>JAODOF010000018.1:22431809-22445411 GCA_027576175.1 Sciades proops | reverse complement strand
TGGCATCGAAGTATTTGCTTATCTGTGTTATAACACTTGAATCCTGGGCTGAGTTGCGCTTCTTGTGAGCCTTGTAGTGGGACAGAAGGCGTGGGCATTTGACTGGTGGCGAATCACTGGATGAATCCACATTCATGGCCCCAGAGTCAGTTGCATCTCCTTCACTGTCGATCATGTTCTCCACCTCTGACAACAAAGTGTCTGAAAAACACAAACAAATACACAATGACAGAATTAAAACCATAATTCAACTTTGACTATGTAAGGACTTTTTTTTACTATTTCTTTCCCTGGATAATACTAACCTGTCAGTGTCCTCTTCAGCTCATCTCTGATCTTCACTGATGTTGCATTTCCTCCATTTGTGACGTCCAGATCCACCCAGCTTAGGCCAAACTGTGGATCCAGCATGGTAGCCAAGAAGTACACATTGTGGTTAAAAGGTTCATCTGTTCCACTCTCTTTGGCCATGTTTGCTTTTGTAAAGATTCCAGAGAATCTTTTCAGCAGAGACTGCCGAAGGGCTCTGACTAATGGCTGGCACTGCATTCGGGTCTCTTCCATCTTGAGGAGGTGTGTATTCAAGTCCAGGACAGTTGGAACCACCATGCTAATTGTAACTGATTTCTCTCCTTCTGTCAGGTCTGTTGCCTCGGAGAATGGTGCAAGAACTGCACTAAGTTCCACTGCTGGTTCCACTTGCGAGCACTAAAGACTACATCCTCATAGTCCTTGCTGCACATTTTGTTCAGGGCTTTGTGGTCCAGAGCTGTGAGGGCCTGTACTTGTTTGAAAGTGCTGTTCCAACGAGTGGTGTTTGCTGCTGGAATAGCCTTATTTGCGTCAAACATAGCCTCAAACTTGTCTTTGAATTGTGAGCTACTATGTAACAGAGTTGTGAACCATGATGTTTTGGCTATGGTGCGGGAGACTGACCTCACCTCCTTCATGCCATCATTGACAACTAACTGCAGAGAGTGGGAAAAACAGGAAAGCCGTTCACCTGATGACCAGGGTAATTCTGTCTTCCACTGAATCCATGTCCTCCCACAAGTGCTCATCATCTAGAGTCTCCTTCTCACTCTCACTCTCATCAGACTGGTGTTGTGACATGTGAACTTTGAAAGCACATTTCATATTGGCAGCATTGTCTGTGATGATATAGCTTATCTTCTGGCGGATAGCATATTCCTCTGTTATTTCCTCAAAAGTAGAAGCAATTCGTTCTACACTATGTCTACCTGTAAAACGCCTACAGTCCAGCAGGTAGGATTCAATTGCATAGGAATCCTTTGATTCAGAGCACACATGGGCAGTCACTCCAAGAAAAGAGCGAAGCCTGCGATCTGACCAGAGATCTGTTGTTAATGACATGGACGACCTTCCTTACCAACTCTGGTATCCGTTTCTCAGAAATTGTTCTTCTAGAGATTGGTGTGTACTTACTGTCCATTATCTCAAGAAAGTGTTTAAAATGTTCATTTTCTACAAGTGACAGAGGCAGGCAACACCCAATTACCAAATCTTGGATGATGACTTCACTGATGGCTTGTTGCCTTGGTGAATGCAGACTGTAGACCTGCATTTTCTGGGCAAAAGATGCAATAGATGGCTGCGTGACATCTGTCTGTTGTCCTGCCTTGTACTCCAGGAACCTAAAATTCAGGGCGAAAGAATCCATAAGATATCTGGTGATATGAACCATTACATCAAATAGCAATCTTAAAAATAATGGTGTAAGATGTACAGAAAGTAAAAGTATCAAAACTTCATAACTGTATGTAAAATCTGTGTACTGTATGAGAACAAAATGTGTGGATCATATACAGCAAGGCATTAAGGCAACGAAAATCTTTTTCAAATAGCTTTCAAATAGTTACATAACGATATGATTGACATGGTACAATATGGCCAAACCAGTCAATTTTCTTACCATAACACTGAAATAACAATCACTTTTAATGTGAATAAACTTCCATGGAAAAGGGATAAAAGGGACAGATGTGTATTTTTCTAAACACCCATCTAACACACAGTGTGAGAAAATCTGAGTGATTGAGCGAGCCAGACTTACTTACACACACAAGCTCTAGTGTTTGACTACATAAAGTTATATATTTGTTTGTGTATTTAACCCCCAAATTAGCACTCTTTAAGTATGTGATGTATGCTTGTAGCCAGGCAAAGCATATTTAATGTGTAACTTCATAGAAGTGGAGCATTAATGTTACTCTGTCTCCACTCTGGAGACTGCTGACTCTAGCTCTCTCACCCAGGAGAGGGAGCGTGGCATGTATCGTTTATGTCAGAGTTGACGTTGATGTAACATAACTATATACACATTAGCTACATAGCTTTACGTCACCTGTCTCGTCATTTTTATCACATGAAAAAACGTAACGTAGGAATAAGACACATGTCCTGACCCCTCACTCTCACACAAAGTTAACACTACATTAGCTAACTTAATGTTACATCCATTGTAACATTAAGTTATCTGATGCAGTGAGGTAATGTGCTAATATGCTTGCGCGCCTAGCTAGGGGGTAAATAACCGGCAAGCCAATGAAACCGGTGTCCTGAAACATACTGTATACACATGGTTAGCAAACATGTTTAGCTAGTATTCACTAAATCTCACTTACACTTAGCTTACCTTTCTTTATGCTTCCTCTCCAAGTGCCGGTAAAAGTTGGATGTGGTCCCAGCCGTCTCCGTTAGTGTTGCTTTACAAAATTTACATGTTGCGCTGTGTTTTCTTTTGATTGTAGTTGTGCACAAAAACTCTTTGTGGTTCAGGTAATCAAATTTTATTACAGACGAGTTGGCTGATATCTTCACACGGCCTCTTCTCCTGTCACTCACATGCACGTTTACAGGGAGCGTGTGAAAGGGGGCGGGAGGGGTGACAGCTGTTAACGGTGACAACAATTTCAAATGATAAATGGAGTCAATGAAATAAAATCCCGAGATCGAGACAAGACCGAGTAGAAATGCAGTCGATTCCGAGACGAGACCTTCAAAAAGTGGTCTCGAGACCAAGACTGATCTCGAGTACTACAACACTGTCCCTTTGTACTGTAGGTTGGTAGCACCCATTTGCACTAAAACCGATGCAAATTATCCTGGCCCTCCAGTTACGTCATGAGCGAGTAAGACGTGGTTTAGTGAGCTCCTGAAAAAGTTTATGAAAAAATATAGCAAAACGAACAAAACGACCGGTGTAGACACTACAGTGCTTAGCTTTTATACTCCTCTTTCATGAAGTCAGATGTCGAAGATGCCTAAAAATAAAAAGCCAGAACAAAATCAACCAAACAGCCCGTCATCGGAAGCTAGTGACCACGAGGAAGCTAGTCAGCATGCTAGCAAAGCTGTATTGGATGGACTAGCTGCCCTACAGACAGAAATTCATTCATTTAAAGCTGAAATTGGGGATATGATTGACCAGAGAGTCTAACAATTTCCGTCGTCCATTAGGAATGAACTGACTGCACTGAAGAACGATACCAATAATGCTATTTCTGCTGTGAAGGAAGTAGCTAGCAGACAGGCTACGACTTTGGCCGAGCTTGAGCGAGGTGCCTCGTACACATCAGACCAGGTCACTAAATTGCAACAGGAGGTGCGACTGTTAACAAAAACTGTTTCACAACTAAACAACAAATGCACAAACCTGGAAAGCCGGAGCAGAAGGCTAAATCTACGGATCTTGAACATCAAGGAAGGTGAAGAGAAAGGTCAGAACAACAGGGATTTTATTGCAAAAGTGCTACAAACAGCCCTATCCCTGGATAATCCCCCAATGATTGACCGTGCTCACAGATCTATCCAGACTGCACAGAACAACCTGCACCTGCGGGCATTCATCATCAAACTGCACTACTTCCAGGAATGGGAGAGCATCATGCGGAAGGAGAGCATCATGCGGACATAATTTCTTATGTCTGCTATTTCCTTATGTTTTGCTATCCCATGGTATCATGAGTGGTAGGCATGAGCGGTCACCTATATTTTGTTGACTTTGTTATAACTTGCACAATTTACAAATGTTTTGTTTTTGCGCCACAGCCTGATGTATCAGGAACTAAGGAGCTATACTAGTTCGACAGTATTAGTTCACAAGACTCACTAGGATGCCTTCGATAACCTGCCATTTAGGCAATGCGTACCACGGGTATGCTTTTGTTTTTTGTGTTTATTATTGTTACTTTTATCTTACCGTTTTTCATGTGTTCAATGCACCATTGTTTACAGTTCACCTGGGTGTTATGGGTTTTTGCATGGGTTTCTGGAACAAAGGGAGGGTGGACATGGGTTTAAGAAGAGGCGTGTTGGTAAATGAGAGTTTTGTCTGCTTTTATACTTACGAAGGATTATGCAGGTTGAGGGGGAGTGGGTTACCAATGTCTGACTCTGGGTTAGGATGAGTACTGTACAAAACAGTAGAAACCTAGATAAAAGGAAGGGACTTACCTTTACATCTTGGAATGTCAAAGGCCTGAACCACCCTATTAAGCGAGGCAAAGTTCTATCTCATCTGAGGGCACTGAATTCAGATATTTTGTTTCTTCAAGAGACACATCTTAAGAATGATGCTCACACCAGACTGAGATCCAACTGGATAGGCCAGATTTTCCACTCTACTTTTTCAGCTAAGGCTAGAGGAACAGCCATTTTAATACGTAAAGGCATTCCTTTTAAACATAAATCCACAGTTGTAGACAAAGAGGGGAGATGCATTATAGTGACTGGGGAAATTCACTCCTCACTAGTGACCTTTGTTAACATCTATGGGCCAAACTTTGATAATCCCCAATTTTTTCAGAAAGTGTTTTCTCTGATCCCAGAGCTGTCACGCACTAACCTAATTATTGGAGGGGACTTCAATTGTGTCCTCGATCCATATTTGGATAGGTCTTCCACACAGCAGGCTCCTCCGTCCAAAACCAGGGACTTCTTAAAAGCATGCATTAAGAATACAAACGTATGTGATTTGTGGAGAACTTTTAATCCTTCAGGCAGAGATTACTCTTTCCACTCCCCAGTCCACAATATTTGCACGCGAATTGATTATTTCCTGGTTGACAGGAAACTGATGCCCCATATCCTACAAGCCAAATACCATGACATTTTGATTTCAGACCACCGTCCAGCCACATTCACTCTCGAACTAACTGACTTTTCCTTAACTAAGCCAATATGGAGAGTTGACCCTCAGCTTCTGAGTGATCCTGCATTTAGTGTTTATCTCCGTGCAGAGATCCAAACATTTTTTGACAATAATAACCAACCAAATACTTCTCCTTCTTTATTGTGGGAGACCTTTAAAGCATACTTGAGGGGGTGTGTTATCTCATTTAAAGGACAAAGAAATAAACAGAACAGAATAACTTTACTGAACTTAGAACAGGAAATCCACCAGCTTGATTGTGAAAATGCTGAATCGCCCTCTCCCGATCTGCATAAGAGAATAATTAAACTCAGATTCAAGTACAACCAGATTATCTCACAAAGGCTTTCAACAACGTTAATGTATGTAAAACAGAAGTATTTTGAATTTGGCGATAAGCCTCACAAGTTGTTAGCTAGACAACTACGAAAATTAGAGAATGACCGGTCAATCCATAAGATTAAATCTGATTCTGGAGTGCCCTTGACTTTACCTAAAGATATCAACAACCGCTTCAAGCAATTTTATGAAGCACTTTACTCTAGCAAATCTAATCAAGACCCAGTCCCCATTGAGACATTTCTAGACAAGTGTAACTTGCCAACACTGACCCAGGAGGATCGTGATTTTCTTGGGGCAGACATAACACTTGAAGTAAACAAAACTATTAAATCATTAAAAACAGGGAAAACACCTGGCCCTGACGGGATACCCAGTGAAATATACAAAAGCTTTAATGAATTATCACCCTTCATGCTTAAGATGTTCACCCAGGCTCTTGAGGATGGACTTCTCCCTCCATCTCTCTATGAGGCAGTGATCACAGTCATTCCTAAGAAAGGCAAGGATCCTGAAGAGGTTGGAGGATACAGGCCCATATCACTTATAAACGTAGATCAGAAGATCTTGGCAAAGACTCTAGCCAATAGACTAAATACACTTCTGGGAAAGTTAATAGCACCAGACCAGACTGGATTTGTTCCAGGACGGAGTTCATTCTGTAACCTGCACCGTCTCTTCAATATTCTTTATTCCTCTCATACTAGCAACAAAGACTTGGTTATCATCTCCCTGGACGCAGAAAAGGCGTTTGATCAGGTTGAGTGGCCATATTTATTTGCTGTTTTACAGAAATTTGCTATGGGTGAAACATTTATTGCCTGGATCAGAACTTTATATAGAAACCCAAAAGCACAAATACTCACAAACAAAACCCTGTCATGCCCCTTTAACCTCCAAAGAGGTACTAGACAAGGCTGCCCATTATCCCCCTTACTTTTCGCCCTAGTGATAGAACCTCTTGCTGATACAATTAGGTCAGAAAGAAACATTCATGGTTTTAATTCTAAAAATGCCCCACACAAAATATCTTTATTTGCAGATGATGTCCTCATTTATGCAACTAAACCACTCTCAAGTATCCCAGTTATTTTACACATAATTGAAGACTTCAGTAGCTTTTCAGGCTATAGAATAAATTGGGGGAGAAGTGAACTTATGCCAGTTGGACTTATAGACTCCTCTCAACTTTCACATCTTCCATTCAAAATATCTAAAGACAAATTCACCTACCTTGGCATTGTTGTAACCAAACTGCCAAACTTTCTGTTTGCAGCTAACTATACTCCTTTGTTGGAGAAACTTAAATCAAATATTCAATTCTGGAGGTCTCTCCCCATCTCTCTAATTGGAAGGGTAAATACCATTAAGATGATTTTCCTTCCACAGCTGTTATACCTATTCCAGAATCTCCCTGTCTTTCTCCCCAAAACATTTTTTAAACAACTGGACTCACTTATCATGCCCTTTATCTGGCACTACAAAAATCACAGGATCAAAAAAGCTCACCTTTGCAAACCAAAATGTGAAGGAGGGTTGGCACTTCCAGCCTTCCAACTCTACTATTGGGCCTCCAACCTCAGAACTATAGCACTGTTGCTGAATGACTACAGTGGATAATGGGCATGGATGGAATTAGAAAGGGAACAATGCACCCCTTATGACCCAACAGCTGTAATACTCTCTCCAACTGACCTTAAAAAAACTGTCTATAGGGGCAACTTTATTATCCACAATATGATCCGGATTTGGAAACAAATCAAAACATCCTGTGGTGCAAACTCACTTTTTTTTTTTTTTACACTCCCTATAGCAAATAACCCTTCCTTTTCATCTTCAATGCTGGACAGCGGCTTCAAGCGTTGGAAGGAGGCGGGCATACATTCCATTGGGGATCTTTACCTAAATGAGAAATTTGCGACCTTCACAGAAATTCAGGAGAAATATGGTCTCCATAAGAATAATTTCTTTAGATTTTTGCAAATAAGGAACTATGTACAGTCACACTTAAAGGATTTTGCAACAGCCAGCCCCTCCTGTTTGGATAAGTGTCTTAGAAACTGTTTTAACAGCTATTCCATCTCATCGCTGTATGGCACACTACAGAATCTCCACTTACCTTCAACAAGTGCAATTAAAGCAGCTTGGGAGGAGGAACTAGGGTTAGAAATTTCTGATGGATTTTGGAAAAATAGCCTAGAAGAAATTCACCTCTGTTCCACACATGCCAGACATTGTCTCATCCAATTTAAAGTGGTACACAGACTCCACTATTTGAAGACTAAATTGCACAAGATATTTCCTAAGGTCTCTCCAATATGTGACAAATGTAATGCTGGAGATGGGTCATTAGCTCATAGATTTGTTCTCTGTCCCAACCTACAAGGATACTGGCAGGGCATTTTTAAAGTCTTTACTGAGGTCACACAAAAGGACCTTGAGCCAGATGTCCTTCTTATTTTGTTTGGGCTGTCAAACCAGTCATTCAAACTGTCAAAATATGAACAGCAACTCCTGTCATATGGACTGCTGACAGCAAAAAAGCTCATCCTGACCTTTTGGAAGAAAAAACAGGTCCCTTCCCTACAGGCTTGGCTCAATGAGCTCACTAACACCTTACACCTTGAAGAAATAAGATTTTCCTTAAGAGACAAAAGGCACCACTTTGATAGGATTTGGGCCCCCTTTATGAGCTACCTTGAAGTGAATAGTCAGGCCTTAACAGGAAACCACGAGTCTGGAATGATTCTTCATTCTCCCTGACCCCTCTTTTTTCCTTTTGATGTGCAGGCAGACGTCCTCTTATCTTATTTTATTTTTATTTGGGTGGGTAGGATGGGTGGTGGGTGGGCTTAGTGGATTAGGTATGTTGATATCTGTGTTTAATATGCTTTTATTTTATATGATTTACTTGTTCTTGTATTTCATTGTAAAAACCTGGAGAACAATAATGTGATCTTGTTTATTGTAACTCTTGTCAAATAAGTCTCCAATAAAAATCTATCTGACAAAAAAAAATTATCCTGGCCCTGACGTCACTGATTGCCTCCGCTTTCTGGGATTTTCCTTATTTGGCTCACGCAGAACTGCAAAACCCATCCCTTTTAGTAGACAAGCTGATTTATGAATATTCTTTGGACTAATTAACTCGTTGCTGTGACAATTGTCTAGACATTGTCTGGTCTCCTTGAGTACTTGTGCCAAAGCGGAGACCCTGTGGCAGCAAGGCTTTGACAGTGTTGCTACGTTTGTATCTGACTGATAACTTGTGTCCTGTCTGGATGGATAGATGGTGTTCACGAGGTGTACAAGCAGTTTTGGGTGCCCAAAAACTTGATGATGCTCTCGAGCTACATGAATTTGCTTGCTGCCTTGACCACTCACTAAAACTCAGTATGAAGAGGAGTTTCAGACAAATATCCATTGCAAACTTTTTGGGCTCGACAAAGACACCTAAGTTGCTTGATGATAACGAGGTAAGTTTTCAGTATAATTTTTTTTTTTTTAATATCCTAAGTCAAATTTCGCAAACCAAGAAATGAATGACTGTTTACTCGCACTGAAGACTAAAGGAAAGACAGTTATTTGTGCTTTTGCTTTATACCACGTAGCTGAGCAGGTATATAAATCTATTAGCTCTTTTTAATTCAACAAGGACATTGAGGACAAATTTTCTCGCATTTTGTTTTTGTGTGGGTGGGGGGGGAAGCGGATCCATGAGAAAACTAAGGGAATGTAGTTTTTCCAATTTACCGATATAGCCCTATATGCCAGTCATACATGCTCCAATACACCAATATCACACAGTTTTAATTTGAAAAATATGCAACAAACAAAAAAATTCATTCGCACCCGATCTGGGGTCACGACTGGTCATTACCAGTCAGTTTGATTTCCTAGGAGCTGACAGCGGTCCTTGAAGGATCGGGAATATTACTTTCATGCGCTTATTCCTCGGTCAAAACAGGATTGCTGAGAGAGATGATCGGTTTTTAGGTATTATTGCATGTTTATTCAAATTTTCCAAGGCTATTTGACCTAATCATTGAAATATTTGACTAGCACTGTGTGACGTTTCGTCATGATACATGTTGACAGCCACTCAGTGCGAGTACAACTTATCTGGTCAATTAATTGTTTCCACGTGTAGTACAGCTCATTTCACATGTCCCGGGCCGCCTTAAATTGACAGAGTAACCGGATTAAGAAAACTGCATTCAACAGTGGGGTATAGCTCTATTCTTGAATAAGTAACTTATATTTACTGAGTACAGTAAGTTGTCTGCATAGAGACATTAAACTTAGCTTTACTCCATCAAAATTTGCCTCTCCAAATGCAGGAAATAGCATTTTAGAGGGTTAAAAATTCCAAAATTTCCTGGGGGGGCATGCCCCCGGACCCCCCTAGATCTGGCGTGCCTTTGGTGCGCGACACATCGCCCCCGTCCAAACTTCCTGCCACCACCTCTGCTTCTTAATTTGCCACCAAAGCCCAGTAGCCTTCATTAAGTTTTCTTTTTTAATCTGAAAAGTTGTTTCTTATGGAATATGCTGCTTAGATACAAACTTTTTTCTGTAACATTTAATTTTGTACTGGAAAACAAATGTTTCACTCGATAATGTAGAAGTCATAAAATAGAAATCTATAACAAAATCTGTATGGAAAAAAAATAGGGTGCCTGAGACTTTTGCACGGTACTATATATTGTATACATTAATTGAGATGTATACATAAACCGTGTAACTGCAGGATATTTTAGTGTAATATACAGTAGGTAATGACTTATCTACTGTATCTCAATTTAAATAAATGGCTTATAAATAACCTTTATTAAAATATGTCTAAATAAGCAGAAACCCATATATTTTATGTATTGTTTATACACATTATCAAAAGTTACAATCCAGGTCAAGTACCCTCATTGAAACATTAACTTAGCATCATATATCCTTCTATCTGAATAAGGTCTGCTTATTGTGTGCGGTCCTGATGATTTTAAAAAATCTGCCAGCTGTCAGTAAAGGATGGTGGAGGCAGATGTAAGTGCAGAAGAGTTTATTAAAAAGCATGCAGGCAAACAATCCAGATCGGTAGGCAGAAATCATAAACAGGGGACAGGTAAGGTCAAGCAAGGCACAAACAGACTATACTAGGCAACGACAAAATCAGAATCCAAAATACACAAATCTAGAGTCCAGAATCAGATTGTCAATGTAAACACATGGCTCGGTAAGGGTCACAGTCAACACAATACTTCGCAATGTGAATGAGTTCTCTGTGTCCTTATGAGCATGCGCTGATTGTGCTTTAATCCAGGACAGGTGCATGTAATTGGTCCTTGAGACGCACAGCACGAACGCGCGTGGATGTGACACCAGCCTTATTTGGGGTTGCTTTGGATATCTGTTTCCATGTAGTATCAAGCATCATGCATGTCGTTCATTGTTAAAGCGTTCTTTGATTTAATCAGATCGTTCTACTACTGTATTTTTGTATTACTATATTCATTCAAGGACTTTAATCTGTGAACTAGTTGTAACTACATCTGTAGTTTAATTGTGATATTTCGAGTTGCCTGAAGCCAGTTTTACACTGTGCAATTCCAGCAGTCATTAACGATTATTACTTGTCCCACTGTATGAGGTGATCCCAATAAGTATTCTGTAATGGACTATGCGACAACATGCGTTCTTCATGCCAGATTAAGTTAATTACAGTGAAGTTAATTACTGTGTTCTGCCATACTGGGTGCACAAGGACAGAGCACATGTTTGTAGCTCTTCAACTGGAAAGCATGAAATAGTTTCACATTTTCATGATAGCAAATAAACTTCATGAATAGAGCTTGCTAATTAGCTAGCTACACACCTGGAAGCTGTAATTCATCCTCTGATGAGTTTTGTGTAATCATATGCCATCCTCCTATTGGTGGGTTTTGGATGAGTTTTGAAGCAGCAGTCACACTCTGAGATTTCAATCAAAATATTCCAACACTGCCAGACCTTCAGCTGTCTTTTGTCATCGGCTATGTTTGGACGCAGTAGTTAATTTTGGTTCTGCTTACGGGTTCCTAAAGATGACAGGGGAAGCCATGGCCTAAAGGTTAGAGAAGCAACTTTGGGATCAAAGATTGCTGGTTCAATTCCCTGGACCAGCAGGAATGGCTGAAGTGCCCTTGAGCAAGGCACCTAACCCCCAACTATTCCCCAGGCTGTTCTGGGTATGTTGTACATTGCTCTGGATAAAATACCCTTATCCTTTCCTGCTGGTGCTTTCAGTTTTGGAACAACTACGCTTAGCCAAAATATTCTCCAAGCTAGACCTTTGCAGTGCTTATAACCTGGTCCAAATTCAGGAGGGTGATGAATGGAAGACTGCTTTCAGCACCACCGCCGGCCATTTTGAATGTTTGGTCATGCCTTATGGCCTTTCTTGCGCGCCAAGCATCTTCCAGTGCCTAATCAATAACATCCTAAGGGACATGCTGGGGAAATTCTTGATAGCCTACATCAACGACATTCTAAGCTACTCCCCAAATGAAGACTGTCACCACGAGCATATCAGGTTTGTACTGTCCCGCTTGCTTCAGAATCATCTCTATGTCAAAGGAGAGAAGTATGAGTTCCATGTCAACCAGATCTTGTTCCTAGGGTACATCATCAACTTTGAGGAGGTGAGCATAGACCAGGTGAAGGTTTTGGCCATCACATCATGGCCCACTCCCACGTCAGTAAAGGGCTTACAACGCTTCCTGGGCTTCACTAACTTCTACTGGCACTTCATTCGGAGTTTCAGCACTATTGCCGCCCTTCTTACCTCACTTCTAAAGAACAGACTTCGTTGTCTCCAGTGGAACTCTGCAGGTGAAGAGGCTTTTAACCAGCTCAAAGCAGCATTCATGTCCACTCCCATTCTACAGCACCCAGGTCCTACCAAGCCCTTCATTGTAGAGGTAGACACATCTGAAATAGGAGTAGGAGGGGTTCTCTCTCAGTAATTTGGGGAGAAACCCAAGCTGCAACCATATCGCTTTCTTCTCTAAGAAACTCATGCCCATGGAGAGGAACTATGACACTAGCAACCGAGAGCTTTTGGCTATCAAGTTGGCCTTGGAGGAATGGAGGCACTGGCTGGAGGGCGCCACACACCCGTTCACTATTCTGATCGACCATAAGAACGTGGAATACTTAAAGACCGCCAAACATTTGAACTCACGGCAAGCCAGGTGGGCCCTGTTCTTCACCCACTTCCAGTTCATAGTCTCGACTTAGTCTTTTCACTTTCCCTACGTTGTACTGTTTGCCGATTGACTGACCACCGCCCATCCTTGACCACGATTCTCGTTCTTTGATTTGGCTCTGGCTGCAGTTTGTGACGCCCCCGCTCTCCCCTGTGCATGCATCTGCAAGTACCTGCATTCTGACAGATAAGAACCGGAACAGATCAAATTCAAATGATACCCAAACCTAGTGCTAATTCACACACATCCAGTGTAACCAAATGATCAACAAAATGAAGAAAATGAAAAATATGTATAGTAGAAGTATTATAATAGCAATAACAGTTTTATAGTCTAATTAATAATTAACTGATTAATTGTATAAAAGTAGAGCTTCCAGGACTATTTTGAATCAGATATTCTGTAACCTATTTTGTTCTGCTAAAAAATAATATTTAATAGTAAATTATATTAATTACTTGTATATGAGAAGCACTGAAACTGTAAAAAAGTGCATGGGGCAGGGTGAAAATCAGGCAAGAAAAAAACGAAAACAATAAAATAAAAATAAAATAAAACAGTCGATTTAAATCAAAACTAGACAAATGTATCTGCTTTCAAATCCATGTCAAATAACAACTACTTATTAACGGAGCGTGGGGTCTTTAGAGGAAAATATCAGACTGAGGTCTCTGACAGAGGCCTCCCCTACAGCTCGGTCTGTACAAAAAGACCAAGGTCTGATATTTTCCTGTAAAGACCAAGCAAGCGAGGTTAATAAGGAGTTTATTATATCTCATTATCTCTAGCCACTTTATCCTGTTCTACAGGGTCGCAGGCAAGCTGGAGCCTATCCCAGCTGACTACGGG
>JAODOF010000018.1:21622921-21634853 GCA_027576175.1 Sciades proops | reverse complement strand
GACTCCTCATACTCATGAGTATGAGGATTCTTGGCCTCACCAGAGTTTATACATGTTGCAGGTCAAAAAATTTCAACCTAGGTGATTGTTTTTGACCCGAGTTAATTTTTTTTAAACCTAGTTCATAATTTCCAACCTAGGTAAAATTTTGGATTATCTAATTCAGTTCAATTTCCTTTTATTGTCATTGCACAATTTTTCAAAGGGATGTTCCATCACTACTTTTGTCTTTCTTCAATCAACTTCCTCTGTCTACACCTACCTAGCATTTCCTCTTGTCTGTCTGCCTACCTATACCCATCTACCTAATTAGCATTTTTTTACTTCACTTTTTTCATTTTTAACCAGGATTTGAACTCGGAAGCTTCTGAGTTTTAACCCAATACCTTAACCACTAACCTAGCGATGATTGCAATGGAAAGAGTGATATACATTTTGAATTTATTAATGAGTCCAGTGTTATTACATCATCAAGTAGTTTTAAAATACAAAGTCTACCCAAATCCTAACCCTAAACCTAACCCTAGATATAGTACATCTCCCTAATACAAGTAGCAAATTATGAACTGGGTTGAAAATTCTAACCAAGATTGAAAAATTCCACCCGACCTACAATTCTGACCTGTAACGTAGACATCTTCACATTTTTGAACAGTTTTCCCTTATTTTGTATTTGCATATTAGGCATTTGCAAAAGCATGACCCTGAGGAGGACAAACTGAAGTATATCACAGGGGAGTGGTTTTATGAGGTAAAGTCTCAAAGACACCAGGACAGAATTCACGGCTCAGATATCATCATGGCATCCATGAAACAGAAGAAACCCATGACAGTAGGTGAGTTTCATGGCATTAAATACACAGAAATATGTTATGTGCTGGAGTAAACAGTTACTAATAGTACAAATGGTAACCTTATCTGATGTAACATGTTTTTCTCTCTAGAATTTCTGACACAATCATGGAGGGAGCAACTCAGCAAAATTAACAACGATCTCATGACACCACAACCAAAGGCAACAGACAATCTAATGGAGAGGTGATAAACAACCTTCCAGCAGTACTCTATCATTTTTTCCGACTTCAGTCCTATTGCAATTCAGCACGGTTTGTTAAAAAAAAAAACATTAAGGGTGTCATAAGGACAGAAAGTTCATATAGTATGTATCATCCACTGCTTACAAAGGTTAGTCTAGCTCATATACTTAAATGCACTTTGTCAGTTAATGTGAAACATAAAGTTACACCCTTTGCTCATGGCAGAAAACATTGTGTAATGTATTAAATTGCTGTTTGAGTTGCTCCCCCCTCTCCTACTTTGTTCATGTGTATTTTTGAGGTGTGGAAATCTTGTGATTCGAAGTACCGGATGACTCAAGCAAGAGTCAACAGAAGCATTTGCATGACACGGTTTCAGTAGACCTTAGTCTAAAAGGATTTTTATTTTTTTTTAAATTGCTATGCATGTAAATAAAACTGCATCAAGTCAGGATATTAGTAATAAGTGAAAAGATCTGTGAGGTCGTTTCTGTACTCAAAACATCTAGAACTGTTTACAGCTGAAAATTTAGGATCAACAGTTTTATTCTTGATTACTTGAATAAACATTAAATGTCTTATTTTGAAAAAAAGATTAACATGAATATTGTTACAAGTAAATGTTTGAATGAAGGCATTCTAACTTGACTTGGCACTTGACACTAAGAATCTTAATTTACAAGCCAAAAGTTTGTGGACACCTGACCATCATGCGTTTTGAATATACCATTCCAAGTTTAATCCCTCCTTGCTGGTATAAAACCTCCATTCTTATGGGAAGGCTTTTGGTAAAATTTTGGCCTGTGGCTATGGGGATTTGTACCCATTCAACCACAGGAGCATTAGTGGTGTCAGGCACTGATGTCAATTGAGAACACCTGGGGTGCAGTCATCGTTCCAATTCATCCAAAAGGTGTTCACTGAGGAGCCCTGCGATGACCTGGCAACTTGTCCAGGGTTTACCCTGCCTCTCGCCCATAGTCAGCTGGGATAGGCTCCAGCTTGCCTGCGACCCTGCACAGGATAAGTGATTACAGATAATGGATGGATGGATATCTGAGATATACTGAAGTTAATAGGGCTCCCATATAGCACTTTATAATCATGCACACACAAATATTATTTTGATTTAAACAAAATACTCCCTAGGCTAGTAGCCGTCTGTGCTCTACGTGCTTCATAGTCTCCCCTTTGTGATCATCAGTATCACCTTAGTATCTCTTTGAGAATGTAGTAAAAATCAGCTGAGCTTTATTACCACCCTACTGGCTTCTTCGAATGGGTCCCAC
The DNA here is from genome assembly GCA_027576175.1 of Sciades proops. NCBI lineage: Eukaryota > Metazoa > Chordata > Actinopteri > Siluriformes > Ariidae > Sciades > Sciades proops. The sequence continues at coordinate 21,632,527 of JAODOF010000018.1, read as the reverse complement.
ATGTGCCGTACCAACGTTTCCATTGTGTGTGAACTTATTTAAAAACATACGGAGGGATGAAATGCATTCTCTCCAGCAAAGGGACACTGTTGTATTTCAACAGGCACTGTCAAAATCAACACTGTTGTATTTCTTTCCTCAGTATGATGCACAGCGCCCCTGTGTGGTCATTTGCAGAAAGGACAAAAACAACAAACAGGTGTGTAACTCTTTTGTTCTCATCTTGTTGCTTTGGTCAATAAAACTATATTCCTTACAATAATGAACACAGTGCATATCAAATGTCTGTTCATTTGAAATCATATATTAGCATTCAAGTATCAAAAAGACTTTTTTTTTATTCAAATCCTCCCTGTCACACGGCTCCAAAGAGCACTGAACAGTGCCAAGCCAGATAATCTAACACAATGGCACAATATACTTTCATCATCAAAGGATGTGCAAGTTAGAATAATGTTCCCTCTGTTTATACTCTCTCCATCCATCCATGCACGATAATAAATACAAAGCAGATTCAGGAGGGAAAGAGAACAAAAAGAATCTCTTCCTTGTGGAAGATCATTAAGCTTGGTTGATTAACACTTGATTCTATGGGAGCCCTCAATTTTACAGTCAGTGCACATGCAAATTTCCCCATGGTGAAGCAGCGGGTAGGAGGTCTGCTTTCTGTGGTGTGGTCCAGCACATTTATCAAAGGAGAGAGAGAGAGAGAGAGAGACTGAAAGTGTAAAAAGTCATCCATCCTGAAGATACATCTGGGGTGACGCTTATCCTGCAAACCTTATGGTATTGTTTACTAATTTGTCCAGTCTACTCAGTTTTATTCTTCTTCTCTTAAATATCTACATTCCAGTCATTTTAACTGGGATTTTTTTTACAGGTTGCCTGATTGAGATTTATGAGCCTTAAAATAAAATGGTAATAATAAAAAACATATGTATAGCAGACCAGCTACTATTTTTTTCCCCGCTTGGTGCCATATGGGAATCTTAGACTATGTATAAGTAGCTCATGCCTTATTCAATGGTTCAGTGACAACGTAGATTGGAAGGTGAATATATTATAACCTGATGCACTCTGACATTTAATTTGAATTCTTCATATGATGTGTACCATGAAGGGAATTGAACCTGGAAAAAAAAAAAAAAAAAAAACAGGGTTTGATAACTCTACTGTGACTAATCATATGGTTTTTTGCACATGTAGAGTCCACAAATTTTGAAATGACTTCATTTTACCTCTAAAAAAAACTGTATAATAACCATATATATCAAGAATAACCAAGAATAAGAATATATAAAGATATGAATTTAACACTTTAAAAAAAAACAGATCAATCTCAGCTCAGGATTGAACCTTCTGGAGCTGTGACATAATGTTACTACTACTACTACTACTAATAATAATAGTTTCATTCAAATCCCAGGTCAATAACAATATGCTTGTTTGAATACATTATTGTTTCTATAGTAACAGCTTATGAAAGGACATATAGAGTGCCCTCCATGACTACTGGCACCCCTTATAAAGGCTAGTAAAAAGGGTTAGAAAAAAATCAACCTTTTGATGAAGTTGCTTCACCTCACACTGAAAAAATGAGAAAAATCCAACCTTTAATAGCAATAAATGTATTTCGAGAAAAACAAATCCCTCATCAAGAAAATTATTTTCAACAAAAACACATGTGACACTTTTACTGGCACCCCTGCATTTAATACTCTGTACACCCTCCCTTTCCCAGTAAAATAGCACTGAGTCTCTCCTATAACATTTTATAAGGTTGGAGATACAGAGCAGGGAATCTGAGGCCATTCCTCTTTACACAATCTCTCCAGATCATCCAGGGTCCTCGACCCTCTCTTGTTCACGCTCCTCTTCAGCTCAGCCCACAGGTTTTCAATGGGGTTCAGGTCAGGGGACTGAGATGGTCAGGAAAGAAGCTTGATTCTGTGCTCAGTGAACCATTTTTATGTTGATTTGAACACATGCTTTGGATCATTGTCCTGCTGGAAGATCCAGTGACGACCCAGTTTTAGTTTCCTGGCAGACGCAGCCAGATTTAGATGTAAAATGTCCTGGTCTTTCATAGAGCCCATGATGCCATGGACCCTAACAAGGGTTCCAGGGTATTTGGAGGAAAAACAGCCCCAAACCATCACAGAACCTCCACCATATTTTACAGTTGGGATCGGGTTCTTTTCATTTTAGCCATCCTTCTCGTTACAAAAAAAAAAACCCACTCAAATTTATATCAAGTAGCTTCTAGTAACTTAAATCCTACAGGGCACTTTAAAATTCCTGAGAAAATAAAGCCAACGGTTAAATTGTGTTTTGCACAAAGTCACTTATTTTCGGCTGCACAGTCACAGAGCAACATTTGTGCATCATGTCACACTAAGCAGTGCCTCGGCTCATCCATCAACATTCAGCTCAGCCTCTGCTCCTTCGCCCTGACACTCTTCTTTAATCGATAACGCTTTAATCGATAGGGATACCAGTTGAAGGCTGTAGTAGGTGGTGAGAATCTGTGTGTGAGCCTATAGAATACAGTAAGTGTACATTACTAGACAAACACAGTTTCGGATGGACAGAAGTGTACGTTCTTACCCTCTCCCCACTGATGATTCTGCTTGTGCACACACCCATGCATGCAGATAGATCTGTGCAGTCCTGCTCGAGTTTACAGGTGTAACCATCGATCTACTTTCTCAATTCAACAGCCCTTTCTCCCAGTGTGTCTTTCATTGGTTATTCAGTGACTGGCAGCCTGTAAACTGAAGCCACACTCCTGCAGTGAATACAAATAATATTTTCTGACATCAAGCCTGCATATATCATTTAATGACAAAAACACAACGTAGGAATAACCTAACATGATACAACAATGCTCTCATCTGCATCGGTATGGAAGTGGTCCATTAGTGTAGAAAAAGAAAATTACCTTTGTACAAAATTATATTCTATTGCATGGCTCATATATTGTGTTATTCCTAAAACCACCATTATTCATCTTTTTAATGGTGGTGCTGCCTCCTAGTGGCAGTCAGAACACAGTGCAGTTAGTTGAGATCTTTTTTTGTCTTTCAAATAAAAGTATACAAACCAATTCAAGTACTAAAGTATACACACTGTAATGTATGAAAATACAAGACAGCTTAAAAATAATGAACAATTATTCACCAAAGGTGAAGTGAATATTGGCGAAGTTGAGATTATTATTCACCGTTATATCCCTCATCAAAAAATTCCCATGCAGGGATTGGCCAAGGATGGCTCACGTGACATAAAATAGTTCGACCATTGATTAAGCAATGTATCTTGAGATGGCAAACATTTTACAAAATGGATATGGTGTGAGTCAATCATGGTTGTTGTTGGCCGCCTTCTGTCTTGAGAGAGACAATGGCAAACGTGCCGGGTTAGGGCACACAGCGCCTGCTGTGGCTGAAAAGTCCTATCTGCAAACCACATGTTTTGCCGCAATTTGCACAGGTGAAACCACACTGAGGGCGGCATGGTGGTGTAGTGGTTAGCGCTGCTGCCTCACAGCAAGAAGGTCCTGGGTTCGAGCCCAGTGGCTGATGGGGGCCTTTCTGTGTGGAGTTTGCATGTTCTCCCCATGTCTGTGTGGGTTTCCTCCGGGTGTTCCAGTTTCCTCCACAGTCCAAAGACATGCAGATTAGGCTAATTGGTGGCTCTAAATTGACCGAAGGTGTGAGTGTGAATGGTTGAGAGGTGAAATCCTCTATAATAATGCAGTAGAAAGCAGCAGGAAACCACTACTGTAATGTTCCTTAGAGACTTTGATGGCTGAAGCCATCAGAGAGGCCATGTCACTGTAGTGATATGCCAGAATGGATTGCTGGATCACATCATATGCCACAACTTCTGTAACCTATTGTTTACACAGACAATGTATTTCATTAACATTCAGATAGTCATGAGTAATGGCATGCAGCTGTACCTTCTCCATCTGCTTGATATTCAAATCCTACACACAGTGCCGTGCACATGTTCATCTGGACAACCACAGCGTTAAACATTTTCTTTCATATCTTCTGATTTATTAGCAACTATCTGACCATTTAAAAGAAGCCTTTGTGCTCAAGGGCATTGTTCGCATGAAAACCGTGTTGCACATGTGGTATGTTTTTAGCTGGAGGACACGATGTTTTTTAGGAACCGGCATGGTAGACAATTTGCTGGACGACTGTTTGCTGCAGTGAGTTTTTCCTTGCCAGCAACTACCTGCTAGATTTGATTACATTCCTCTAGATTTAAATATGTAATTTGACAATATGTATGTAAGGAAAGATATGTCATCCTGTCACCTTCTGTAGCTATTATGACTTTTCAGCTAGTCAGTTTGACTAAAACACCTTCATATGTTGTCCTTTTTCAGGAAATATATCATACAATGTTAATTATACTCACACAGAGTCCAAATGCAGGAGTGAACAGGAATGAGGAAGACTTCAGATAGTGTATTTATACTTTTTCTATGCCAAATACTTCCTGAACTAGCCATGGTTAGTTGCCACTTTAGAAAAAATAACACGGTGGAAAAGCTCAATGTAATACGTAATCGTATGCCTGGGAACGCTTACTGGCATATTAAATCCATGAATCTTCATTACAAGCTTGAGGGTTCAAAGCGTCATTAATATTCTGGTAGTCTACAGTGGTGGTCTATGTCCATGCGGTTTCTTACTATTGTTCTGAATGTGACAAATGGTCTGTATCAGGATGTTAAAAGCTCTGAAATTAATACAAATTTAATGATACTAATCAGCCGTTTAGCAATCATTTAAATAGATGAGACCCAAAAGCTTAAATTACTGAAGTGTGTTTCAGTAACAGTGTTTGTGATCAAGAACAAGTTTTATTTGTACTGCCAGTGAGTAGAAACTTCACAGTTCACTTCTGAGTCATAGACATTTAGGAGTTTAACTTGTTATCACACCCCACTTTGTTGACAGTTTATTGGACTGGGGATTTCATGCAATAAAGAATGATCTGTTAGAGTGTGAAGAGAGTATGTGTGTATACTCAGGGTGTAACCTAATACAAATACCTAATTTGGAATAAACAGATAATGTGTTCCTAGTAGATACAAACAGATAAAAATAAAAGGTTCCATATGTTTTTTTTTCTTCTCCAGTAGCCTGACCAAAACTTTAAGAATGTGAAAGAAGAGTGAACTGCAACATGATCTATGTCTATTATGCCTTACTGAACTGCAACATGATCTATGTCTATCTATGGAGAAGATGTTTCTTAAATGATCATTCTCTCTTGGCATTAAAAGAAAACCTTCCCAGAAAATCATACAGATTTGATGAAATTATTATTTTGAAATGTTACTTATAGTACCAACTAGCAGGAGACTAGCAGCAGCAGCAGCACTGCATCTCATCTTCACATTCTTCTTCTTTCACATTCTTAAAGTGTTTCCAGTGAACATTTCTGATCTTTCACACCCAAAAAATTTAACACACCCCAAAAATAACTTAAATCTGTTAAGATATTATTAGCTCATCCGGCCGACAGGCAATGAGCTTATACTATCATGTGTTGTCCGTCGTTTGTCTGGCGTAGTCCACATTTCACGAAAATCGCTTCTTCTCTTTCAATTCTTCACCAATTTTTATTCTTCTTGGCAGAAAGGTAGGTCTGCCTGGGGTGCATATAGCCTCTACTCAGATTTGCATAAATGCAATTAATAATGAAGATATGGAGTAATTAAGCCCTAACGAGCAGTTTCCAAACAAATTGCTTCTTCTCCCTCAATTCTTCACCAATTTTGATTTTTTTCTGGCATGAAGGTAGGGGTACCTAGGGTGCATATACGTAACTTCTACCCAGATTTGCTTAATTACAATTATTATTAATGAAGTTATGGACTAATTAAGCCTTAATGAGCAGTTCAACAAATATCGCTTCTTCTCGGTCAATTCCTCGCCATTTTGGATTCTTTCTGGCAAATAAGTAGGTATTCCTAGGTTGTATATAACTTCTATATATAGCTTGTATATAGCTTGTGTATAGTGTATATAACTTGCAACATTTATTGCGCAAGGTGGCCCACTTTAGATCGTTCCTTCTGGACTAGACAGGGCCGGAGTGAGCTCCGCCATCATTGATGGTCTCATTAGGTGGCTGTTACTATAATAAACTATAGTTAATAGTTCCTTGATTTGGGGGAAAAAAAAACATCATTGTTTTGAAAGTTTTCCAGTGTTTCCAGGTGCATAGCAGAAAAAAGTGCAAAAAAGGAAACAAAACAAAAAACCCTTTCAGTCTAGACCATGCCAACTTTCAATTTCAACCCAAATACAGCTACAGATACGGCTGTTTAAAACAATAAACCGATTCAGATCCAGATATTGGCATTGTGTTAAAAAACCCTAACATATACTCTTATACAGGCCAAATATGTATAATGTCAACATTTATATCTAATGCAATGTAATGTTAAAAACTGTCCCTGTTTTTAGCTTTATTTCAGTTTATATTAAAGATGTGTTGGAGTTGCGTGTGAAGGTCGGTCACAACAGAGGCTGCAGTTCAGTGCTGTGATAAAACTGATGGTATTAATACTTCATTTTGCTAGGGCACAGGCAGCATGAGGATGGAAAAGGTCTGAAGAATTGATTCATTTTCTGTCGATTTGCAATTCTCCATTCTTGTTTGCAATTCACCTTTAATCTCTTTTTCATCTGTGAGAAAAAAGAAAAACCCTAACAAATACTCATACTTCATCTCCAGCTGTACAGTTTACTTTTGGGTTTGTAAGTGCAGTGCATGGGATTTAGCTACATCTTTTCAGTCCCTCAGTTGAGGCTTCAGATATATCATAAAAAGATATTGCATGGTATTGCTTTACATTGCAGCATTATGATGTTGGTTTATTAATAAGATTTTTCATTGTATTTAGTAAGCATGTAAAGATTCATCCAATTCACAATTCAATTACATTTGTGATATTGGGTTCATGATTTGATTTTCCCATAATATTTTAGGAAAAAATTAAATGAAAATTGTATTACCAAAAAATGCAACATTTATTTTCCTATTTTTTATCAACATAAATATTCCCTTTGTTAGATGAAAAAATACTTTTGTTTTAATAACAAGCAATAATTATTTACAAATATTTGTAAAGGCTTGAGTGAAATATAATAGTCTGTTAACTAAAATATTCCTTTTTATTACAAATAAAATTTAAAAGTTAATTGGCATAGGAAGGCTGTCGTCAGGTTTAAAAATAAAGCAATTACCTCTATTTTTCTTCTCTGTTCTTAAGCTTTCAGCAGGCTGTAAAACGAGAGCTCTGATTTCTTATTAAATCTGTTTGTACAGTCAATCACACAACAGCTCTTTCCCATTTTAGATCTTTTTTTTGTGTGTTTTAGCAGCATTAGAGCTGTGTTACTTCTGCCTACGGTGATGTCATACTCATTCCCGCTATTGTACGTTATTGCTGGCTAAACAATGCAGTTACAGTAAGGAAAAACTAAGAGATTATGCAGCGTAACAATAATTGTGATTCATTTTTAATTTCATTGATTTGAATCATCACGCCATATCATTACATGTCTCATATTCAGCACAGATAATGAAACAATATCATGTGCTGGCTCTTGTCCAATAAAACAAAAGAAATCAGACTTGGGGTTATCCTCAGATGCTCTCGAGTGTTGGTCTTTTTTATTAATCTGCTGAAAGAGAACATATATGTTTCACCAGAAACCAGCCTTCACTACCTTGATAATGAGCTCCCTATAGACTCTTTTGGTATGTATTATTAGACAGTGAATTAAAGAAAGGAAGTGTTTTACAAGAGCACGTCACTTTTTTTATGGCTGTTCTTAGCCTCTCATTGCTTCTGTTGAAAAATTAGAGGAAATAGGAACCTTGTAGTGCATGTGCACCCTTCTTATTGAATCCGTGGATTCCCTTCCTCTCAATCTTATCGAATACCTTTGGCTGAGCTAAATTGTCCTGCAGTTACACTTGCCTGTAGATTATGCCATGTTGTCTGTATATTGGTTTGATTTACAGTGTTGTTGTTTATCTGGAGGCCTGTCTTTTAAACAGATTCGCCAAGTCCAGTGACCTTCTCTGTGGATCTACAGAGATAACAGAGCAAAAGAGAGAAATGAAACTAGCGACGTGTGACGAGAACGTCCTTGGCATTTCACTCGGTTTAGAAGGTGGCCTAATAAATATGCATTGAATGTTCATCTATGTGGCAGAATTCCTATGAGGTAATCTTAGGAATTGTACGCAGTATAAATGAAAGCTCCTTCTGTACGCAGATGCAATCAAATATTAGGCTCTTTGGGCTGAGGCTCTCTTAGCAAGTGGTTTTAATGGCTGAGAGAGCACCAGCCTGCCTGATTACCCTGATTTTCCCTGTGAACATTCCCCAACTCTCTGTTTGCTTTGAGACTTGTAGTGGCTGAAAGCACACAGGGAGATTAAAATTACATCCCCCACTGCGGTAGGCTTTGTTGGGAAGAGACGCTGGGGTGATGATAGAGAGACTATGCTACTACTCAGACACTTTCTCATGAGAGTACACACTAGAGGCATACATTATCAGGCAATTGTCAGACCATCCAACTTGCAAACAAATCACAGAGACCCATTTTCAATATAATAAGCTAATTTTCTACAACTGAATAATGTCTCTTTCTTCCAAGGTTTTTAAAAGTATATCTCAGTTATGAAATTAAATGTTGGACTAATAAATTATGATTGACTGATCATTTCTCTGGACACAGATTAAAATTTGGTCTTGGATGACCAGCACTGTGCATACATTGGACTTAAAAATGTGAATATATTTTCAGACCTGTTTTTAAATCATGATGCAGTGTTTGTGTTTATTTTCTGTACTTTCTGTGGTAGGAAAGCCCCTCACATGGCCAAATTTTGAAAATTTTAGCTGTATATATAGTTTTGAAATTGGGCGATAGGATGATGCAGTGGTTCGCCTTGTCACCTCACAGCAAGAAGGTTCTGGGTTTGAACCTCATGGCCAACAGGGACTTTCTGCATGGAGTTTCATGTTCCCCATGCATATGCTTGAGTTTCCTCCTACAGTTCAAAGGCATTCAGATTAGGTAAAAATGCCCAGTCACTGGGGTTGCACAAGCTGGTCCTAAGTCCGGAGGGCATCTGGAGTTTAAAAAAACAAACAGACAAACAAAAAAAAAAACCCTATGCCAAATCAAATATTCGGATGATCTGCTGTGGTGACCCGCACAATGGGAGCCGCTGGAAGAAGAACAAAAAAATATATAGTTCTGAATTTGGTGTTTTGTGATCTTTGCACATATCTCAATTATTATTTTAAAGTCTGGTAGCCCTGAAAGTTAAAAAAAAAAAGAGAGAAAATTGCACTCAAAGATTTCAATTCAATTTCACTAAAAGACACCACTTATTGTAAGTCTACATTTATAACATAGACTTAACCCTCTGGGGGTCAAGAGCTTCACCAGCGAAGCTGGTTTAGAATGAGTGTATTTAGATAAATATCTTTGTGAGTTTTTATCATACAAGCATGATAAACATATTGACAGAAACTTTATACTTTAC
>JAODOF010000018.1:20997507-21009369 GCA_027576175.1 Sciades proops | reverse complement strand
TATGTGTCAGCCCTGTGATGACCTGGCGACTTGTCCAGGGTGTACCCCGCCTCTCGCCCGTAGTCAGCTGGGATAGGTTCCAGCTTGCCTGCGACCCTGTAGAACAGGATAAAGCGGCATGAGATGAGATGAGACCTCCAGCTGAAAAATCTGAAAAGCAGTCTACCTTTATAGCTATACGGTCTTTTGAGTTCATAAAATCAGTGAAATTTAGTTCCCTCTGAAATCTGGTCATCATGATTATATGTTTATTTCTGCAATATCTCAAAAGAAAAAAAGAAAACAAACAGGCCATTCTGTAGCTGAGAAGTTATTTAATTTAGGGGATTCCCGAGCAAATAATGTGCATGAAATCACTCGCTTTGTGCAGTCAAATCCGGTGTGCGCATGCACAGGTTTACCTTCTTCTTTTCCTTCTTCTTCTTTTCCTTCTTTTTTTGGGTTTTATAGCAGCTGGCCTCCAGTGTTGCATTACTGCCATCTACAGGTTTACCTTGACTATGCACTGACAGTTACATCATTCTGTCACTAAACAAACAGCTGATCACACCAAGACGCTCGCTGACCTCTGATATTTATTAGTTTGGTCCTGTGTTTCCTTTCCTTCGCAACATAATGTCTTTTCTTCTCGCTTTCCATTACTGTAGTCGGTGTTTCACGTTTCCTTCGTATCCTCCATTTTTCTCTCCTGTTTCAAATTGTATTCCACAATGCCTTGCAGGAACAGGGAAAGCCCAACACGTGATGCATGATGTAGTATCTTGAATTGGGTCATGGTGAACCCGGAAAAAATAGCGGAGAATTTAAACGAAACAATAAACAAAAATAATTGGGTGTCAGGGAAAATTCTTTTTATGGCCTAAACTTAAAAGTATACCTTTTAAAAGATAAAAAAGTGATACAGTGAGCAATAAATTTTGACTGCTACTTTCAAAGGGTTCTTCATGTATATTCTTTAATACACAACTGTACAGTATGAGCAGGGTGCCTTGCCGACTCACAGCCTCAAAATCCCCAGTTAGATCCTGAGCTTAGGCTACTGTGGGTTTCTTCAGGGTTCTCCAGTGTCCTCCTGCTTCCCAAGACACCCTGTGATAGACTGGCATCCTATCCAGGGTGTCTTCCTGTCGTTCCCTTGTTTTTCTGGGATAGGCTCCAAATCCATCGTGACCCTGACCAGGATGAGTGGAACCTGATGTAGTCTCTTGCTACTGTAGCCCATCCGCTTCAAGATTTGATGTGTTGTGTGTCTTGAGATGCTTTTCTGATCACCACAGTTGTAACTAGTGCTTATTTGAAATACCCTTGCCTTCCTGTCAGCTCAAATTAGTCTGGCCATTCACCTCTGACCTCTCTGAACTGCCACTCACAGGATGTTTTGTTTTTTGCACCATTCTATAGACATTTCACTAATACAATACAATGATCTTAACATTACAGGGTGTTCATTAAAAAAAAAAAAAAACCTCACTGGATAGTCTCTGTTGAGCAGTGCATTATTTATAAAGGCTTGTTGGCAGTGAAGATAAATCTCTCTATGTGCGCGCACACAGACCCGCACGCGTGCACACACGCTGTGCTCTACCTATATTAGCCATGTTTTGTTGCACATTAAACAAAGCACAAAGAGCAGAACGGGCTGATCTATTACTTACATATTATCTGTGTCTGCATGAAAAATAAGCTTGTACATTGCCCTTTGATTCTTGCGAGTGCATTTCATCCTGCATTTGGTCAAATTACAGACGCAACAGTCGTTCTCTCTCTTTGCATTTTTCATTATTTTAGTCAACTCTCATTGCCTTTGAATGCTCCTTGTCCCTCTCTGCAACCTTGCAGCAGCTCATGTGCCTTTTATTTAGTTATTATGAGGAGCCAATCACTGCGTTGACAACATCTCACTGCTTACATCTATCAAGGGACGCATTTGTTATACCGGATGAGGAGACATGATGAATGCTTGATTTGCCAATGCATTTCTAAGCAGGAGAGGAAATAGCTTGATGTCCAAACACTAGAATAAGATCTAGAGAGTGTGTTTAATATTTCCTGGAAGCATGAACTGCAGTGTATTGGGGGGGGGGAGAGAACGTATGGTAGAAAAACATCTGATCTTTCAGATGATCTCAGCTCCTCTTGCTTTTTTATCCCTTGTGTAAGTGCTGGTGCAATCATATCTCCTGTGATAACAAACGCCCTTGACTATCGCTGAGCACCTCTGCCTGCCAAGCTCAGCCACAATGAGACACACTTCTGTCATCCACATCCCTGTGGAAGCTAAAGGAGTTCATCGCGCTACTTATCATTGAATCACCATGAAGTATGATGATTTATGGTTTATCCTAGAGATAATGTACCTAAATGAGAATAAAGCATGTGTTATAAAAAATTTGGATGGCATCGCCAAATACTAGTCTATGATCCTTAGCAGGATAAACACACATGCAGACACACACCACACACAAACACAATTGAAAGTGGTCCCTGCCTTCTATTGAATGGCTAATCAGGCAAGTAATCAATTAAATGCATGATTGCTTTTGATTTTAATAGCTCTATCATTTAGCAGGAGGATCTGCTTTGGGCTGTGCTGTTAACTGTTAGGAATAGCTGTAATTAGACACAGCCTATTCTCATTTAGCATGAGCCTGTAAGTAATTAGCATCCCATTCTCAGAGATATCACCTAACTGCTGTATCCATAATATGCAGTGAGTGCATTGTTTGTAATAAAATATAGCTGCAGGAGGATATTGAATATTATTCCAAGTTTTGCTATAACTGTTTTCTTGAGGTCATTGCTTTTAATAAACATGGAGGAGCTTGAGCTTTGATGTCTGTATATGTGGCTGTCTGTGCTGTTAAATAGTTTGAATAAGCAGTCTTGTTTTATATTGTTCGAATTGATTCTTGTCTCTGTGCTTGAAAAAGTAGGTGTTAGACCTAGTGGTATGAAACCAATGGGGGAAAGAACTTTTGAATTAACTTTTATTAAATGCCTAATTTAATCTTTACTCATGCACTGATTTTTTTTTCATAAAAATAATAGTTCTGATAAAGTTAAGAGAGACCCAGGGACTACATAGTATAAGGCTGGATCCATGACCTAATGAGCTAACTTGTTCAGTTTGAGGCAGCATTGCTCTGAACCTATGCTTAACTTAATATCTATATTAGACTCTATCTGGTGAATACTAGAAGGACTACAGGCTGTCCCAATAGTGCATGTATTCAGCTCAGGGTGTACATGTGTGCTTCCTGCATAATGAAGAGACTCACAAAATCACTGAGCAAATAAATCATTCTGTTGTTGATTCTATGATCCATCTGCTCTCTGGGTGATTTTCCCTCATATGGTACAGTGGTTTGCATAAGTATTCACGCCCCTAGAATTTCTCCATCTTTTATTAAAATTGAAATGGGTTTAATTGGGATTATATAGGAAGAGTCTCCACAAACTAGCCTATAAAGTGCAATCAATATAGTAAAAATATTACAATTAAAAAGTTTAAAAGTTCACAACTCCTTACACTGTCACTGTTTTGGAGGAATAGTGTCACAAATTCCCTTTGTTCTGAGTTCTTTTTGTGGTTGTGTTATTGTTTTGGTTTCATTTTCTCCTCCCGTGTTAGTTCATTGTTTTTCCTTTGGTTCAGTCTATTGTCTATTTCACTTGTGTCTTGTTATTAGCTTATGACATTGTGTGTATAGTTCTGGCATATGTTTTCAGTCATGCCGAAATTCTTGTTTCTTGGTTCTCTCATGTTGTGAACTTTTTTGCCATCCTAGTTACTTTGTGTACTGTCTGGTTTCCTAGTATTCTTGTTTCATTTTAGAATATTATGCTTATAATCAAATCCCTTATGCACCTCTATCCAGTTTCTGCTTACTTCATTAGTTTGTCAAAGACAGCTGTGAGGTAAGGTGGCTGGAGGCAGATGTAACTGCAGATTAAAGTTTATTAAACACACACCAAACAGACAAATCCAAAATGTGTGGCAAAAATGTGATCAAAACACAGGCAAGAGTCAGACAATCTGCGAATGGCATGAACTAAGCAAACTCCAGAACATTAGAGGAACCAGGAACAAACAGAGTTGAAAAAGCGGAACAGCATGAACATTAGACAAAAGGCTTTGTAATCTTAGGCACACATGCACTAAGCAATTACTTCAGATTCACATTTTGTGAGGGAGAACAAGAGTCCTTAAATAATGTGACTGTGATTGTGTGTATTGTGGAACAGGTGTGCTTAATCAAAAGTCCGGTGACTGTGAACTTGGTACATGGATGTTGTAGTGCGTGCTGTTCCTGTGATTCTAGGAAGCTGACATTACAACAGCCTTGTCTAAGCAGAGTCATGGTTGTGCCATATTCCTTTTTTTTTTTTTTTTAAATAATTGATTTAATGATGCTCTGTGGGATATTATTTATTTGATAACCAAACCCTGATTGATACTTTTCCAGAACGTTGACATTGTTCCTGACTTGTTCTGATAGCTCCTTGGACTTTATGATGCAGTTTGTTTAAATATGTTATCTAAAAAACTCTGGGGTCTTCCAAGAACAAATTTATATTGAGATCACATGACCAATTACTTGCACACAAGACAACTATATTTAAATAAATATGTGACATCACCAGAACTATCTGGGGTTTAGCAGAAACAGGGTGATTATTAATTCAATTAAATTTTAGTCAGTTAATTCTATTTATAAATAAGTTTGAAAGCATTTTTTGTGTAGATTCATGACATATAGTCCAATTCCAGGTTGCAACGTTTACAAGTTAAAAGTGATGCTAATACTTATGCAATGCAGTATGTTTAACGAGTTTTGCCTTTATATTCATGTATACCAATTTCTGCTAAGCAAAAGTGTAACACTGTCATTCTCTCTCTCTCTCTCTCTCTCTCTCTCTCTCTCTCTCTCTCTCTCATGCAGTTGTTCACAAGGCGATGTTGTGACGCACACGGCCTGGCTGAACAGGTCCAGTATACTGTATGCTGGTGAGGATAAGTGGTCCGTGGATTCCCGAGTCAGCCTGGTCACCCTGAACCGTGAGGAGTTCACCATTAAGATCGAGAACATAGATGTGAGTGATGAGGGACTGTACGTGTGCGCTGTTCAGACCAGCAGCAAGCCCAGAACCACATCCGTCCATATCATCGTTCAAGGTGAGCTTGTTTCCACCGGCATGTGCACTTCATTACTGCAGAGTACCTGTGTCTGGGGTTTGTGCAGAGTTATACAGTGTTATTACACTATAACCTTTTGTTAGCAGCTTTCTTCAGTATCAGGTACAAACACCTTGAACTATAGGAATGATATTACATTTTTTTTTTGAACAATGTTTTTATTAATTTTTTCCAATAAGAACATACAAATCACATTGACACATGCCACACAAGTTGCACAATGAGATGCAGGTGAACCTCGCTGCATACACATACATACAAAAAAAAAAAGGATAAAACACGCACACAAACATACATCCCCACGTAAAATAATAAATAAAATAAAATAAAATTAAATTGTCACACACACAATAGTCCTACAGATAGATACAATCTATTGTTGCTTCAGAAAGTCCATTAAGGGTGCCCACACCTCTTCAAATTCTTGTATTTTACCCCGATTACATAGGTTATCTTTTCTAATGTAACATACATTGCCAACTCTCTAATCCAAGATTGTGTAGATGATACTTCAGTGTCTCTCCAAGACAAAGCAACCATCCTCCTGGCCTGCAGGAGGCCAAAGTTGATCAGAGCCTTACACTTAGAGTTAACAGAAAAGCAATCTGGGTATATCCCTAAAATACAAAGTTTTGCTACACAGGGTACCTGAATACCTGTAATTTTACTTAGAGTGTGAACAACCATTTTCCAAAAAGTTACCAGTTTAGGACATTCCCATACACAATGAATTAACGTACCTTTCTCATTCAAACATTTCACACAAGTATCTGGTGTGTCAGGGGACCACTTATTGAGTTTCTCAGGGGTTATGTAAGTCCTCTTTAACCATTTGTGCTGTAGCAGTTTCATGCGAGTGTTAATGGTTTGTGTTTGAGCTTTTACACAAGCTGTTGCCCACTCAGCTTCTTCAATATCTTCCTTAATATCTGAACTCCATGCCCTCCTTCTGTCATGACTAGATTCCTCATCATGTGAGATAAGTACTGTATATAGTATACAGATTTGGCGTTTCCCATTCATGTGTTTTAATACAATGTCTTCAAGGCAGGACATTGGCGGTTCTTGTGTATCCTGGTGACACTTTGATGAAATGAAATGCTTCAATTGTAAGTATTTAAAAAAGTGTTTTTTTGGAATTAAATATTTCAAACAAAGGTCGTTAAATGTTAGTAAGGTGCCCTGAACATATAAGTCTCCAATTTTTTGCACCCCCTTGTCGGCCCAAACTTGAAAACCACCATCTGCCCGGCCAGGAGTGAACTGTGCATTATTCCAAATAGGTGAAAATTGAGAGATGGGGGGGGTGTATCACCAATATGTCTATGAGCTTTAAACCATATATCAATAGAGTTCTTAAGGAAGGGATTTGTTGTTTTTTTCTTTAAAGTTTTAAAATCTGCTGAATATAAATATAGGCTTAGTGGCAACTTAGATATTGATGCTTGCTCAATATAAACCCATGCTGGAGGAGAATGTGTGACAAAATAAAACATGGCACTACGCAGCTGAGCGGCCCAGTAATACAACTGTAAATTGGGCATCTGTAATCCACCCCTATCATATGGCAAGTATAATAATCTGAGTCTTAATCTAGGTTTTCGATTGTTCCAGATAAACCTACAAAACGCATTATTAATTTCTTTAAAAAAAGATTTTGGCAGTGGCATTGGAAGTGATTGAAACAAATGTAAGAATTTCGGCAAAATAGTCATCTTGATTATATTGATCCGGCCAATCATTGATATTGGCATTGTTGTCCATTTTTCAAGTAATTCTTGTACCTCTCTCATCAACGGGTCATAGTTTGCTTGAACGACTGCATTAATTTGGGGGGTAATCTTAATTCCAAGATAGGTAAAGCCTTCCCTTGCACTAAAAAAGGGTGTTGTTATGACTGGATTAGTTCTTTTGTCTTTGTTCAGGAAAAGTATAGAAGATTTTGTATTATTAATAATGTATCCAGAAAACTGACCAAATCTATTAATTAAATGTAATAATGTCTGGACACTGTTTGATAAGTTTGACAAAAAAAGAATCACATCGTCTGCATATAACGATATCCTATGTTCATGATCTCCGATTGTTATTCCTGACAAATTGGCTTCGGCTCTAATGGACATGGCTAAAGGCTCAATGGCTAAAATGAACAAAAGTGGGGAGAGAGGACAGCCCTGACGAGTTGACCTCTCTAGCGTTAACGGGCTTGATAAATTGTTATTCGTCATTACGCGTGCTGTAGGGTTAGTATATAATAATTCTATCCATTTCATAAATTTTCCCCCAAGTCCATATCTTGGTAACAAACTGAACAAATAATGCCATTCAATTCTATCAAACGCTTGTCTAGCATCTAGAGATAACAGCGCTGTATCCCTGGTATTATTTTTAGAGTGGATTATGTTGAGGACCCTTCTTATGTTATGAAATCCCTGACGAGTCTGTACAAACCCATTCTGATCACTATGTACCAAA
This sequence comes from Sciades proops, assembly GCA_027576175.1. Lineage (NCBI taxonomy): Eukaryota > Metazoa > Chordata > Actinopteri > Siluriformes > Ariidae > Sciades > Sciades proops. The sequence goes on along the minus strand of JAODOF010000018.1, from coordinate 21,001,697 downwards.
AAAGGGATATATGGATCTAACCTTTTAGCAAGAACTTTACTCAATATTTTTGTGTCAACTCCCATAAGACTAATAGGCCTGTATGAAGAGCAGTCAGTCGGTATTTTCCCAGGTTTCAGAATAAGAACTATTGTAGCGAGTCTTAAAGTTGGTGGTAATATACCATTATTAAATGACTCGTTAAACATATCCAAAAGTGGGGTCAACAACTGCTTCTGGAAGGTTTTATAAAACTCTATTGGTAGGCCATCAGGCCCTGGAGTTTTGCCTGAGTTGATACTTTTAATGGCCTGCACTAGCTCTTCCATTGTTATGTCCTTATCCAGGTCTACTTTAACTTCCTCTGTGAGCGTTTTAAACTGGAGCTGATTAAGAAAGGCATCTCTACAGGCTGGCATGGGGGAGCATTCTGACCTGTATAGTGATTGATAAAATTCCTTAAATGTGTTATTAATATCTAGAGGATCGCTTGATATTTCCCCTGATTGAGTAGTTATGTCATTAATGGCTCTTTCAGATTGTATTTTTTTAATTCTCCAAGCTAACAATTTGCCGGCCTTTTCTCCCTGGTCATAAAAGGCTTGGTTCAGCCACAGTAAACTTTTTGCTGCTTTATCAGATGTTAATTTATTGTATTCCGTTCTTAAAATTAGTAACCGTTTTTGTTTCTCAGGGTCATCTTTATTATTTATATCTATTTCCAAAGATTTTATTTGCTTCTCTAATTCATTAATTTCTGCTTTTTGTATCCTGTTTTTAGTACTAGTAAAACTAATAATTTGCCCTCTAATATACGCTTTGAAGGCTTCCCATCTAATGCATGTGTTAGTTTGGTTAGTGTTCATCTGAAAGTAGACATCAATCTTATCTTCTAAATATTTAACAAATTCAGGATTTTTGAGCCATCTCACTTGCAGATGCCAATTAGGAGGGGACTGTTGAAGTTTCTCCATTTGTACAGACATGGAAATGGGGGAATGATCACTAATGACTATACAGTCATACCAACAATTCTTAATTTTGGATACCAGTTCTTGTGATACTAAAAAATAATCAATGCGAGACCTGGACTTATGTGTTCCTGAATAGCATGAGTATTCCAAATTATCTGGGTTAAGTTTTCTCCAGATTTCAGATAAGTTTAAATCAGTGATATATTGTAAGATTGTTTTTCTAGATTGTTTTTTATGGGGATCACTTTTTGTAGAGCGGTCTACCAATGGATTTAAAGTGCAATTGAAATCCCCACCTATAATGTTTAAGCCATACAATGAAGACAAGGTTAAGAAGAAGTCTTCAAAAAATTTAGGGTTGTCCTCATTAGGACCATATATGCTAACCAAATTCAATGCGAGAGACAGGATCCTACCCTGGGCAATTACAAACCTTCCTTGGGGGTCCTGGATTGTATTAGTAAGTTGAAAAGGAATTGTTTTGTGGATAAGAATTAGTACCCCCCTAGCGTAATTGTTATATGTGGCATGTATAACTTGACCAGGCCACCTACGTTGTACTTGCTTAATTTCAGTAACTGTTATATGAATTTCCTGAAGAAAAATTATTTTAGAATGTAGGTTTTTAAGTCTGTTCATTACCTGTTTCAGTTTAGTTAACTTATTGAGCCCCCTGACATTCCAGCTTGTAAATCTTAAATCAGACAGTTTTGGACTTTCCATGTTGCTTCAAGTGTAGTGAGATACATGACCATGTTGAGTGTGACAAAAAATAAAGGCACAAAATAAATGAAAGTAGTAACAACTAAACTAGACATATAAAAACACTTAACCTTTAAAATCCCGTCCCCCTTCCCTTACTCAAACTAAATGGTGTAAGGGCAAGTACCAATCCACACTAATGAGGAGTGGTTTAACTGTAGGCACTTCTCTCAGACAGCCCACATGAAACCCCCCCCCAGCTCTGCATCCCGACCTGAACATTCAAACACTTACTGTCCTAGAATGATAGATATGAAGCATAATATTATTAACGCTTCTTGATTTAACTGCCTCAATAGCCTGTATCAAATAAACAAGTGTATAGGCCTATAGTAGGTGCATAAAATAAAGTGTCCACCAAATATGGTAGTAGCAGCTCTGCATATAATTAAAATAAATTAAAAGGTATAAAATGTATATAAAATTTAACCTGTATTAAGCTGCATTGCACCTATATTGTCCATATTAGTCCTTTTGTAGTTACCTATACTCCTCGGGGTTTAGAAGTTTAGGAGTTTGAGAAAAAGTTCTCAGCTTCTTCTGGTGTGGAGAAAAAGATTATCTTCCTGTTGTGTAGAGCCCTCATTTTGCATGGGCTCAGGGTGAATCCCCGAAAGCTTCCAGCTTTGATGAACTTTTTTCTCACTGCATTGAATGGGCTCCGTGCGTTCATGGTTTTCACTGATAAATCTTGAGCAAAGAAGATTTTGCCCAAAAGTTTTCTCACTTGGAAATTAGTAGCAAGTTGTACGACTTGACTCATACAGAAAAGATTAACATTTGCGAAAGAGGTGAGGTTAGGGGCGGGGTTAACATTCATATATTTAACAGTTATTCCACGAAATTGAGTTGTACATGAACTGATAGCCGAAGAGGTGCGTTGCACCGAGTTGTCTATAAACCATGTACGACAAGATTGAGTGGAATAACTGTTTTTTATTCTCTCCACATTCACTGGATTTTGAGAAACGGAACATTTTTATTTTAATTTTTTTTTTGCAAATTTGATAAATAAAAACTTTATACAAAACGTACAACAAAATATAATTTCCGCTAAGAATGTAAACAAACCGGCGAAATGACAGGACCAATTTGTGGAAAATGTGATAATAATTCTTGAAAAATAATAATTAAAAAAGATCCGTTCTTACCATGAAATACTTTTATTTCATATTTTGTTGCTGTATTTTTGTGGTTTTGTTTTCGAACAGAGTTTTTATTCCTTCCTCTGTTGGTTCAGCAACACACTCCACCATTTTGTTTTTCTCTACTCACGGTACTGTATATGAGCTGATATCCTAGTAGTAGAGTAGCCAATCAAAGCGTGCGATTGCTCAGATCCAGTGAATGTGGATAGAATAATAAAGACTGGTTCATATCAAAGAGGCCAATGTCACACACATTCATATCAATCATGAATTTTCCCCGACACCCAATTATTTTTGTTTAGTGGACCAAAAGCTACTGAATTCGAATCACAGACTTCCAATTTTATTGGGTTTTTTAAAATAGAACAGTTAATGAAATTAGAGCCACATGGCCCTAAATTCTCCACTATTTTTTCCAGCTTCACCATGACCCAATACAAGATACTATGTCATGCATCACGTGGTGGGCTTTCCCTGTTCACTCAAGGCATTGTAGGATACAAACTTGAAACAGGAGAGAAAAATGGACGATGTGAGTGAAATGTGAAAGACTGACTACAGTAACAGAAAGTGAGAAGAAAAGACATTATGTTCTATACGAAGGAAAGGAAACACAGGACCAAATTAATAAATATCGGCTGTCAGTGAGCACCTTGGTGTGATCAGCTGTTTGTTTAGCGACAGAATGATGTAACTGTCCGTGCATGGTCAAGGTAATCCTGCCCATGCGCGCACACACGGACTTCCTCTGTCTGCCTGACTGCACGAAGCGAGTGATTTCATGCACATTATTTGCTCGGGGAATCCCCTCAAATTAAATAACTTCCCGGCTACATAATGGCCCGATATTTTAAGATATTACAGAAATCAAAATATATCACAATGACCACATTTCAGAGGGAACTAAATTTCACCGATTTTATGAGATCGAAAGGCCGTCTCGCTTTAAATATTTCTACTTTATAATATGGTTTCTTATTAATTGCCCCATAAACTGAATAATGAACATTATCAGTTTCCTTGAACCCACATTAAACCTGATCTGAAAATGAAACCTAAACTTTACGATATCATAATAATCAAATTACAATATTTTAAATTCACCTTCACGATTAGTTTAGATTTAAGTATATTTATTCAACTTGAAGTTTCCAGGGCAGTACACTTTTCTGAAAAGAACATACATTTCTTACTCGACAATATATAAACAATATAAACAAGATACATAGCAAAAAAAAAGAAGAAGTTGTATTTCTTCGCAAGTGAAAATATCTTAAATATGGCAAAAATCTGTTGTTGGATGCTTTTAGATATTTCAAGCCTTACA
>JAODOF010000018.1:20716899-20728938 GCA_027576175.1 Sciades proops | reverse complement strand
AGCACTAATCACCAACGCAAATTCCTTGTATGTGAGAACATACTTGGCAATAAACTTGATTCTGATTCTGGTAATTGAAATTCAGGTGACTGTGAACATGATGATCTTGTGTTGTGCTGGGCACCGAAGTCCATAGCAGCTATGTTTGTAGGCCGCAGTGTGTTCTGGGAAATGCAATTTCTGGCTGATTACAGCACTGAAATGACAGTGATTAACCATTGTGAAGTACATTAAGTTCAAACATATCAAATCAAAACTTGTGAGATATTCTCCTGGTGATTACACCTATTTGTCTCAGGAAAATATAAATAAAAACAAATAATCTGGAGAGGAAATCTGCTTGTTTTGAGTATATGGGTTACTGATTGTTCAGCCCTTTCTCTTGTTGTGCAGATGTTCACCTTAAAGCATATTATTCAGCAACTACAAAAGGAATAAAAGAAACAGACCGTTCAATTATGCAAAAATAATACACGTCAGAGATGTGTGATTAGACATGTGTAGCATTCAGCCCAACATGATAGTAATATACTTCTATAACTGTGCTGTCTGAGGTATCTTATTTTGCTTATATTACAGTCACTGGCAAATTTATTAATGAGAGACACATTGTGCTTTTTAGTTTTTACATTTAATGTAAAACATCTATGAGAAAAGTTAGTTCTTGTTATTGATTATGTTTTAGCAGTTAAAGTAGTTATAAACAGTTTCTCCCACACCAGTCTGTCTTTTTTCTCTCCTTTGAAGTAAATAAGCCATAAAAACCCCTTCTACTATCAGAAGGTTTCATCACAAACTTATTATTAGGCTTAGATAGTCTGGACAGCCATACAAGTCCCTGAGAATGCCCTGGTACTTACTTACTTACTAAATAAATAAATAAATAATGTAGAACAAGCATATTAATATAAGCCTACAGAGGAACTACAGAATTCAAGTGTGCTGTGGATTATTATGATTTATTATGTAGCTACAGGCATGGTGGTGCAGTGGTTAGAACTGTTGCCTCACAGCAAGAAGGTTCTGGGTTCGAACCTTGCAGTCGACTGGGACCTTTCTGTGTGGAGTTTGCATGTTCTCCACATGCCCTTGTTTCCTCCAGGTTCCTCCGGTTTCCTTCCATAGTCCAAAGACGTGGATTAGGTCAACTGTCTACTCTAAATTGCCCATATTGAATGATTGTTCGTCTCTGTGTTAGCCCTGCGATAGACTGGCGACCTGTCCAGGGTGTACGCCGTCTCTCGCCCAAAGTCTGCTCCAGCTTCCCCTGCGACCCTGACAGATAAGTGGTGTAGATAATGGCTGGATAAATGTAGCTACAGTGATGCTAAAAGGAAATATATGCAGTTACACAATAATAATGGAAGTCCATTAAGCACAGAGGATTCCTCTGTCCTCTCTGACACACACACACACACACATCCCTTGCTCTAGTACATTCAACTTCCCTGAATGAAAGTGATGTTTGAAGAATATTGATATTATTAAAGAAAACTGATATTGTTACTAGGTTGTTTTTCCATCATGATGTAGAACTTGAGTGGAAAAGAAGCTATCATCATTAATTGCATTCTCCTTCTCCTGATAATTTATTATGTATGCTTGACTTGCCAGTGGTTTGGAACACACACACACACACACACACACACACTCACACACAGCTGAATGCACGCCCTCTGCAATGACACTTACAGAAATAAAAAATAAATAAATAAAATTTTAAAAAGACATGGAAGGCCATCTCAAGCAAACACTCAAGAGATTTTCTTCCAGCCAAATTGACCACAGTGGCTCTTCAGAGTCTACTAAACAGAGAATTATGAGCAAAGGAAAATGGGTTCAAATCATTTTCCTCTGAACATACCCAGAAAATATGTTAAAGTGGGTCAGTGTTTCTAAACATTGAAGTGGGTTGTTCAGTTTTGAAGGGAAGCTAGGCCAGGCACAGAGAGGCAGAGAGCTCTTGATTTTGCCCACTCTAATAAATTCATAAACACCAGCCTTCATTTAGGTTTTTATGCCTCCCCAGTGGGCTACAGGGCTTCCCAGTAAACCAATAAACACACCAAGTGATGATATTACATACATAATGAGATTGAGCTGTGCTAATGAGTTGATAACCAGGCACTGACCATTATTAATGTTTGTGAACACATCTAATTGCAATGTGCAATCATCTTTGCATGGGCTACCCTCATAATAGGCACTCAAATGGTGATAGCTTCAGATAGTAAACCACTGAATGAAACAATTACAGGCACAAATGGTGTTTCTAATAATGGATGTGAAGACAGCAAATACACACACACACACACACACATATATAGTATATATATAATAAAAATGGTATGTATTTGCTGTCTTCACATCCATTATTAGAAACACCATTTGTATATATATAGTTCATTTTTTTATTTGGGGGGGGGCAGGTTTGCAAATATATTTATTAAACATGCACATTTTTGAATACATGTCTCATCTTTGGTGCACCAGAAAAGTGTTTGCCCTATAGTTGAGAGATTGTGGGTTTGAATCCCAGCTGGCCTTGAGTCAAGAGACCAAAATTGGCTATGCTCTCAGAATGGGAGAGATGGAATTACTTTCTCTCCCCTGTTAAACAGAGTGATGCTGGCCAATCATGGGCATCTGTGAGCTCATGTATGCAGTACAAGGCAGATAGTGTTTTCCTTTGAGTGGGTTACATTGTCTTTTGATGCAGCATGCAGCACTTGTGAAGTCCGATTACAACAACGATTATGTGTTATTCTCTATACAGTTACGCAACATTAAAATAGTTAAAAAGAGTCCTTCAGCAGCTTTCAAACAGCAGTGGCAACACAAGGTGGGCATTTTAGCCAACTTTGGAACTATAACTTAGCAATTTATGTTTCAGTCAATGTCAATCTTTTTTTTTTTTCTGTCACATTCAGACACTGTTTATTCAATCAAATTTTTTGGGAGAGTTTATAAATATATCTATATATTTTAAAGAAATTATGAACCTGTGGCAAATTTTGTTTACACTATCAAACCTATGTTTGTGTCAATTCTTTGATTTATTTTGTTTTATACAGACAAGAATGAACATTACTTTGCATTGGTTATGATTCAGAAATAAAAAAAAAAAGGATTTTCAATCATAATACTCCTTCTTTAAAAATTTTCAAAATTTTCTGAGAATCTAATCAAAATCATGACACGAGTATCATGAATTGAATTTTGACCAGAGTGTATTGTTATACCCCTAGTATCTTCTCCTGTGCTTGGAAAAAATGTGTGGTTCTTTCATAACTGAAGCATGCTGTTAAAGTTCGTGACCACCACACCACAGTTGTTTCAACATAGAGATAATATAAAGCTACATGAAGACACGAATCCAAGAGTCTGGCATTTCTTTCCTTTCAGAATTGTTTTGTTGTGAGCCAGTATTGAAAAGTCACTAGGTATTGGATGTGGCCTTGGTGCCAATCTGAACTGCACTACACAGAGGTTAGAAAGGCTGACATTTTAACACGAGCAAAAGAAAGTGAGAATGACCTACAGGTTTGCTGTAGGTTGGAAAGGGCTTCTTCATAACACACTTAGGGCTAGTGATTCCGGTGCTCCGGGTCAAATATTGAACATGAGCCTCATGTCTTTACTATGAGCTTGGATTAATGTATGAATAAATTATGTGAATGAATAATGAATGAACAGAAGACTGAAATCAAACAAGGGATCCTTCATATCAAGTCCACTCTGAAAGGGAATTATTGAACCTTTTTGGGGGAGAATTATGGTCTGTGTCTTGCTGTCATCTCTCAAGCTGTGAGCCTGAATCACCCAACCATACTTCACTAAGCAACGGGTCACCATGGTTACTCAGATCATGGAGACTGATCAAGTGAATCTCTCTCTCTTTCTCTCTCTCCCCCAGCTTACTTTTTTTTTCCTTTTCACACTTTCTTTCTCTCTTAGTTGTCAGTCAACTGTTATCCAAATGAAATATCAATGATTCCTCTGGTTGTATATTTACCTCCCATGAGCTTAAATATAAAAAAGAATTGCTGAAATGCTTAATTTTACAACCCCAATTCCAAAAAAAGTTGGGATGCTGTGTAAACTGTAAATAAAAGCAGAATGTGATGATTTGCAAATCATGGAAACCCTATATTTCATTGAAAATAGTACAAAGCACATATCAAATGTTAAAACTGAGAAATGTTTCTGGTTTTTGCGGATTCAAAATATCTTCTCATTTTGAAATTAGTGCCAGAATTCAGTGCAGCAATTTAGTCCCACATGGAAAAATAAATAAATAAATAAATAAATAAATAAAAATAAAAAGTTGGGACGGGGCAACAAAATACTGGAATAGATGTGTAATGCTATAATAATAATAATAATAATAATAATAATAATAATAATAATAATAATAATGCAACAGATCACCAACATGATTGGGTATATAAAGAGCATCCTAGAAAGCCCGACTCTTTTAGAAGTAAAGATGGGGAGGGGTTCATCGATCTGTGAAAGACTGTGTGGGCAGTTAGTACAGCAATTTAAGAATAACGTTCCTCAACGTAAAATTGCAAAGAATTTGGGTATCAAATGATCTATGCTACATAATATCATTAAAAGATTCAGAGAATCCAGAGAAATCTCTGTACACAAGGGACAAGACTGAAAACCAACACTGGATACCTGTGATCTTCGGGCCCTCAGGCGACACTGCATTAAAACCCGACACGATTCTGTAGTAAAAATCATTGCATGGGCTCAGGAACACTTTCAAAAACCATCATCTGTGAACACAATTTGTCACTGCATCCACAAATGTAAGTTAAAACCAGATATAAACAATATCCACAAACACAGCCACCTTCTCTGGGCCCGAGCTCATTTATGACGGACTGAGGCAAAGTAGAAAATTGTCTTGTGGTCTGACAAATCAAAATCTGAAATTCTTTTTGGAAATCATGGAAGCCGCTAAACAACAAATAATACCAGGTTTAATTTATATAGCACCTTTCATCAACCCAAATATGCTTTACAAAGTAATGGCACTCCACAGAAAGAGAAGCAAATCAACCAAAAGAAAACATGACAGATAGGAGACACAGAAAACAAAATGACAATTTACATGAGCATAATGATAGCAAACAAGCTCAAAGCATTGAAAACATTAGAACAGTCTGTCACAGTTCGGTCCAGTCCATCCATGCCTTAGATTGTGGGATTTCCATGCCGGCTCCAGGCCAGATCCAGGACAGGAATTCAGTCCTGCCTTGCTGAAGGCCATTTCCTGAAGCGGCACTCCCACACCTGCTACCACTCCTCTCCCATCAGCCAGGGCTTTTTAAGAACTGTTTGGAGCTGCTCCATTTGCCAGACTGTCTCTTGTAGACTTTCCTTGCCTCGCTACAGCTCATTGGTATTGGGTCTTCTTGATTCCCCCTGCCTGAATTTTTCCTTGTTTTTTGTCCCTGTTTTTTGCCTGCCTGTTCTTTTGAATTATGTCTTTTGCTCCCTCTGCCTGGATTTCCCTTGTCCCTGTGTTCATCAGTTTTTGTGAAGATTTTTCTGTCCTGTTTTTTGTCCCTGAGCGTGTCTACCTGCTCCTCTGTGTTTTTGACCTCCTGGCCTGTTTTTTGACTACTGATTTTTGCCTGAGCCCTACTTTGGCTTTCTGCCGTCTACTTCATTAAATAAGTTTTCACTTTACACTGCCTGATTTCTGAGTCTGCTCTTGGGTCCTCACTTCACCTCAGCTCGCCACTCCTGACAGTATCATCTGTTTAAGATGCAATCAGCACACATGTATAAGGACACCAAAGACTACCTCAGGTTGTGAAGTATTGAGTTGTTTAGACACATTATCAGGCCGTGCGTTGTTTTGATTTCCTAGTTTCCAAATTCCTACTTCCTAGTCCTTTGATTCCATCTTTGTCTGTGCCTACGATATTCTGTTTGTGCCTCACCCGACCTACTGCTTGTTTATCGCTTCTGATTTATGCCTGCTGATTTAGACTGTTTGCCTGATTGCACTTTTCTGAATAAATATCTTTTGCATATACATCTGTCTCCACCTGTCTCTGACAGGTACGGTGACCAGACACCCCACTTTATAACAGCTAGCGCAAATTACTGTGACTTTAGTCACACTCTCTATGTCGTTTCTCTTTCTTGACGTTAATAAGACCAAAAAAATAAATCGCAGGTTGTTCTATCGTGTTACCGAGAAACCGCAAAGAATCATAAACTCCTCCATCCTGAAGATGTCGGAAAACTTACATTTCCAGCTTCACCTCTGACTGTTACACAGCACTGACACTGGAGACTCCTTCCAGAATTATAAATGTTACATAAACGTCTCTCTACAGAAATGTCATCATATCAACGATGAAGGAACTGTTGCTATAGAAACGATAATGCATTAACACTTCACATTAGTACTTTCTGGAGTAAACATTCAGTTACAGTTGGATTAGTTTAAAGGTCATAACCTGAAGGTCGTTCTCTCTCTCTCTCACACACACACACACACACACACACACACAGATCAGGATGTTACACCTGTTGTCTGTGCTTCGAACACTGAGTATCCATCAGCGCTCCTTCAGACACCGACGCTAACATTCTGATTTAAAAAAAAAAAAAAGAAACAAACAAAATTTAGCATCAAATTGTTCAGCGTCCAAATAAAAGCGTCCTCCGAACTCAACGCTGTGAGCCGGGGTATGTCTGCTCACACTGATAAACCGTCCTGCAGGGAGATCTGAGGAACGCTCACAGCCTCCTCACTGCTGTTCATTAACACCAGGAATGGTGTAGGGTTTAAACCTGCTGCTGCATAGTGCACACACTCTCCCTTCATTTCACACCATTTATACACACATCCACAGGAATAGTGCAGGAAGCAAACAAACAAATGATATTCATCTGTAATATATTCTATTCTAATAATGAACAATTATAAGACAGTCAGACAGAGAGATAGACAGACGCAGTAGATAGACAGACAGACAGAGAGACACAGTACAAAGACAGACATGCAGATAGATGGATAAATAGATAGATAGACAAATGGACAGACAGACACAGTAGATAGGCAGATAGACAGAAACAGACAGACAGATCAATAGACAGACACAGTACAAAGACAGACACGCCGACAAACAGACAGTAGATACACAGACATGCAGACAGACAGACGGATAGATAGACAGAGACGGACAGATGGCTAGACAGACACAGTAGATCAGCAGATAGACAGAAAGAGACAGACAGACAGATGGATAGATTGATAGAGTAGACAGACAGGCAGACAGATGGATAGACAGATACAGTAGATAGATAGGCAGACAGATACAGGAGAAAGACAGACATGCAGAGAGACAGTCAGAGTAGCTCCACAGACAGAGAGACAGACAGATAGATAGACAGGTAGACAAGCACAGTCGTTTGACAGACAGACAGACAGACAGACAGATATAATATCCACATCCCTCCAGTCTCTGTTCTTTTCCCATTTCTATCTGTTTTCTGCTAAGTTGCATGTTTTTGAAAATATTCGTGTAATATAAATGTAAAAAACAGGCCTTTGAAGTAACTTTGATGTCTCACTCCATGACATCAGAGAGAGAGCAAAAAATAATGAATAATAAAAACACCAACATTTAAAAGTGTGAAAAAGCAGCTAATCTTCTTTCCTTTAATCAGAACGCTAGTGTTAGCATTGGGACTAGCAAGCCCTAATGCTAATATTCATTAACATATGCTAGGATTAGCATTATCCTTCTCATGTAAGGTGCATCACCACCACTGTGAAAAGAAAACAGTCTTTTTAAAAAAAACTTTTAATATATATTTTTTTGCTGTCAGATAAATTTGTAGGAATATTTTCTGATGTTTTTTGATGCTGCGTAGCCTTCTGTGCGCTAACTCGACTGATCACACTCGCTCTGTTGGTTTATATCTTCAGAGGAAACGTCTCAAACAGCTGGTGAGCGAGTGAAGTCGCACTTCAAATGGCTGCTAGTCGCTTTGTCCATGCTAATATACAGTTATTTCAATCTCATTACAAAAACAAAAAAGGTTTAGTGGCTTTCAGACCAGAGAGGCGCCGGTTTCCGTTTCTGCGTTTAATGTTTTAAGATTAACACCAGAGCCAATTAGCGTTCCGGGTCACTGTGATCACAGAGAAACAGTAAAACAGCTCTCATTAGCTGCAGCATATGACATTGTTTAATCCTCATTAGCAGCTGAGGGCCTCACCTCGATGTGGAGCTGCTGGATATTAAAAAAATAAATAAATCAAAATGTTGCTGTAAAGCACTGGAGACGTGTTTACCGAGGCTTAGACGAGGGATTTTTTTCCTTCAAAGCTCAGTGAGTTTTATTCAGTGTTCACAGAGTAGCTGGTTAAACAAGCAGCGAGAGCAGCGACTCTCAGGATCACGACACCACACCGCCTTTCTGTGAGCTTCAGTGGCTCCGAGAAATGAAATACCACTGAGTTATTTCACTGACGGTGTGTGTGTGTGTGTGTGTGTGTGTGTGTGTGTGTGTGTAGCTAGTGGCCATGTTCCTGGTAATCATATCCAATTTGAATCTACAGGGGTTTAATAGTGATCAGAAAATTTCTAATGGAAACCTTCAGGAGTCTGGTGGAAACCATCAGGGTTTGTTTGTTTGTGTTTTTTTTTTTTTTCCTAATGGATTTTAGTATAAATGGGTTTGCTGATTGGTTTTAAAATTTGGACTATTTATTTCTGGATAATCACCTCAAGCAATTCGGCAAAATGGCTCCGATCGCTTTGTCACCGTAAGTGAGGAAGAATTACACATGATGAAAGAAAATGCTGTTCCTAAAAACACTAAAGATGCTCTGAAGTTTGCTCTAAAACTATTCAAAGGGACGGTGGGATTGTGATTTATTTTATCGATTTCAGAACAAAGTATTTTATGTGACTCGGTGTAGATAAGTGACTCAGTTCTGCGCCACAAAGTTATTACGTTTACATGAAGATTTTGAAGTTTAAAAGAAATGATCTTTTAAAATATGATTTTTTTAAATAATCACCTGCGTATTTATTTTAACAATTATCCATCTTCAGGCTCAGTGAATATCAGTGAATAATAACCTCGACTTCATTTCAGTTATTATTTAAATAATATTGTCTGGCTTTTTTTTGTGGTCTATCAGATATATTCCATTCAGCGAGCATGATACTGAACGAGTTGAAGACGAGTAGCTGAATGGAATATATCTGATAGACCATGAAAAAAAGACAGACAATATTATTATTGTTATACATACCAGGCTTGTAGTACTCGAGTCCGACTCGTGCCCTAATTTTAAGGACTCCTGACTCGGCTTGGAATTGAGTACTGATGACTTGGACTCGGACTCATGCATTAACTGCATTAGGACTCGGGAATTAGAGATGAGGACTCTGATTTTTTCTTTATTTTTTGTAACATGCCATAATAATTTACCATAAGATATTTATATCTGCATTAATTTTTGTACTAATTTCGTCTAAGATTGTCACACCTGCGCGCCTTGGCACATGCATCAGATAGACTCTCAGGTGCTCTCCAGACAGCGCACATGCCAAGTGGACTCTCGTGCGTGCGCTGTAAATGACTTGCACCTGCCCAGGATCAAGGCGCAATCAGCATGCCGATATAAAAACTGTGAAAACACACTTACTTTGCGAAGTATTGAGTTGTGCTGCTGACACATTACTGAGCCTTATTTCATTGTTTGGTTTCCTGATCCCTGATTTCCTGTTTCTCGTCTTTGATTCTGCCAAGTCTACGATAGCCTGTTTGGGCCTCGCTTGACCTATCGCCTGTTTCACCGTTTTACAATTTTGCCTGCCATTCTGGATTGTTTACATGTCTTCACTTGTATTAATAAACACACCTTCTGCACTTACTTCCATCTCCCGACCATCTCTGACAGAATACTTCACACTCCCTGATAAAGAGAAGCACATTCACCTGTTCGTACGCCATGCTCAGGAACAAACCAATGATAATGGGGCTGAAACAGACATCATCACATGGTGCAGTTGGAGTCTTGTTCTCAGACTTGGACTCGACTCAAATTTTTTAATGGCTTGGACTTGAACAGTGGGGACTCGAGACTGGACTCAGACTCGAGGTTTAGTGACTCGCCTACAACACTGATCCATACACATCAAGGGCGTAGCTAGGATTTTTCAAAGGGGGGGTCACACACTAACTGGCAGCCTGAGTACATACCCGCAGGTTTGTAAATGAAAAAAATACATTGAATACATTTGAGAAAATAATATGGTCTTTGCATCATTCTTTCATCTCATGTTGCGAGCTGTTAAGTCTCTCTGATTTATTGTTATCAATTTTATATAGATATTTTGCTAACAAAGCATCAGGAGCAGCCAACAACATGAATCTGATCTCCGAGCATTTTCTCTTGCAAAAATTATGGATGATATTTTTTGGGAAAATCCTCAAGGAAATAAGGCTCCTAGCTGGCAGGTTAAGAACATATTTTGCCAGCGGGCTGTTGGGCTGCTTTATACACTCAGACATTAGTACTCTGTGTTCCATATAACCATGGCTCGTGTCAAAAGCAAACGTTTGACATGCATGTTAAGTTTGGACAGCACTACTGCCCGTTCCACATGTTTAGCACAGTCTTAGTTCCTCAAACATGTTTTTTAAGGAAGTCCATTCTTGTAAAGAATGGCGATCTAAATTTGGTGTCATGCAAATCTTGAACAGTGACGACTGCAGAGAGTTCAAAATAGCCAAAGCTGATACAATATCAACATTGGCACAGCCGTCTATCTTATAAATAAGCTTGGGTGGCTTAATGCAATAGCAATCAGCTGTTCTGAAAGAAACTGTCTGCACATTCATAAACTAAGTGTTTCCAGATCTTGCAAATAACTACGGTTGCTCAGAATGTTTGTGGCAATTACATCATTTACATTACAGCAATACTCTAAATACAACTCTTTCAAATGCACTAAATGTATTACAAAAGAAATGTCTTCTATGAGAAAGTTTGTTGACAAATCTAAAATCACAAGGTTTGAGCAATTTCCCAATGTTTGTGTAAGATTGAATTTACTAAACTGAAAGGTGAAATGTTGTTCAAAATTGCCATTAAAATAAAGATGGTGAAAATGAGTACAATGCCTCTCAAAAATGCTCTTAAAACTATGGATGGTGTAGAAAGGAGGACGTCCTGTACCTTCTAATGTGAAACGTTTCCATAACATGGCTGTGTGAGATAGCTGCAGCAGCCTTTTGCAGGTACTCGACAAGCTATGGAACACTGCCGAGAGCGGTCGGTGCTTCATAATCTTCAAGATTATTTCATCTGGCAAATCAAGAAAGACTACATCGACCAAAAAGAATGGTTGAGCTTACTGACCATACTAATGTTTTGGGCTAATTCTTTCAAACCAAACAACAGCGACCACAGCATAAGCAAACCAAGCTCACTCATCGGCAACTGCAGCTTGGGCCGGTGTTTCTTGGTCTGCCGAAGGCGATAATGCATCTTGTTTTGAGTCTGTTTCATCATAAAAAATTTTACTTAGTACTAGAATAGAACTATTAAAAATACATAACAAAAAATAATTACCATTGCTAGTTTTAGGTAGCTTAGAAACCGGTCTTCCATTATTGCTGTTTCTTTCACGTTTTCTTGATGTTGTGTTCTAGAAATGGGACACTAAAACTTAAAGCCACAAAATGCAACTTTGATGGAAAAAAAATATAATAAATTGTTTACCTCTCTTCACATCGAAAGAAGGAGGAAAGTTTTGCTTGTTTTTACATGGCGAATTATTAACACAAGAGGAAATAATCGTAATTCGCAACTAAAAAGACTGCAGTTACACTGGCAGCTTGACCATGCTTTCTAGTGCGATTGTGTTGGGCTTGTGCAGAACTGGGTTTTCGTGCCCAAACCACAGGAAGTCCATACAAGGGTATAGAAACCCTAATGAGGCTGAGGTGACAATCTAGTTAAAAAAAAATGTTAGAAAA
>JAODOF010000018.1:20256680-20268500 GCA_027576175.1 Sciades proops | reverse complement strand
ATTTATTTTAAAATAAAGGTTCTGCATATCTGCTTTAAATATGGAAGATTTTGAGAGAATTTTGAAAGCGAAAGATGCATTGAACACCCGAAAGCTATCTATAATTGTTACATTGAATGTGTATGCCTAATAATAATAATAATAATAATAATAATAATAATAATAATAATAATAATAATGGCTTCTTTTGTGGTATATCAGATGTATTCCATTCAGCTTGCATGATACTGAACTCGTCTTTGACTCGTTCAAAATGTTAAGTATTCCATTAATTTTTGCTCTGTTTGCAGAAATAGATCCTGAAGAAGCTGACTAGCTGGCTCACATTGATTTGTACATTCCTGTTAAAAGTGCTAAAATGATTTTTTAATTGATAATATTATTTTGAAATCAATATTTTCTGTCAAATTATTGATTTATTTAAGAAGTAGCCATGTAATAAATAAGATAATGCACAGTGAGCTGGTCATTAATGCAAAATAAACATCTGTTGATTCAAGACCTATCTGCTTCGCTTGTTGCATCGCCCTGTCAGGGTTTATTTCACAGTAATGACTGGCTTGCTGTACATTATCCCTTACTTATAACCTATGTAACTTTAAATGGTGAAAAGGTATGTGGTTCTGCATCTTTTGTTAGTAAATAAGAATAGGTAATTGTTGCTAAATATATGTTGTACAAGAAGAATAAAACACTTTTGAGATTTGTTGTTATAAGAAAATAATCACGGTGTTATTAGTATCTCCACTTAGTGTTGGCCTGCATCACACCAATCCACCATTGTTATTCCCTTATAACATCACGCTTTGTAATGTTTTATTCCTTAGAGTTTATATTAGCATGCTGTTGCTGTTCAAACCATGTGTGTGGTAATTATTACAATAATTGCTGATTATTATCATCAAGACAAGGGGAATGGTATAATCATAGAGACTGTAACACAGAGTTTATGAAACACTACAATCTGTAGTACACTCCCTCACACTTTCTCTTGTCTCTCTGGAGATTTGATTGCATTAACTGATAATCTTTCCATGATGTTCCGAGGACGGCTCAGTGTTTTGATAGAGAGAGAGGAACAGATTTGAACTTCAGATGTACTTCCCTGTTGTCTGGTCCAATTATATCAAATGTGTCATCCTCTAGATGCCTTTCCTGTCAAGGAATTTTTTTTTTAAATCTGATATTTTTTGTGAAAAAAAACCCCCATTACCTTAATTTCTCTGCACTTATAAATGTCATGGGTTGCGTGCATTTATAATGTAACAAGAGGCAAAATGAATATTCTTCTAAAGCCTTCAAAACACTGGCAGTGAACACTGTAATTTATGATTAGTCAGAGTCCCTTAATTGCTTTAAGTCGTTGGTTTTAGTTGTTTATCTTAATACAGTTATGTAAGTGATGAAAAAAGAGCAACATGGACTAATAAATAATGTTCCCACTGCTTAAATTAACAGCATAAACTTAATTGGTATAAACTTATCTACTGGGCATTCCAGATAAACATATCAACACAGACATCTTTTGCGTATCATGTAAATTTTTTATTAAATCTTTAATGCATGCGTTACTGTCTGTGTGTAATTTCTGAGCATGTTCTCCCTGTTTCTGTGAGGTTTCTTTTGAGTTCTTCAGGTTTTCTCTCACCTTCCAAAAACATGTCTGTAGATGGATTGGCTAAGATAAATCACCCCTATGTGTGAAAGAGTGTGTTTGTGTGCATGGCATACCACCCAAAATATATTCCCACCTTAAACCCAGTTTTCCCAGGATTGGCACCAGATCCACAACAACTCTAACCAGGATAAAACAGTTCAAGCAAGTGAGTGAGTTTAATGTATGGGATATGATGATATATTGTGATAAGGAAATCTGAAATTGTTATATCATTAATGATAGTTCATGACAATGATTTCAAAACATTGAATTTCTAGTTACAATGTGACCCTTCAGGTCATAACATATGAGGTGAGACTCAAAGAAATCAGCATTTTTGCTTTTTTTTTTTAAATAAACTACTAAAGGTTAAGAGTAGTCTACTTACCAGAATGTGCAGTAATTTTATGTACCATGTAATAACATAATTTCTGAAAACTTTATAGTTGTAAACAGACACCAGTAAAATTTTCCAAGAAGCTGATTTTTGGGTGGTACAGCATATCTGGGAATTTGTAATCCTGTTCCCCGCCTAATTCAGAGTTTAATTTGTATTTTTAAAAATGATTACAGATGTGTGTTTGTAAGTTGCAGACTTGGGACAGAGCAGTCCGCTGACGCAGAGATAGATGGAGCCATCTAACACAGTAACACTGTTGTAATTACATTTTCTGCTTACTCAGTTTACACTCTATTGGCAAGCTCTCATCACTTCAAACCCAGTGGGACAACACTCATCTAATTTAGAATAACATCAGTCGTGCTGTAATTATTTGATTCAAACATGTGGGAATTGTATGATAGAGTATAATGTGTTAAGACTAACTTCGTTTCAACCAAATATCCACAAACGCAGAATTTGATTTGGAAGTGCAAAGCAAAAAATCAGCAGAGCTCTATGACAATTTATGTGCATTGCCAAAGCAATTGGCTTAACACTTATTCTCAACAGCACAAATGGATCATACAGGCATCTCACACTCACAACAGATCTCATCAAACTGAAAAACAACAAGACAGCATGAAAAGCTGCACATTACTAGGAAAATAATGGAGAAGTGTGAGTCATGTACACTGCACTGACTATAACAAGTCTATTTTATTAAACCTTTCATCAATGTATATATGCCTTTATAAATAATATGCAGTATCTGTATATTTAACAGTTATTCCACAAAATCAAGTCATGCATCAGTCGATAGCCGATGAGGCATGTAGCGCCGAGTTGGCTATAAGCCATGTACAATGAGATTGAGTGGAATAACTGTTTTACTGTATCTACATTCACTGAATTTTAAGAAACAGAGCATTTTTATTTTTATTTTTTGCAAGTTCAATCAATAAAAAACTTTTTACAAAACATCTGACAAAATAATTTCAGCTTAGAATATAAACAAACCGGCGAAATGACAGCAGCAATTTGTGAAAAGTACTATAATAATAATTCTTGAAAAATAAAAAAGATACATTCTTACCATCAAATACTTTTATTTTATTCCATATTTTGTTGCTTTTTTGATATTTTTGGGTTTTGTTTTCAAGTACAGTTTTTATTTCATCCTCAGTCAGTTCAGCAACACGCTCCGCCATTTTATTTTTCTCTACTCATGGTATATGAGCTGATATCCTAGTAGTAGAGTAGCCAATTAAAGCGTACAATTGCCCATATCCAGTGAATGTGGATAGAATATATTATAAATATCACTTTTATGTACACTAATCTATTTCAGAATGGGGTAGAGACATCTGTCTCTTAATGTTGATAAGACTAACGAGATGATTGTCAACTTTAGGAGAACCCAAGTCGACCCTCACCACTACACATGAATGGAACAACTGCAGAGAGAGTCAAAAGCTCCATTTTTGGGTGTGCACATGACAGATGACCTCTCCTGGATGCTCAACACCACTTGCCTAGCCAAGAAGGCCCAGCAGTGCCTGTACTTCCTGTGGAAGCTGAAGAGAGCCGTCCTGCCCAGCTGTCCTACTGTGTGGTAAGGGAACTACCTAGTCTCTGAATACAAGATCCTACAGTGGATTGTGAGAACAGCTAAAAAGATAATTGAGGTCTCTGTTCCTACCACCAATGTCTCTTATAACAACCGCTGCATCCGCAAAGTCACTAGCATTGCGAATGACCTCTTTCACCCATCCTATGGACCACTTTCCTGACATCTGGCAGAAGGTACAGGAGCATCTGTGCCACCACCAGCAGACTTTGCAACAGTTTTGTTCCTGAGGCAGTCAGATTATTCAATACCCTGATGCCTCCCAGTGCTCACCTGGGATAATCAAACTCCTAGACCAGTATGACTTAATACCACTGGACACCCCACTTTAGAAAACTACATCAGACACTTTATGGAACTTGATACTTACTGCTGCTACACTACCAAAGTGTTTACATTTTGCAGCCCATGTTCTGTGTATTTACTGTTCTTTTCTGTGTGTTCTTTGTCCTTCACTCATCTCACACACTTGTGTACTTGCACTTTACGTATGTAGTCTTGTGTATGTGTTGCACCATGGTCCTGGAGAAATTACATTTCATTCCAATGTATACTCCTATTGCGTAAATGTTTATTTCAGTGCTTGCCAACTTCTCATTCATATATCATCACATCAGGTTTTTTTTCTTTTTTAAATTGTCTCTTAGTTTTTTTTTATGTTACATCATATTACATTCTTCAGTGTCATGACTCACACAATTATGCATATGTTAGTATCAGTTTTAGACTTCTTCTGGTAGATCCAAACTTATCACTGCCATGGATAACAAATCACACATTCAAAACCCTCATTTGTATATTGTTTTTATGCCCCAACTTTATATGTGACACCACTGAGGCATTTATTCTTTGTAAATCACCCACAACATGCATGATATCTGCACATGCACTTTATCCCTATTGCACATGCAAATTAGTACTCATTATTCATTAGTTAATCAGAACCAAGTTCTTCTGATGTTTGTTATTTTAAACTGTAAACAGATGTCCATCTGTAAATACTTTGAGATTTTTGTGTCTGTTTTTCCTCTAAAACATACAAAACATACTCTGGAAAAAGACAGTGTTGTACATCTGTTATGTCTATGCTGGAATCCACAATATATACAGCGATCAGCTATGAAAGTAAAATCACTGACAGGTAAAATGAATCACATTGATTACATATTGATGATATATTGATATTATAGATTATATATACGGTTGTGGGCGGCACAGTGGTGTAGTGGTTAGCACTGTCGCCTCACATCAAGAATGTCCTGGATTCGAGCCCAGTGGCCAGCGAGGGCTGTTCTGTGTGGAGTTTGCATGTTCTCCCTGTGTCTGCGTGGGTTTCCTCTGGGTGCTCCAGTTTCCCCTACAGTCCAAAGACATGCAGGTTAGGTGGGTCGACCATAGGTGTGAATGTGAGTGTGAAGGGTTGTTTGTCTCTATGTGTCAGCCCTGCGATGATCTGGTGATTTGTCCAGGGTGTACCCCTGCTTCTCGCCCATAGCCCCTTCAAACATAATGTGTACAATTGTGCACATGAAGCTCCATAGCATTTTTCCTTGTGTCCAAAGGGGATAGTCAGCTGGGATAGGCTCCAGCTTGCCTGTGACCCTGCACAGGATAAGCAGTTACAGATAATGGATGGAATGGATTTTAATAGAGTTTGTCCACTGGGATATCATTGCACATTTCCTCACATCGAACAAATACATAGATGTTTAATATTTGTGACATTGCCAATTTTCAAAATGCTACAGGAACTATAAGTTGACTGCAAGAAATTTTTAATACAATTTGCATATTGTGCACACAACTTCTTTTTTGAAGAATAAAACCAATTTAGAATCTGTTTGCTTGCATACCCGGCATTTTAGTACTCTCCATAATGTTGACTTCCTCTGTAAGTAATGTTACTCTGTTATTTTATGTCTGTAATATTACTTCCTCATGTCGTCTGAGAGAGTTTCCCTGCTACTGTCACCTCAGGCTTGCTCACTAGGGACAAATAAATTTATTATGGAAAAAATTAGTTAGTCTTTATTTTTTCAGTAAAGCTGCTTTGCAATAATGTTGTTAAAAGCATGATACAAATAAACTGACTTGAGAAGAACAAATTTATCTCTTCATTAATGAATTTGAATTTCCTCTTTTGTCCCGAGTTTTATGATGGCTCTGTGGTTATTTCAGCAACTTCCCATCCGCTTTTAAGTCACAATATGCCCCTCATGCAGAGAGCATTTAGTAGGCAGTTATATTGGCCATAGCTTTATTAAAGCCAACATTAATGTAAGGTATATTGCAGTTGTATCAGTCAGGTTTCGTGCTTCTAATGTACAGACATTGGACCCTAAGTACCTTGAAGCAAAATGGCATATTTTTGGAAAGTATCTAATGTCTAAATGTAGTTTGCCCCTGATAGAATGCCACTGACCTTAAAGGACACCACTGCGGTAGTTCTGGCTCTGATTAAGATAAGGCTTAATCTTAAGTACTCCTCCTACAATCTCCTCTTTGCACTGTCCCTTTCATGCTCTGTTAGCTGTTAATACAAGATGACAGCTGCCTTTAATGTCTGTCAAATGGAGATTTCCTATCTGAGCCCTCAACCCTAACTGGAATTTGCTCTTATAAACACAGAGTGTTTCTGTGATGTAGGTATAAACACACAAATGTACCAATATGCAGTCTCTTATCATGCAGATTTATCCTGAACAAGCAACTGCTTTTTCAAGTGGATAGGAAAGTGCTGGCTTAAAAGCTACTTACATGAACCCAGTGCAAGAACAAAACCAAAGTGATGGTGTGATAATTAATCAACTCCAATGACTAAGTGGGAAAGTCAAATGGACAAGAAACAGACTTTTTGTGCCATTCCAATTCAAGATAAATACTATAGTCAATTTATGTTGAAAGATAAGGTAGGGAACATAAAAGGACACAATTCTTTTCTCAACTGCAGATGTTTTCCAACCTTAAACTTTGTAATAGGTTTACTGGAGTTCTTGTGAATGAAATAGACAGAGGATTATTGTTTTTATTATTTAATAAAGACAGACAGGTTTCAAATGAAGGTACTAGAAGTGTCACACAGTGCCAATAACTATCTGTATTTCTTTAGTGATCCAATTTTTCATATTTGTATTTTATTTAAGCCTGAATGAGCATGGCCTTAACCCTGTTAGCATGGGCTGTGAAATCTGGCTCTTACAGTTCCTCAGCCTCATTATTACATGACTGATGTGCTCACACTTTTTAAAATCCTTCTCACTGGGTAATTATCCATCCATTATCCATAACCGCTTATCCTGTGCAGGGTTGTGGGCAAGCTGGAGCCTATCCCAGCTGACTATGGACGAGAGGCCTGGTCATCACAAGACAAGTCACCAGGTCATCACAGGGCTGACACATAGAGACAAACAACCATTCACACCTCCAGTCAATTTAGAGCCACCAATTAGCCTAACCTGCATGTCTCTGGACTGTGGGGGAAACCGGAGCACCCAGAGGAAACCCACACAGACAACATGCAAACTCCACACAGAAAGGCCCCCTGTCGGCCACTGGGCTCAAACCCAGAACCTTCTTGCTGTGAGGAAACAGTGCTAACCACTACACCACCAGAGAGGTACTGGAAAACAGTTTTAGAAGTCTGTTATTACAAAAGTCAGTGAGGTTGATATAAAATTCAGTTAGGCCATGAATCAGTGTTGCCAAACTGTCTATTTAATAAGCTAGCACTCTGTGATGCCAGAAAATGTATTATCACAGTGTGAAAATAATCTGAACTTCTTAACCTTTTCTAACTGGATTAGTATCCTTGAAACATTCCTCCTGAGAAAGTATAATTTAATATCAAGAAAAAAAAATGCCATCTGGTTCCCGTAGAGGCTTTTGGTTTAAAAAATAAATAAATTAATTAATTAAAAAAAAAAAAATAACCCAAGGGCATTCTGGACCAACCCATGACATGGGCTATTAATTAGGGCAAACGATTAAATATTGATGTGATTTGAAGCAGGTGATGTCAACAGGTGACTAATCATTTGGTACAAAAGTATCCAGGAAAGGCCTAGTCTTTGGGAAGCAAAGATGGGCCAAGGACCTCCAGTTTGAGAAAATTATTGAAATGTTGAAAACAATGTTCCTCAAAGAAAGACAGGAAGGGATTTGGATATTTCACCCTCCACAGTGCATTATATCATTAAACGATTCAAATAATTTGGAGGAATTTCGATGCGTAAAGGGCAAGGGCACAAGCCTAAGCTGAACACCTGTGATTTCTGAATCCCTCAGACAGCATTGCATCAAGAACCATCATTCATCTATAGCTGATATAACAACATGGGCTCAGGATTACTTTGGCAATCCTTTGTCAAGCACTACGATATGGAGTTACATCCACAAATACCAGTTAAAGCTTTAATGTGCAAAAAAGGAAGCCTTTGTTAATTGTGTCCAGAAGCGCCGTTGACTTCTCTGGGTTCAGAGGCATCTGGGATGGACCGTCACACAGTGGAAACACGTATTGTGGTCAGATGAATCAGTATTCCAGGTCTTTTTTGGAAGAAATGGTTGCTGTATGCTTTGAACCAAAGACAAAAAGGGACATCAAGACTGTTATCAGCAGCAAGTCCAAAAGCCAGGGTCTGTCATGGTATGGGGTTGTGTCAGTGCCTGATGGCAGCATTAATGCAGAAAAGTCCACTGAGATTTTGGAGCAACATATTCTGTCTTCAAGACGACATCTTTTCCAGGGATATTTCAACAAGACAATACAAAACCACATTCTACACACATTACAAAGGCATAGCTGGGGAAGAAAAGGATGCCTGTCTCCTCTGAAGAATGTGTGGTAAATTTTGAAAGAAAGCCAGGAGCAGGGCTAGGGCTTACTGTGGCAGAGGGACAAGCTAAAGAGGTGCTACACACCATACATGAACACACCACACAATAACACCCTGGATGCTCTACTGTAAAGGACTAGTGAGGGGGACTCCATCACCAGGGGATCAAACTACCACCTAGTTTGACCCAACAGCTCCTGTCCAGCAGAAGAGAGAAACAACCATTAGGTGAACCACATGGTGGGGGCAAGCAGCTATACTGATCATTAGTCAGTTACTGTTTTAACACAGTAGTCAATGTCTAATACAGAGATCACTTGTCTTTTCAAGTCAAGAGGAACATTGGCACTACCTTCCAGCAACTCCACACAGTGTGATCTACCAGCTTAGATGAAAGTACCCACAATGGTCAGCTGCACTTAAAGAGTACACATTAACACGCCCACCCACCCACACAACAGCGCTGCCGGGGAGTGGAGGCCATGAACTACATAGACTTATGAATGCTGGGAAGCAGAGGCACAGTTTTCCAACAAACAGGAGGGTGAGAGCTGCCAAAGCTCACTCATGCCCAGAGACTAAAAGAGAGTTATGTTAGCTAAAACAAAACAGAAAGTTGGCAAACTAAAATGAGCCAGCCTACCTCAAGAATAAGCAAAGCTGCCTTAAGGAGGGCTCAACACAGAATGATATTGCTCTGTATCACCAGCAAAGAACCAAACCTACTATGCTACAAAGCAAAGAAACAGGGGTCAATATAATGCTCATGATTCACACTGTAAACATACAGTACATTACAGAAATGTATGTAGGAGTACATACCTTAAAATCATGGAGAAATGTGGTGACTCAACCAGCCAAGCCAAACTGCAGACCACAGCACCACCCTGGAAGAAGGGTTCCCAGGAAGAGGTGGGGACATACCTCCAGGAAGCCTAGATATACTGCTGAGAAGGGTCTGCCCACTAATTAAGATGCCCATGGATGAGCAAATCCAGCACTGAGTGCGAAGACAGGAGGAAAACCTAACCTACCACACCATGTTAGCTTTCTGTTCTGTTCATTCCCATAACCGCATTGCAGTCATAGGGAGGCATGAGAGATACTGACATCACTCATCTCTCATGTCTTTTCTCTGGGCTTGGATTGCTTGGTGGCACCCATCTCCTCTCCAAGCATATTCACACCTATGGTCAATTTAGAGCCACCAATTAGCCTAACCTGCATGCCTTTGGACTGTGGGGGGAAACCGGAGCACCCGGAGGAAACCCACGTGGACACGGGGAGATCATGCCGCCCTGCACTAAAACCAAATATTAGTTAAATTTGCATTTTACACTGGAGTCTTTCTGGGCAGAGTCTGCATGTTCTCCTCATGTCTGTGTGGGTTTCCTCCAGGTTCTCTGATTTCCTCCTGCAGTCCAAAGTCATGTGGATTCGATCAACTGGCTCCTCGAAATCCTCCATAGGCGTGAATGTGAGTGTGATGGTTGTTACCTCAGCCAACTTTGCTGGAGGAGGTTGTGTTTTTGCCTGTTTGTTTGTTTGTTTGTCTGTTCCCAACGCAAGTCAAAAAGTAGTGAACGGATTTTGATGAAATTGTGAGGAAAGGTGGGCCTTGGCAGAGGTACGTATGCGCTCTACAGAGTGCCCTTCGAGTCCGTATCTGTTTCCCTGTGATAGACTGGTGACCTGTCCAGGGTGAACCCCGCCTCTCACACAAAGTCAGCTGGGATTGGCTCCAGCTCACCCGCAAAAAATTCACTCGCACCGTTTGATGAACATACATAAGCCTCATCGTCACTGTCATCTCTAAAAGTTTGTTTGTTTGAGGTTTGTTCTCTTGTATAAATTTACAAATGGAATCTGAAAATATTTGCAAAAGTCCATAGGAGGAGTCAAAAGATTGTCAGGAAAATGAAACCAGCACAATCCATTAGAAGTCGAGTCAAAAAAACTGGAAGAAATCTAGAATATGGGAAAATATGGAGGAAAACACAGCTCAGACTTAAAGTTACAAAAATGAACAAAAGTAACAGAAGAGTATCAACAGACAAACTGATCACAGATTAACACAGAACAGGTGACCACAATAGAGCAACAAGTCAGGACTGGAACACAAACAATTTGTGACATTAACTTTACTGAACATGTCATTTAGCTGAGGGTCGCAGTTATAGCCTCCATGACCTCCAGCGCTGTGGTTCTCAAAATGCGGATGTGTGATTTTTTTTTTAAGTTTATTTTTTAAAAGTGCCCTCCAGGTGCCATCCTCATTCTCTAGTACTATTTTTGACAACCCTACAGCTCTTAAAGTGGGGTTATGAGGGTGCATGAAGTGTCGCCAGAAGGTCAGCCATTTTCTAATTTTGAGAGAGAGGTTGGTGGAAGACCAGTGCGAGCGCACAGCCGTTTCTTTTTCTGGTTCGAATGAGTCACGGAGCATGAGACGAAGCTTGAATTGAGGTCAGGTGACTTAGCGCTCAGGGCCAAATGCAATTCCCACTGTGCTCTTTCCCAGGAACTACTCAGAGATAATCACTTCTTTAACTTGGTCATCAAACTTTACAGGAAGTGGGTAGACACGCTGACCGCACGGCTATAGCAACATGTTGATCAAACGCTTCCAGTACACATGCCATTGCACCACAAACGATTCGCCAACGACCAGCACAGAGGAAAAGAAAAGGATGGAAGGAGCACAGCGACGCAGAGCTTTACATATCTGATGAGGAAAAGAAAAGCAGGCCTTGCGTTTGGAAAATCACAGGTAGAATATGACTCGTTGAATCATACAGTGTGTGTGTGTGTAGGGGCGGACTACGGATCCAGCTCCAGGGTATGATCTGTTGAATAGTAAAAGGACAGGAGGACACTCTGTCTCTCTCTCTCTCCGGTCCACGAAGTACTGATGAACGGACGCTGCAGGATTTATCTGATTTTGTTTGTTTGTTTTTATTCTGCAGGTTGATATACTCACCTGGCAGCTCAGAGAGCAGAAATGAGCATCACAGTCCCAAACATTCACAGCACCCTTTCTCATTCGACTCACTCGATTCACGAGCCTTTCTTAAAATTTCTCTCACGTTGCATACAAAGTTGAGGCTTCGAGCTTGAAAAGAGGAGGAGGAGGAGGAGGAGGGGGTCAGTTCTCAGCCCTCCCACACACTTTTCAGGTCTAGCCAAAGCCGAGATCCCTTTCTTTGCTCTCCAACTTCATTGCACGCGCATGAATTATACATTTTTATTCTCTCTCTCTCTCTCTTTTTTTTTCTTTTTATAATCCCACTCATCATCATTTTCCCAGACGCACGCACTC
>JAODOF010000018.1:19702729-19713583 GCA_027576175.1 Sciades proops | reverse complement strand
GGATAGGCTCCAGCTTGCCTGCGACCCTGTAGAAGGATAAAGCGGCTAGAGATAATGAGATGAGATGAGATCACTACCCTCACGTGCACTGCTCCCATAATCAGCTTAGTGGTTAATGCTAAAGCTAACTGTTTCATGCCTCAGCTAAAGCACTCAGTTTCAGTTGAGCTGTTTGTTTGGTGGCCTGTGTGCACTTCCTCATCCGCCCCACTTTCACACTCAGTTCCCTTAACAATATATCATCCATTCGGGACAAACGGGCCTGGTATTGCGCCTCTGTCCACACTGTGCACTGAGCCTTGTAACATTTACTATCCTTGTGAGGACCTTCTGCTGACATATTTTGCCAATTAATGCAGTTAATTAACTCTATTAGCCCTTTCCCACCAACATGGTGCTGGTGCCTAATCTAGAACTGGTTCAATGCATTTTGACTGAAAAAAAGATTTATGCCAGTGCTGAAAAGTCTACACATAAGCCTAACCCTGTCCTAAACCCCAGTAAACAAAATTAAACCTTTTGGATTATTTGTTTGTTTGCTTGTTTGTTTGTTTTGCTGTGAGGCGACAGTGCTAACCACTACACCACCGTGCCTCACCCTGCAATATTTTGAATATTAAATATTCCAGATATTGAATGTTTACTTTCTTTGTTTCAAATATTTCAGCATTTTAAAATGTTTGGTGTATTTCCAAATTTAGATTTAAAAAATCTAGATTTTCAGAGTGTAACTAATTACTTATCAAATATTTGCATTCCGCCACATCATGATTTAATTTCTTTCTTTCTTTCAATAGTTCTGATGTACAAGATGAGACAGTATGTCTGTGAGAGTGAGACAGATCTCTGAAATAGCTGAAGAAACCCACAAGAGGGGGTCAAGAGCTCCAAGTTCACTGTATGTCTGAGAGAGAAGGAGAACAGCAAAAAAAACAACAGTGAGAAATCAATACTTATGTTATATATGTGTTTCAGGATGAACTGGTTAGTCTACTCAAGCCATGAACTCTGAGGTCATGGATTTGCCGCACTGTGTGCTTGTCTGTGTTCCAATTAATTTGAGAAACCAAGTAGTAGAAAGATCTTTGTGGAGTAATGCTGTTGGTTTTTCTGCTGCTCTTGCACCTATATCGTGGCTGACACACTTTTACAAATAACAATTATTTGCTGAGCCTGAGGTGGATAATTGTTTTAGTATAAATACACTGGTGATTATTTTAAAAAATCGTATTAAAAAATAATTTGTTTCAAACTTCAAAAGCAGCATGCAAATGTAATGTGCACAAACTTGTGTCACTTATCTATGCCAACTCACATTAAATACTTTGTTTTGAAACGGATAAAATAAGACACAATTTCACCTTACCTTTAAATAATTTTAGAGCAAACTTTGTAGCATCTTTAGTACTTTTAGGAACAGCATTTTCTTTCATAATTTGTAATTCTTCCTCACTTACAGTGACAAAGCAATTGGCTGCCATTTTGCCGAATTGCTTGAGGTGATTATAGAGTAATAGTCTAAATTTCTCAACCAATCAGCGTGCACGATTCCCTATAATCACCTGCATATTTATACTAAAACCTAATATGTGAATGTTGATTATCAGTATTTAATTCCTTTTGCCTATGTACAGTACAACCTGCTGCTTTTAAAACAGTATTGTAGTATAATATATACAGAAGAATAACATTTTGTCTATTAAGTAAAAGCCTATAAGCCTGATTGAAATTTTGTGATTATTTTATTATGCGTTATTTAGATTTATACTGGCCAAGGTACAATGCTGTAGCATGTGTGTTTGTGCTATACAGTGCAGCTTTGATTAATTCCATAAAAAACTAATACTGAATATATTTATTTGCTTTGATGCTATAATTAATTATCATGTTCAGTGTGATTTGTTGAAAAACACACAAAAACATAATTTTATTCTAATAAAGTGATTCTTTTCACTTTTTCCCTTTCAGATGCTGATGTTTCCTAGCCAGCCACCCGCGCAGGCAGGTCGCTTCTCTGTGTCACTGAGTGGTGAGCTCACCATCAGCAATGTACACAGCGAGGATTCTGGGTATTATATTTGCCAGGCTATCAGCGTGGCAGGGAGCGTCCTCACCAAAGCCCTGCTGGAAGTAGAGGACGGTGGGTAACAGCACCAATGTTGTTGGTCTCCTCTTTTTATGTGTGTAACCATCACATACATCATCATTCACCCCTACACAGAGCTGCTAACAGACGATTGGTATTTTAATATCAGTCTAATATCATTAAGCTTCCGGGTCCATGAATGTAATTGTATTATTCGTGCATGACCTTATCACAGCGAGCTTTACCCAGTGTGGTTAATTTTCACCCGGAAAATAAATTAAAACCTCTTCAAAGCCATCCCAAATTAAAAATTCCACATCCTCAAAGGAGTGAGCAGCAGGAGGCAGGGGAGACGTAATCAGAAAGGACAAGCCGTCATCACACTATGCAAATAACCCGACAACATTTGCCCACTCCCTCCTGCTCCCCAATGACCAATAAACTGTTTATGCATCATGTGTAGAATTGTTTGTGTGTGTGTATGCAGGCAGATTCACATCTCTGAATGCTGCAAAAACATTGCAAACACACCACTGTATACCAGAATAATGTCACTGACTGAGGACATATGCAGTACCAGACAAAAGTTTAGATAAACCTTCTAATTCAGTGGTTTTTCTTTATTTTTATTAATTAAAGGATACTTCCTGTCTTAAAGTAATGATGGATGTCGTTTCTCTTTACGTAGTTGAGCGGTTCTTGACATAATATGGATTACTACAGTTGTGGAATAGGGCTATTTACTGTATTTTTATTATTTACTTTTGACTGATCTTAAATGCATTAAGAAGGTAAGAAATTGCACTAATTAACTTTTGATGAGGCACACCTGTTAATTGAAAAGCATTCCAGGTCACTACCTCATGAAGCTGGTTAAGATAATGCCAATAGTGTGCAAAGCGTCATGAAGGTAAACGGTGGCTACTTTGAAGAATCTAAAATATGAAGCTTTTTTTTTGTTGTTGTTTAACACTTTTTTGTTTACCACATAATTCCATGTATGGTCCGTATGTTATTTCATAGTTTTGATGTCTTCAGTATTGTTCTACAATGTAGAAAATAGTCACAATACAGACAAACCGATGAGTGAGTAGGTGTGTCCAAACTTTTGACTGGTACTATATGTTGTACAATGTCCGCAAAACAATTAATTACTCATATGACTTACATTAGAATTGGTATTTTAAACATTTGTACTCTCCTTCTTTTTTCATTTCTTTTTTAGTTAATAAGACAAAAAAAAAACTGTCATATTACCAAGGATCCCAGAAAATGCAAAATCCTCTGTTCTGATCATTGTGATGAAAACTCTGACTTTTACAAAATGTGAGACATTGGAGACTCCTTCCATACATGTTAAACAAGTAGTTATGTTGAAAATGCAATGCAGCTATCAGGGGTGATACTGGTAAGCGTACTGTTTTAATATAAAAATAATTATTTGTACTTTGTTGTATTCACACTACTGGGTATTTGGTTGATTAGAAGTACATTTGTTTCTGTTATAGTGGAAATCTAGTTGTTTTGAGGCCCCAAGGAGTTTCACTAAGCTTCCCTTTCGTCTTCTGGGATGAATTAGTCTTTCTCCTCGTTCTGTGTTGGGACACTGTTATAGCCAGTGCTGACAGGAACAAAACCCGGTGTTGAACACACCTGTCATAAAGAATGGAGCCCTTGGGCCAGGCTGTGCAACTGACTGGAGGGGATGGGTGTATTATGGGGGAAGGGGGCATGAAGGATGCTGCTTGATACTAAAAGGCACGTGCAGCCTGGACATCTGCCCACCTCCCCATACACCACCCCCACCAGTTACCCATCTAAATGAACCACACATACACACAGACAGACAGACAGACAGACATGCTCCCTTTGACGTTTCATCATTTCAATCCCCGATAGGATCAAAGAGGCCTCTCAGGGAGTGATGAGGCTGGTGCAGGACGCCCACGCTGCTTATTGCCTTGGGGATGGGGGAAACCCAGAGCCACTGCACATGCATGTGCAATTTTTTTCTGTTTATTTGTCATGGCATTAGCGTGTGAGTGTTTGTCTTTGTCGAGGCACTCGTTTGGAAGCTGTCTGTGTCACTTAGCTATCACCTGAGTCCTGTTAGGAGAACACAGCTGGGAATAGCACTCACTCGCTCTCCCTGTTCCTCTCTCTCACTCACGCTCTCACCACTGTTTTCTTCTGCTTTTTCATGCAGCAGCTTCCTCCCTTCTACAGCTGATTGATGAGAAGCATCTGTGTACATTGTAGTGGTGACTGAGTATGAAAAATAATTTCCACTGTAAAGAAAAAGTGTTGTGACCTGACCTAATGAAGCTTGGCAGCAGGCAACAACACAACCATGTTTAAAAAAAAAAAAAGTGATACCATGTCAGCTTTTTAGAAGAAGTTTGTTGTTTTACACACACACACACACACACACACACACACACACACACACACACACACACACGGAGCATTCATGCTGAATACATTTAAGACTGTAGAATGTTAATAAAACATACTTCAGTATAAATTGTACCAATGTGTGTGAAATTATTGCTTGGTTTGTGGTTTTGGTTACAGACGTTGATTTTACAGCCAGATGGCTATAAAACGTCTGAGGCCGCAGCCTGCGTGCTCAAGAACAACCAGTAATATTTCACTGGATTACAAGCTCAAAACATCCCTGTTAGCACAAGGCCACAACAAACTGATATGGATGTTGTTAATGGAAAGATAGACGTGACGGGCTGTCAAGGTGCGTCATTTCAAAGCTCTTAAGTGCATCTAAACATGTTGGTGCTCCCTACTACGTAGCTGCTCCCGCACATGCCTGGCCATGTCAGGGCAACAAATTGATATAATAAATGCAGGTGCTTTATGGCACGGTCACATGTACTGCACGGGAGATGGCTCTCATTAGGCAGGAGGGAGACGAGTGGGGGAGAAATCCACAGATCTGGATGAGGGGAAAGGGAGGATGGGATTTGAGAGAAGAGTCCAACTGGCAGTAGGGTCCTACAGCAGGCAAAGCACCAAAGGAGTGACAGTGACGTGTAACCCAAACAACTGAAAATCACTGAGCCACTGCCTGAGGCGCAGCACACTCTCAGTTAAACAAGAAAATATCATGGAAAAGATAGAGTATTGTCTACTTTTATTCCTCTTTAAGTCTCCTGAAAATTAAGTTACCTATTATTTTGTATTAAACGATTACATGTTGTACGTTATGTATTTCTGATATACTGTTTTGAAAAACAAAATACTATAGTTCCAGGGTCCCTGGTTTTATTGTGAGCTCAGGTTATTGTCTTCCTGTATTTGCATGGGTTTCCTCCAGGATCTTTGGTTTCATCCCACCTCCCAAAAACATACTAGTTGGTGTATTGGTGATGTTAAAGGTGCTGACTGCAAAGTTGAATTCTGGGCAAAAATCTTCTATTTCTATTGGAGTTTTGAGATGTTTCGCTGCTGCACACACCACATATCCAGTGTGTGAATGTTTTACCGAGATAAAATGCATCCTGCATTTTACGATTCCAGAGATTGTCGAAGCATGTGAGCCACTGTGGGGCGTCTTTGACCTACTTTTAACCAAAACATGTAGACATGGGCAAACATGGCGGCCTCCACTCTCCTGCCTGCTAAAAGCCAGCGGAAAAGAAAAGGAAAGCCTGCCTAGTGAGTGCAACTGCAAGATAGAGCAAGGTTAGATGACATGTCAATTTTCTGGACAGATAACTAAATCATTCCAGCTAGTGTTTAGCTATCTAAGCCTTAGAATGCATAGGCCTGACTCCATGGTAGTGAGTATGGAATTATACACCTAATGTTTTGATCTTACAGAGAAGGAAACTATAACACAAAGCAGTAACAGAAAAAAATAATAATAAATTATATTATATATATATTTTTCCCCTCTTTTGTTGATCTATTCGTGTACGTCAACCACAAATTACATTCCTCCAACTCAAAACTCTCTGAGGTCAAGGCAGAGTCACAATGCTTTCCGCACGTCGCTATCTTGGTGTGATGTAGTTCCATAGTTATGCTAATTAGTTCAAGCTCCTCGCATTTGGCTATTTCTGTAGGGCCATACTGTTTACCTCAAGAGTAAGGTGACCAGATTTCTGAGAAGAAAACCGGGGACGTTTTCAGTTCGGTGGTGCAAATATCATTAAAACATCTGATGTTTTCATCTTTGTAATAGAAAGGGGGGCATTTCTGGTTTTCGTGTATTTTGATCATGCGTTGCATAAAAAGTGGGATTTTCCTCACTGAGTGCACTTTAGGCCTATTCTGTGTCAGTCCTGCGCGCTGTGGCACATGCACCTGAAGGCACGTCAAGCGGACTCCAGCATGCACGCTGTTAACGATGTGCACCTGAACTTCATTAAGCAACTGTGTGTGTACCTATTTAAGGACTGTGCTGATGCGCAATCATCGCAAAAGTATTACGATATGCCAGTACGCATTACTGAGCCTTTATACCCGTGTTCTTGATTTCCTGGTTTCTTGATTCCTATGCCTGTTTCTTGTTCCTGTTCTTGCTTTGCCTCTGATATTCTGTTAGTGCCTTGCCCAACCCTTTTGCCTGTTATGTTTTTGATCTCGCTTGCCGTTTTGGATTGTTTGCCTGTGTGTATTTGATCACTGAGTGTGATCACTGCCTGTGTGTATTTGATCACTATATAAAGCTCACTGTTATTATTAAACTGATTACTTCTGCACATGCATCCGCCTCCCTCGTGTACCTGACAGAATACTTCCCCTTACAATGGATGTAGCAGACGTTTTTCTGTACGTGATTCCACACTGCTTCCGGGGTTCCCTGTCTCTGCCTATAGCCTTGTTCTTCCACCAGCATACTGGCGCTTACACTCCTACACCCTACGATGGAGAGTATCATCCATGTGGATTCAGCATCCAGTGTGGCATCTTCTATGAGGACCTCCAAGAGCCCAAGCTACCCGAACCCATCTGGGTAAGCTTCATCCTAATGTTTATTTATGGACGAGCATGCCAGTGGGTAGATTACTTGATCCGAATCGAGCACCCATGCCTCCGGAGTTCACAGATTTTCTTTGCCATGCTCAAGTTCATTTTTGAATCTTTAGAAAAGGAGGAATCCCATGAAAATTTTTGGGGAGGGGCGATCATTCCGATGGCCGACGCAATGGAGGAGGCCGTCGCTCCAGAGCTCCCTCCAGTGGCCGATGTAGAGACAGCAGAGGAGGCTGTTGTTCCTGAGCCCCTCCTAGAGGCTGTCTCTCCAGAGCTGGTTTTTCAGCCAGAACCACCACCTGAATCTATGCCTGAACCAGAGTCTGTATCAGAACCCATGCCTGAACCTGAGCCAGTGCCAACATCTGTGCCAGCTCCTGTTCCAGTGCCAGCACCAGCATCTGTTCCAGTGCCAGCGTCTGTTCCAGAACCAGTGCCAGAGTCTGAGTCAGTCAGCACCAGTGTCTACTCCAGAAGCAGTGCCAGCACCAGTGTCGGAGTCAGCTCCAGTGTCAGAGCCAGCATCAAAGCCTGCGTCAGTGCCTACTCCAGAGCCAGTGCCCAGGTCAGCTAGAGCATTGGAGCGTATGCCAGAGTCAGATGCCTGTGCCAACTTTAGTGCCAATGCCAGAGTCGAGGCCAGTGCCAGAACCCGAGCCTGTTCCAGAACCTGTGTCAGAGGACGTCAGTGCGACCTCTGCCTCAGCTGGCTATGAAGACATCATCGTCCCGCCACCGCCTGGCCATGAAGATGTCATCATCGTCCGCCATCAGGTCCTAACTAGGACTGAAGCAACGCGCTGACAGAGCTCGAGTCCTTGCCTGAGTCCAGTTCTGAGTCCAAGCCAAGTCCTGAGTTCGAACTATAGCCAAGTCCTGAGTTCAAACTAGAGCCAAGTCCACAGTCCATGTCAAGTCCAGAGCTCGAGTCCTCTACTGAGCCCAAATACAGCCTGGAGCCTGAGTTGAAGCTTGCTTCCTGCCCTGAGCCCAAGCCAGTTCCAGAACTCCAATCTGAGTCATCTCCAGAGCTTGAGCCAGAGTCCAGTCCAGAGTTCAGGCCATCTCCAGAGCTTAAGTCATCCCCAGAGCCCAAGTCATCTTCGGAGCTTGAGCACAATTCCAGCCCTGTGTCCAAGCCAGTTCCAGAACTTCAGCTTGAGTCATCTCCTGAGCTGGAGCCAGAGTCCAACCCAGAGCTCAAGTCATCTCCAGAGCTCAAGCCCAGCCCTGAGTCCAAGCCAGATCCAGAGCTCAAGCCTGAGTCATCTCCTGAGCTGGAGCCAGAGTCCAGCCCAATGCTCAAGTCATCTCCAGAGCCCAAATTGAGCCCAGAGCTTGAGTCCACCTTCAGTCCTGGATCTGAACCAAGTCCAGGACCCAAGTCAAGTCCTGAGTCTGAGCATGATTCCAACCCAGAGCCCAAGACAAGTCCGGAGCTCAAGCCCACTCCGACTCAGGAGTCCAAGTCTTGTCCTAAGCCTGAGCCCAAACCCCCACCAGAGAAAAGTATGATGGATTCTCACTCCAGGAGGGAGCTCTTTGGGAGGGGGTTCTGTCAGTCCTATGCACTGTGGCGCATGCACCTGAAAGTGCATCTCGGGCTGCGCATGTGCTGAGTGGACTCCAGCACGCGCACCATTAACGATGCATACCTGAACTCTATTAAGGAAGTATGTATGTACCTATTTAAGGACTGTGCTGATGCACAATTAGTGCAAAGTATTATGATACATACCGAGCCTTTCCACCCGTGTTCTTGATTCCCTGTTTTCCTGATTCCTGTGCCTGTTTCTTGTTACCGTTCTAGCTTTGCCTCTGATATCCTGTTTGTGCCTCGCCCGACCATTTTGCCTGTTTTATGATTTGGATTTAGCCTGCCGTCTTGGACTGTTTGCCTTTGTGTGTGTTTGCGCACTTTGTAAATAAACTGCACTGTAATATTAAACTGATTACTTCTGCACTTACATCCACCTACCTCGCATACCTGACAGATGTAGATATATAATGCATGAAGAACAGATGAGAATAATACTCATGCAAAGTATTGGACTGGTTGTGGTTACTGGATTTGACTCGATAAAATAGAATAAAAATGAAATAATACTGTAATAGTATAAGATTGTTAGAGAGATGTTTTCATGGAAACATCACTAACTAAGAAAATAAATATAAGTTTTTTTCTTACTCATATATGCAGATAATGTAATGATATAATGACATAATGGAAGCTATGGCCTAATAGTTACAGAAGCAGCTTTAAGACCAAACAGTCGCCAGTTCGAGTCCCTGGACCAGCAGGAATGGCTGAAGTGCCCTTGAGTAAGGCACCTAACCCCCATCTGCTCCCCAGGCTGCTCTGGCTATGCTGTATATCGCTCTGGATAAGAGTGTCTGCTAAATGCCATTAATGTTATGATAACTGATTCAAATAGACTGTTGCAGTAATTAAAAAAAAAATTCTATAAATATGTGCTAGAAATCTGCCAGGCCAATATTACTTTCGCAAAAATAAAATATAAATGTTTAATATAAATAAAGTTTGCTTATACATAAGATATTTTAACTTGAGCAGAATTGAACTGCTCAAATGCTATATATCTTCAAAAACTTTTTATGCACAAAACAACTTTGGACTTCTGGTGTATGCGCAATGAGAGTTAAGTAGATTTTTGGGCCACATTTCCCATGTTTTACTTGTATAATATACTACAATTGACTTTTGCCTCTTTATAAACAATGTGATTGTTTGAACCGAGCATATGTCGCCCTATGACACCATACTGAACAACAATACATGTGTAACTGTGGTGCAAGTCAGTTTGTGCAAGGCAATTTGCAAATCTATACTATTAGCACACAATAGAATGAAACAGTCTGACCTCTAGCATATGAAGCCCTGCTCAGACTTCACACTCCTCCTGAAAACCTGGTCTAGCAGACGGTGGAGATGAGGGAAGGTTGATCCCTCTGTTTCGGAGTCTATTTCTCTCTCTCTCTCTCTCTCTCTCTCTCTCTCTCACACACACACACACATATAGAGCATGTGACAGGAAGCAGAGTGAAGGTCAGACCTCTACTATACATCCTGATTGCTGCCTGTAAGAATAAACATCATCACTGGTGGTGCTGTGTACATATACATACACACACACTCATGATCTTTAGACCATCACACACACACACACACAAACAACAAAGTTATATTTCACACACACATGCACAGCTGTTTTTGTGTAACGATAGTTTTCTATGTTTTGTGTGCGCGCGCGCGTGGATACCTTCCCATGATGCATTGCTCACTCTTTAGTCTTTAGACACACGGACACATTTTACACATCCATACTGACTTGTCCAGACTCTCTCTCTCTCTCACACACACACACACTGCTCTGAAACTCAATAGTCCTCCAGTCGTGTGTGAGCTGTCCCCCGAGACTGTGCTGCGTCGATGACTCAATGACTGACCTGAGTGTGTTATTGCTAACACGTCTCTAACTCCAAATTACACGCTGAGAGCGAGTGTGTGAATGTGATAAGCATGGATTGACCAGTGACACTGGGATCATGTGACCAGAGATCATGTGACCAGCACGGAGAAAAGGCCTCTGGGAGTTTACAATGAACTGCTGTTACTCACTCTGTCTGTCTCTTTGTCTCTTGCTTAGAATTTGATTACTACAGGCAAGAGTACAGTCTCTCTCTCTCTGTGTGTGTGTGTGTGTGTGTGTGTGTGTGTGTGTGTGTGTGTGTGTGTGTGTGTGTGTGTGTGT
>JAODOF010000018.1:18494393-18506784 GCA_027576175.1 Sciades proops | reverse complement strand
TGATGTCTATTAACGTGTGTTTGTGTGTCTTCCCCAGTGACCACGCCCTATTTAAGGAGAGAGCGAGAGCAGAGAAGAGAGCTCTCTCCCAAACCAGATGACTGATGTGTGTGTGCGCGTGTCTGTGTGACTGGGAATTTATTAATTTCTGAAAAGCTGAAAATAAAGAGCTTTGTGAACTCAGTTCTGGCCTGCCGTCCTTCTGTGCTCCTCCCACTCGTACGAACTGCCACATAGACCTAGAAAGCATTTCACTCCGGAGTATTCCTTTAAGTAGTGTAGTTTGAACTAGAGCTCTCGATCTGTGATTAGAAGCTTCGTTCCTAATGACTGCATCATCCATGGCACAGTGACCATGTCATCAATGGCAGAAGTTGCAGCTCAGAAAAAAGAACATTCTTGTTAATGTCAAATAAATAGTGTAAAGAATCTACAAGAAGCAGGTGTTTTCTCACAGATTTCTCACCTGTTCAAAATGAATACATTTACCAAAACATTCACTCAGAGGTTAAAGGACAAACCTGAGCGTAGCATGAAAACGGACAACTTTTAACATTCCCTTACATATACATGTATATGTCTGTATTTCTAGTCCTTTGATGAAGATTGGGTGTTCTCAAGTTAGTCTGCATTACAAATGATATATCAAAAGAGACAACATAAAAGACAAGATAGATATCTTTAAAGCACTTTGATTAATCAGTTCTTAATCACTGAGAACTTTCCTTGTGAAAAAAAAACACCTTATCAAGTTACAAACCCATGTCAGTGTAATTGAGAAATTATGTGCACCACAGTAGGGCATCATGCACACCTGTCTATCCCACTGAGCCAATAACACACTTGGCTCAGTGTGGTCGGGGACTATTTAAAGCTACAGCCTATTTTACTAAAAGTTTTATTGTTGCTGTTGTTGTTATGATTACAATATGAATAGCCTAAATAATAAATTAATAATGTAATATCATTACAACTGTCATCTTTCAGCATAATGCTGCAAAGTTTATGAGCTTTTGCAAACTTCCCACTGTGAAAGTCAAATCAAACACACTGCAGTTCAAACTTCGGTGGTTCAAACTGCTGTGGCACAAACAAGGTACGACAAGGTTTTGGGAAAATGTTATACCTTAGATATTAGTTAGTTTAATGATGCACTGTACCATGTTAGTTACCATGTTAGGAAAAGATGTCTCAACTCACCTGTCAATTCAGGAAGCATTCATTCAGCATTCAGCCTGTAAGTGTTTTGGGAGCATTGCTTCTGAGGAAACACTGAAATGAGAGTTTCAAAACAATTAACTTAAGCTTATTTCTGCCAAAGACCTTAACTCTTGAAGTCTCTATTTTAATGGCCATCAAAATATTTGGGAAAGCCCTTCTCATAGTGAAATTCTTACAATATTTATTATGTATAGTTCTGAAAACTACCCCAAGTTTAACCACAAGTAAAGGTATAGCATTTTAAAATCTGGTTAAAAGTGAAAATGGAGAAAATTGCATTTAAAGATGGAATTCTGACTGTGGAATGGGAGCATCATGGGCATTTTGACAACAGGTATCTGATTACAACCTGAATTGATTTCATAATGGTATGTAACTACACAACAACTCCATCAATGTGTAACATTTAATGCATGTCATGCTTAGCTTGCAAGGTTTTAGATAATTTTTTGACAGAACTGACTACTTAGCCAAAATGAACTTCATAGAAAGATAGCCTATCCATCCATCAATTTTGGCAAATCACTACAGTGACATGGCTGCTCTGACAGCTTCAGCCATCAAAGTGTCTAGGGAAAATTACAGTAGTGGTTTCCCATTGCCTTCTACTGGATTATTATAGAGGTTTTCTCTTCTCAACCATTCACACACTCGTACACACTTATGGCCAATTTAGAACCACCAATTAGCCTAGCCTGCATGTCTTTGGACTGTGGGAGAAACCCACGCAGACACGGGGAGAACATGCAAACTCCACACAGAAAGGCCCCTGCTGGCTGCTGGGCTTGAACCCAGAACCTTCTTGCTGTGAGGCGACAGTGCTAACCACTTACACCACCGTGCCACCATTTTACATATAGAGAAACTAATTACATATTGTGATTTTCTAAGTATAAACCAGATGGGATGGCATGTCGTTGCAGAATAATGGTTAAGTGTGCCTTAAATCACCAACATTGTCATCAGCAAAGCACACCCACATCACATCTCCGGTGCTTCATGATGGGAATCACATATGCAGATGCCATCCATTCCCCTTTTTTGTCTCACAGAGATATGCTGGTTGGAACCAAAAATTTCAAATTTGGAGTTATCAGACCAAAGTACTGATTTCAACTGGTCTGCTGCCCATTCCTTGTGTTTCTTGGTACAAGCAATTTTCTTTTTATTATTGGCCTCCCCCAGTAGTGATTTCTCCATGCAGACACAGGGAGAACATGCATACTCCACACAGAAAGACCCCTGTTGGCCATGAGGTTTGAAACCCTGAACCTTCTTGCTGTGAGGTGACTGCTAACCACTACACCACTGTGCCTTGAGATGTGTGTGTATATATAAAATATGTCTGCGTGTGTGTGAATGAATGACCCCAAATAAAAGTTGGGATGGTAAATTGAAATTAAAACTGAAAACAATGATTTTGAAAATAACCTTTGACCTGTATTGCACTCTAAACAATATAACAGCATGTTATTTAGAATAGAATGCTTTTACTGTCATTGCACAAATGTACAACGAAACGTAGTTCATCATAGGAGAGCAAAGCTGCTGCATACGTGTGCACTGCCACTCTTAGGCACTTCAGCCCAAAGCCATCCCATGTTAACCTAACCGCATGTCTTTGAACTGTGGGGGAAACTGGAGCACCCAGAGGAAACCCATGCAGACACGGAGAACATGCAAACTCCACACAGAATGGCCTCTGTCAGGCACTGGGCTCAAGCCCAGAACCTTCTTGCTGTGAGGCAACACTTATGCCACCATGCCGCCCCCACGCCACTCAATGGCCTTGTGATTTTTCTTTCAAAATAAACACTTATTACAACTTTTATTCTTACAACACATTAAAAAAAGTTGGGATAGTACAGCATTTAGCACTTTGAGATGTTGCCATTCCTTCTCAAAACACACAAAATCTGCTTTGGGACTGAAAGCACAAAGTGATTAAGCATTTCAGGTGTTACTTTGGTCCATTCTTCCTGCGAACAGGCCTTTAGGTGTGCAACAGTACGGGGTCGTTGCTGTCATATTTTTCATTTCAAAATTCTACAAATTCTCTGTTGGGGACAGACAGGACAGACGTCACCACCTTCTGCAGCCATTTTTTTGTAACGTGTGCAGAATGTGGTTTTGAATTGTCTTGTTGAAATATCCTAGGAAAAGTTTTCTTGAAGGCGGTATATATTGCTCTAAAATCTTAATGAACTTTTCTGAATGAATGCTGTCATCACAGAACTGTAAGGTACCTTTGCCAAGAGCACGGGCACAACCATGCACCATGACACCCTGGCTTTGGGACTTGTTGCTGCTAGCAGTCTGAATGGTCTTGTTCATCTTTGGTCTGGAGCACATAACATCCATTTCTTCCAAAAAAAAAAGACCTGGAAATACTGTTTCATCTGACCACAGTACATCACTGTGTGATGCTCCATCCCAGATCAGCACTTCTGGACACAGTTAACATCCTTTTTTGCACAATAAAATTTTAACTGGCATTTGTGGATTTAACTCTGCATTGTAGTGCTTGACAAAGGTTTGCCAAAGTAATCCCAAACCCATGTAGTTATCAGCTATGGATGCATCATGGCTCTTGATGCAGTGCTATCTGAGGGGATAGGAGATCACGGGTGTCCAGTTTAGGCTTGCGCCATTGCCATTTATGCACCGAAATTCTGCCAGATTCCTTGAAGTATTTACTGATATTATGCACCATAGCAGGTAAAATATATTCAAATCCCTTCATATCTTTCTTTGAGGAACATTGTTTTTAAATAGGTCAATAATTTTCTCCTGCATTTGTTGACAAACTGGAGATTCTTGGCTCCTCAAAGACTAGACCTTTCCTGGATACTGATTTTGTACCAAATTATGATTACTTTCACCTGTTGAGATAGGTGGTATTTGTCAAAGTAACATCCACATGAATGCCAGGACCCACATTTTCCCAGCAGAACATTGTCCAGAGCATCACATTGCCTCTGCTGGCTTACCTTTGTCCCATGGCACCAGGATGCACTATTTTCTCCCCAGGTAAGACATACACACACCCGGCTATCCACATAAAGAAAAATGTAAAAGACGACATAATTAATCAGACCTTCTTCCATTGCTCCATAGTCCAGTTCTGATTCTCACGTGCCCATTGTAGGCACTTGTATATCAGCGAGCCTTGGGCACCCATAACTCTATCACTGGTTGTGTCACAAGACCTGCTGTTTTGGTGATGCCCTAAACCAATTGTCTATCCATCATGATTTGGCCCTTGTCAAAGTCTCTCAGATCCTTATGCTTGCCCATCTTTTCTGCTTCTAGCACCTCAACTTTTGAGAATTGACTTTTCCTAATGTATCCCATTGTAGAGAGGCAGAAAAATCTCCAAGGATCACTGTTAGTGAATTATAACAAACTATAAAATTGTGGGGTTTCCAAGTCTCCAAAACTGCCATCAGATATCACCTCCATGCCAACTGATTATTTGGAAGGTATACCAGAAAAAAAAGCCTTTTCTGTCAGTTAACCACAAATGTAAGTTTGTGAAATGCTACTACAACTTTGACTGGAACTGTGGTCTGATGTGACAAAAATGGAGCTTTTTGGAAATAAAGGATGGCTGGAATGAAAAGAATCCTATGCCGACTGTAAAATATGGTAGAAGTTCTGTGATGTTTAGAGGCTGTTTTTCCT
The DNA here is from genome assembly GCA_027576175.1 of Sciades proops. Classification (NCBI taxonomy): domain Eukaryota; kingdom Metazoa; phylum Chordata; class Actinopteri; order Siluriformes; family Ariidae; genus Sciades; species Sciades proops. Next base: position 18,501,879 of record JAODOF010000018.1, on the reverse strand, counting down.
CCAAAGACCCTGGAAACCTTGTTAGGGTACATGGCATTACCGCCGTCACCTCTGGGCCTGAGCTGTTTTATGATGGACTGAGGCAACATGGAAATTTGTCCCGAGGTCTGACAAATCAAAATTTGAAATTATTTTTAGAAATCATGGACAAGAATGCCTACAGTCTAAAGAGGAGAGGGACCATCTGGCTTATCAGTGCCCAGTTCAAAAGCTAGCATCTATGATGGTATGAGGGCACATTAGTGCACATGATATTGGTAGTTTGTACATCTGGAAAGGCATTATTAATGCTGAATGATATACATGTTTCAGAGTAATAGGCTGCCATCCAGGCAAAATCTTTGTCAGGAAAGGCCTTCCTTCTTTCAGCAAGACAATGGCAAACTGCTTTCTGGACATATTAAAACTGCATGGCTCCATAGTACAAGAGTCCATGTGTTAAACTGGCCTGCCTGCAATCCAGATCTGTCTCCCATTTAAAACATTTGGCCCATTATGAAGCGCAAAATATGACAAAGGAGACCCCGAACTATTGAGCAACTGAAACTTGTATATTAGGCAAGAATGAGACATTTCTCTTTCAAAACTACAGCATTTGGTCTCTTCAGTTCCCAAACATTTACAGAGTGTTAAGAGTATATATGCCAAGTATATTTCCACATTTTGTCTTTCTCCACACCACGTTTATATAAAGTAACTAATGGCAAACGCATAGCAGGTGTATTAGCGCAGCACGGGTAAGAACAGGGAAATATGGAGTGGACTACATGGAACGCAAATGCCCAGAACAGGACTTGGAAGTTCCGGGCTGTATCATGACTGAGGCATGATAATTATGCACACAGTAGAGGGCATGTGATGTTTTTCCTGCAGGACACTGATGTCTGAAGTTACGTGTGTTTGAAGCAATATTAGTTTTCATGTTGGTACACTTTTTAAATATATATAGTTTTTTGTTGTTGTTTGTGCGCATGCGCTTTTTTGCCTTTTTTTTTTTTTTGTGGTGGTGGTAAATCAGTGTGGGCTCGCCGGTGATCCGGCCAGAGGGCACGTTTGCAACAACGGATTTAGAATATGAGTAATTACTGAGACTGATATAATAAACTCTATAGGCTGTATTCAGAGTTTGCACTTAAGTCCAAAAATTGTCAGTATTTACAAGGTGCTCCCAAGTGGCACAACAGAAAAGCATGGTGGATGACAAATGAAATTAAATGTATTTTTTGTTCATCCATTTAATGTTTTCTTCACTTTTTCATTTGAAGTTCATATTATTTTAAAGGCACTACTGTCATTATGCCGTGGCCCCTCTGAGAGACCTGGCTCTGGATTATAACAGTGGTTACCAGGGTTATAAGGGCTGATCTGTGATACACAATATTCTGGAGAAAATTTTTAAAATGTATACAGTTAATGAATATAGCATTCATTCATTGAAACTTACAAAGGGAAATTTGCTTTGCCATCTTGGCTAAGATATTAATAAACAATACAAATAAGAATGAAATATCTTCTGCTCTCTTCTATTTCTGTTTCCCTCTCTAGCTGGATGATGAGGTAGCTGGGGCTTATACAATATCTGAGAGTCAAGTTTTAATGCACTATGAATACCATGTTTTATATTCCTTCAGTCATCAAGTGCCTATACTCTACTTCAGAGCAACTACATTAGGTATGATGTTACCTTAATTAGATTTATTATTATTATTATTATTATTATTATTATTATTATTATTATGGGATGGGTGGGGGATTATAAACTGATGTGGCATAGGAATTTTACAGTTGTCTGATAGCTTGATTTTTCCAGTTGTCTGATAGATCTGTACTCTCGCATTGTATAGATGGACAGCCCTTGTCCCTTCATGAGGTTTGGAGCAATATTCACCCAAACTACAAAGAAAGATTACTACAAAGACCTTGGGATACACTGACCCAACAGGTGACAGTCATCAGTACACCCACACTGTTTTATTAACTGTGTTAAGATTCTGAGTATTCTGGGTCTATGTTTTCACAAAAGACCATATTTGCTTCTTTATGATGGTCTAAGCACAAAAAAATTTTTTTTTCAAAGAGTAAAAAGCTGGGCACACCACTGTTTGCCAACATTAAGATAGTGGAATTGTTTGATCACACTGCATATGGCTTATTAACAGATTTGCAAACAAATACTTTGTTTTAGACCCTTGCAATTAAAGGCAATAAAAACACCACTACTACTACTACTAATAATAATAATAATTATAATTTGATTTTACTATTACTGCTACTATAAGTAGTAGTAGTAGTGGTGGTAGTAATAATTAGAAAAGTGCATTTCCTGAAGAAAATGCGGAGCATAACCACAGCAACCCCCTAGTGTTGCTAAGTGGTTGACAGGGCATTGATTGTGGTTCCTAACTTAGGTGGTTCCTAACTTATGTGGTTCCTAACTTGGGTAGTTGTAAGAGCATTTCAGCTCAGACATGTGGTATGTGAGGGGGGGGAAAGCACTTGAACTCACTTATGACCCCTAAGGGTGACCACACCCCAACTTTAACCCATAAGCTTCAGAATCTAGCCCTAAATGACTTTCAAACTGTTTGCATGCTTAGCTATAACACATGATGTTTTACTGTAGATATTTGAGCAAATTAAGCCCTGCCTTGGAATGAATGAATGAATGAATGGTAGGTGGTAGCCATTTTCTTGTCCACCAATTTTTATTAATTATTGATGGACAGACTCTCTACAGTTTGTAAGATCTGGCAAAAATCATAGGAATGGTTTCCAGAAGATAGGTTTTCATGTTGTATTCACATTGCATGGGTAGCAGGGCTCCAGACTAACTTTTTGCATTGGTTGCACTGGCGCTCCTAACTTTTTCATTTGGGTGCACCAGCACAAAATTTAGGTGCACCAAAATTTTTCATAGCGCCTTTTAGTACCACAATTTATGGGTTGCCTCTCTCATTTCCCATACACAATAATAGTTATGTAAATGATAGTAAACAGAAATAAAAGTGCAGATAAATGTCTGTCTTTATTTTACCGACAGCATAAGCATAAACTTTGCAAAAACTTAATTACTTTAAAACTAAAGTGCTTGACGAACTTAAAAATTCAAAAACTCAAATGACTCAAAAGTATGTGCTACTTATGGAAAATCCCCCCTGCCCCAGGCCTTCAGAAGGCCAATATCTGTAGTGGGGCCTTCATGCCCGTTGGCCTTGGGCAAACCAGTTTGCCGCACTCTCTCTTGCATCAAAGTCTTCCAAACTGGGCCCTCCACACTGGTGCAAATTAGGTCCTCCACTGTGTCAGCGTGAAGAGAGGCTCTTGTGTCAGATTTAATTGTCTTTTGTGACGAAAAGCCTCTTTCACATGCAGCAGATGACACAGGGAGGACCACCATTATGTGTACAAGGTGCAGTATGTTCTGAAAAATATACAAAAACACATTCAACGCATTGGGATGCACGTAGTTTGTTAACCTTGATCTCAATATGTCATACAAAAAAACTTGTACTCTGAGCACTATGGCTCTCTGGTCAACATTAGCTCCCAAAACGTTGGGTAATTCTTGTCTTTGAACATCCTGGAGACGAACAGCTTGAGGGCCACAAACTCTTCCTTTGCAGCCTCAGTGTTGACACCATTTCTGAACTTAACATGGGTAGATAGACAATTTATTTAGGTTAAAGAGCCAATCAGTTTTTAATTTAAACAATATTGTAACCAGCATACATAATATTGTAGTAGTCCACTAAGTTACCTTGTGAGGATGGGGGAGAAGTGATCCAAGAGGAATGCAAGGATATCAGTACCATGGTCCACCAACTGATCTTGATCCTCTGGCCAGCAGTCATGATTGAAGATGTGAAAGCATCTGACTGCCTTGGCTGTGGCAGATTCTGTAGCATCCTCTCCTACTGGAAACATTTCAATAAATAAACAACACTATTTCTGAATCATCTATGTGTTCATAAAACAGAGATAACTACACTTGCCTAGAAGGCTACAGAATTTGGTTTTCATATGTTTCATAGTGGACTTGACTGTTGCCTTCTTTGAAGTTTAGGGGCACTCTTAGCCGCCTCATCATCTACATACTAGAAATGTCCCCTTTGAGGGTAACTGTTTGTGTATAGTATGAAGCATAAAAACAGATTAAGAGTTTGATATTTTAAATAATTTAATTGTTTTTTAAATCAGAAACAAAACTGGTAATTTACCTGGAATTTGTAGACTGGTATTTCATCCTGTTCTTGTTGCCTCCTCTTGTTGCCTAAGGGCTGCCAGGAACTGATAGTCTGCCACCAGGCTTAGGCCTTGCAGCCATCACCTCTGTGGTCATCAGCAGATTTTCAAGGCCACATACTGCCTGTTGAGACGTATCAAGCACTTTTACATGCACAACTGAGGCCAAACACTGAATTTGAGTTCAAAATTCAATCCACTTTTATCTCCTTTACCTGAGGTAGGATTGTCTCATTTCTCTGAAGTAGGAGACTAGGTTATCCCAGGGGAAAAAAAAAAAAAAATCAGTGAGAAAGTGACAAAAAGCCACAGAAGTGCCATCTTCCATTGATTTCTTGATCTATGTTATATACCAAGATCAACCATATCCAGTCACAGCATACATAAACTAAATTCTAAAAAGATAACGACTAGGGTAGAGTGGCACAAATTTAATTCCCTGAAGAAATCAACTGACCTTTTTAGCTCGTTCTGCAATATTTGCATTGACAGAAGACCCTGCCAAATGGTCCAGATGACTGTAGACCGCAGTGAACTGTCCATGATTGTTCTCCCCAGGTTTGAGGAAGGTCTCCAGGGCCCTGGAGACATGTGGAAGCCATAGTGTTCCTTTAACCCCACTGGAAACCAGCACATTCATTCCGAGGTCTTCTGCAAGGGTCTTCAGCTCGCTCATTGATTTTAAGACTAAAATTATGTTTTCCACACTAAATGGAGCATATCATACACTTGACTGATCGTTGTATTGTCTCTCTGGACTGAAAACATGGCCAGTCCCAATCTGTAAAGATACATCACAGTTAACATAAGAGACCCTTTCTGTAAGAAAATGCATGCACATTGTGAAGCCTACCATGAAGAATATTGGGGGTATCCTACACAAGCCTTATCTGTCAGGCATGCAGTGAAAAGGCACAATGAAGTCCCCTGCCTCTTGCTGCAAAAGGGCTATAACTCCCCCTTTGTGGCTAAGATTAACTGCAGCACCATCAGCACCCAGAACTGCAGTTTTCTCAAGCTAGTCTCCACACTGTTTCCTAAGAGCAGCTTTTTTTTTTTTTTTTTGTGGCAGCATAGATTCCTATGAAAAATAAGTTACACTATAGCTTGCAAAGGTCAGTGATTTTTATTTGCTTATTTAAAGATTCAGCTCAGTGGCCTGAACAGAGGTTTCATGTTTAGAACTCAGTACCATTATCCTAATCACCTGCACTCATTTATGAATCATTTAATTTTATTCATATTATATTTTAACTTGTTGCATGTCTTGTTTCTGCTTGAACAAGAGCTTTTGTGGTTATGCCTTGCATTGGCTACACTTACCTTGTGCATTGGCATGCTCCACCTTGATGTGGCCAATTAATATGTTGACTATACTCCCTTTGCGCAAGATACAGCTGTAGATGATCACACACGTCTGTTTTTTTGAACGTGTCGGCAATTACCCCAATGAACTGGGCACATGCAGCGTCATTGCTGTAGGTTGGGTTTACGTTTAACCCGTTCTTTTCCATGAGGATGATTTAAGACTTAAATTTATTAGGAAAAGACAGTTCTTTTTTGGTGATATTATTAACAACATTGAACTTTATCATTTCTGACTCTTCACTGCTTTGGTTTGCTGCTGCCTGATGCTGAAATGCTGTGGGGAGGGAGGCCACTCTGGGGGTCACACAACTGTTACAGCATAGGATGTATCCCTTTGATGCGTTGTTTTTTTTTTTTTTAATTAGTGTTTCAGTTCAAAACATTGACGTTCCAACAACAAAAGCACTGTTACTGCCCATGCTTTGACCACATTCTTTGCGGTAAACACAGTGCATCACATTAGCCATTTTATCATACCTGAGCCACAGAAACTAGGTTAGCCAGTCTTTCCGAAATGCATATATTTTGACCTTTTTTATGTTCAGTGGTCTCTAGCTCAGAGTCTGATGCTATTTCCAATGCTAGGCCAGGGTTACTGTTTGGTATCTTACCAGGGACAGGGGAGACGGATGGTTGAATGGTTACCTCCGCTGATGGTATAAGGTCTAGGCTGGAGCTTTCAGAGCCGAGGTCAGGCATATGTGTAATAGGCAGCACAGCATTTTTCTTAATAAAAAAAACTATCAGTTCTCTCCATCTGGAGTTTTCACTCGCTTAGCATGTTTCATTTGTCACTCCAGGATGAGTAGCCTGCCAGTCGCAATTTCAAACATACACAGCAATGTACAGGAATCTCAGGATCAGAGCCAATGAGAGGTGAAGACCTGCCTTTCTCTGCCTTTGATTGGTTCTGACCTTGATGTCATCCTTTCTTGAATGAGAGTTTGGGGAAAAAGATGTAGCGCTACAGTCATACGCACACATACACAGACGTGCAAAAAAACCAAAAAAATAAAAACTGTAAAATTTTAAGTGCACCAGTGCGACCAAGGAAAAAAATTAGTCACACTTGTCAGATTTTTGGTCACACATGCAACCAAATTGGTCGTACTCTAGAGTCCTGGATAAACTGGATTTTCAAAAAGCACATTTTTGTTGTATAAGCAAATGAATCAGGAGAAAAAGAGAATATTCGCTGTCCACCTTTTTAAACATGAGATGTGCTTGTTTAAATGAAAAATAATTAAGAGCACCCCAGTTGCCAATTTTAAATGACAATAGAGTGTTTTTGGGAGTCTCTAGAGGGGCCTACTATGGAAGTTTTGTGATTTATTACTCATTGTAACCCTATCAAATGCTTACTGAAATCTGATTGGTTTACGGTGGCCATGTTTTTTTTTTTTTTCCCCTTAAACAATCAGGTCATCATTAACAGTACACCTACAAATGAGGATAAAGATGCATAATATCAATTTTCAGCTTAAATGGATTTGAAGTTTTTAAAACGAATTTATTGAACATAGTTGTGCCTCTATTTATGACATGCCCCAAACTCGGCAGACTAGGACATTGTTGTGAAGGTATCGGGCAGGTTTTGTTCAAGTGCATCCAAAGAATCATAAGTTACAGCTGTTTGAGGTTTAGACTTCTGGTTGAGCTGGTTAAGAATTAGACTTCGCCCCATTGCAATTGATGGTCTGATGGCAGCTACAGCGGTGCCTGAAAGTTTGTGAACCCTTCAGAATTTTCTTTATTTCTGCATAAATATGACCTAAAACAACAACAGATTTTCACACAACTCCTAAAAGTAGATAAAGAGAACCCAGTTAAACAAATGAGACAAAAATATTATACTTGGTCATTTATTTATTGAGGA
>JAODOF010000018.1:17799600-17810780 GCA_027576175.1 Sciades proops | reverse complement strand
TGTAGCTTTAGCAGTATGTTTAGGGTCATTGTCCTGCTGGAACGTGAACCTTCATCCCAGTCTCAAACCTCTGGCTGCCTCAAACAGGTTGTAGTGATCTTTTACCAGAAATCCAGGTGACTGACTGTGAGTATTTCCATGACTGACTGTCCTTGCCTTCATGGCTCAAAAAGGGATTGTCTACAGTGTCGAATATAATTTAAACTCAGTGAGTTAAGGTTTTATTTTATATTCAACATAAAAGGTAAAGCAAAAAAGATAAACAAGTTTCAAACAAACAATCCCAGCCTGTGAAGGCAGGAGACAGACGTAAGAAAGCTGTTGCCTCCAATCAGACACACCTGCTCTGGCTCTGGACAGGTAAATGTAGCTTTGAGATAAAGATACTACACTCCAGGCCTGCAGATGGTGCACAAGACACTCAATCAGAAATGGTTAAATTTGGCTCCAACATTCTGGCCCCTAATTGTATGAAATGTAAATAGAATACAATTACAAAAGCATAAAATGGAGCTCTTAACCATAATAAAAATGATTATCTTTTTCTATAAAAAAAAAGTTACATACTTTCAATAGGTTGATTGCATTGGTTGTCAGGGGAGCAATCATCTACCAGCAGACAGACTTTTGTAATGGGCCGCTCGAGAACGCTCGTCTTTGTTTTAATCTGTACTGAACGTACCAGCCCTTTTCCATCCTGAAAGGTTTGAAGGACCCTTCCCAAGATCTAGGACCCTCGAGGTGCTGTTGCATCCACTATCAAAACTATGTCTCCTGTTTGGATGTTTCTTTTTGTATTTGTGCACTTTTGCCATTCTTGTAACAGTGGTAAGTATTCTTGGATCCATCTCTTCCAAAATAAATCAGCCATATATTGGGCTTGTTTCCACCTATGTCTCAAATACATGTCAGCTTTCTGAAAGATTCTTGGTGGTAGAACAGGTTTAGACTTTAAAAGCAAAACATGGTTAGGTGTCAGAGCTTCAAGATCACGTGAGTCAAGTGACATGGTGGTGATGGGCCGACTGTTGAGGATTGCCTCCACCTCACATAAGATGGTACACAGGCCTTCATCAAGTACTTGCTGATGTTAAACTGACAAAAGCACTTCTCACCATTCTGATGATCCTCTCCCACACGCCGCCATGGTGTGACGCTGCTGGGGGATTGAAAGACCATTTGATGTTGTTATCTTTTAACAGGGAATTTCTTATTTTATCCTGATTCAAACTCACAAGAGCTTTTCTCAATTCTTTTTCAGCGCCTACCAAATTGGTACCATTATCTGAACGAATGTGAGAGACTTGACCTCTATGACAAACAAATCTTCTGATGGCACTGATACAAGAATCTGTATCTAAGGAATATGCCATCTCAAGATGCACTGCCCGGCTAGACATGCAAGTAAAAATTACCCCGTACCGTTTCACAAGGCTTCTAGCCCGCTTGATTTCAATTGGTCCGAAGTAATCCATTCCTATGTTTGTAAAAGGGGGAAGGTCAGGGATTAATCTCTCTTTTGGTAAATCTGCCATTTTCTGTATTTTTGTTCTTCCAGCTACTCGTCTGCTTGTTGTTAACTATGCTTCTTATAGCAGAGTTTGCATTTGTGATCCAGTACTTTTTACGGCGTTCTGAGAGAACATGATTTCTTCCACTGTGGCCTGCGTGTTCATGAATATGACGCAATATCAGAGAGGAGATTGGATGACCTTTATGTAGGATGACGATGTTTTACCTGCTCAGGCATAGCTGACCTGCAGAGGCGTCCACCAACTCTCAATACGCCATTATCCAACATTGGATCCAACCTAAATATGCAACTTGTTTTTTGTACACTAGGTGACGCCATTTCCAATTTGGCCAATTCTTTAGAGAATGTTTGTCTTTGGCTTATTCCAATGATTACCTTCTCCGCCCTTTCCAGGTCTTCAATGTTAAGGTTCTGACCACCCAATGTAGATTTGAAGGCTTGCATCTTTAAAGCAACTTGGTGGTGTAAAACTGACAAAAGCACTTTTCCTCACCATTCTGATGATCCTCCCTCACATGCCGCCATGGTGTGACGCTGCTAGGGGATTGAAAAACCATTTGATGTTCTCTTTTAACAGGGAATTTCTTATTTTATCCTGATTCAAACTCACAAAAAGAGCTTTTCTCGATTCCTTTTCAGCGCCTACCAAATTTGTACCGTTATCTGAACAAATGTGAGAGACTTGACCTCTATGACAAACAAATCTTCTGATGGCGCTGATACAAGAATCTGTATCTAAGGAATATGCCATCTCAAGATGCACTGCCGGACTAGACATGCAAGTAAAGATTACCCCGTACCGTTTTACAAGGCTTCTAGCCTGCTTAATTTCAATTGGTCCAAAGTAATCCATTCCTATGTTTGTAAAAGGGGGAAGGTCAGGGATTAATCTCTCTTTTGGTAAATCTGCCATTTTCTATATTTTTGTTCTTCCAGCTACTCGTCTGCAGACAACACATTTGTTAACTATGCTTCTTATAGCAGAGTTTGCATTTGTGATCCAGTACTTTTTACGGAGTTCTGAGAGAACAATTTCTTCCACTATGGCCTGTGTGTTCATGAATATGACGCAATATCAGAGACAAGATTGGATGACCTTCATGTAGGATGACTGGATGTTTTACCTGCTCAGGCATAGCTGACCTGCAGAGGCATTCACCAACTCTCAATACGCCATTATCCAACATTGGATCCAACCTAAATATGCAACTTGTTTTTTGTACACTAGGTGACGCCATTTCCAATTTGGCCAATTCTTTAGAGAATGTTTGTCTTTGGCTTATTCCAATGATTACCTTCTCCGCCCTTTCCAGGTCTTCAATGTTAAGGTTCTGACCACCCAATGTAGATTTGAAGGCTTGCATCTTTAAAGCAACTTCTCTGCTTTGAGGGCAGATCTTTGCACATTCGATTTCTTTTCTTTTTCTTGCAAGGATCTTCAAGATGTCTTTAAATTTCAAGAACCAAGCCACTGCCTTCTTAAGTTTCAACCACTCTGAAAAATATAACAGCAGTTGATCAATTGGGTTTTCTTTATCTTGGACATTAGTGCTTAACACAGTAACTTTCTTTTTAACCTCTTGGTCATCCACTGGGCTGAACTGGAAATCTGTAGGGTAAAATGGCCATTCATCTTCTGGTTTGCTGAGAAAGGTTGGACCTTCTATCCACCGTCTGCATTCAACAAATTTCTTGATAGTCAAGCCTTTAGACACATCATCGGCTGGATTTGATTTTGTTCCCACAAACCTCCACTGAGACAAGCTGGAATTTTCCTGGATAACAGAAATTCGATTGGCAACAAAGGTGTGGAAACGTGCATGTTCATTGGCTATATACTTTAAGACTGTCTGACTATCAGTCCAAAACACTGAGTTCTCAAGTTTAAGTTGAAGCTCTAACCTGAGCATTTTATCCACCCTTACTGACAGCACTGCCGCAGAGAGCTCCAATCTGGGAATTGTCATCTGTTTCAAGGGAGCCAATCTTCCTTTTCCCATCATAAAGGAAACAGAGACATCACCGTGGTCATTCTCCATCCGCAGGTAGCTTGCAGTGCCATAGCCATATTCACAGGCATCCGAAAAGTGATGCAATTGGGCATGTATTGGCTTTCCAAAATGCCATTGATGCAACGGGGTACACTGAAGTCATTCAGTCTCTCAAGACTAGATGTCCACTCTATCCACTTCTGAGATGTTGCAGAACAAATTGATTTGTCCCATCCATACCTTTCTTTACACAACTGCTGAAGCATATGCTTGACAGGCAAGGTGAGTGGAGCTAAGAAACCAAGTGGATCATATACTGAGCTGATAACAGACAGTAATCCTCTTCGAGTGCGTGGTCTCTGTTTCAGTGTGATCTTAAACATGAATGTATCATTTTCAATACACCACTGTAATCCAAGAGCCCTCTCCATTGGCAATTCATCTTTCTCCAAGTCCAGCATTTTAACATCTTTGGCTCTATCTTCTTGAGGAATAGCAGCAAGGACAGTACGACTGTTACTTGCCCATTTTGTGAGTTGAAATCCTCCCCTCCGACAGGCAGTTGACAAGTCCTCAACAAGTTGTAAAGCTTCCTGATCTGAGGGCAGAGACTTCAAACAATCATCAACATAAAAATTGTTGTTAATAGTATTGATGACTTCTGTGGCAAAGTTACCCTTATTGTCTTCTGCGGTCCTCTTTAACACAAAATTTGCACAACTTGATACTGCACCAAATAAGTGAACAAGAATGCAACGTTCTACTGCGCTTTGATGTACATCACCTTCAGGCCACCAGAGAAATCTTAGGTAGTCCACGTCTTTTGGTGACACTCTCACTTGGTGAAACATGGAGCAGATATCTGCCATTACAGCAACTGGCTCCAGCCTGAACCTTACAAGCACTCCAACTAGGCTGTTTGTTAAGTCTGGGCCCTGAAGTAATTCTGAGTTAAGTGACGTTCCTTGGTAGGATGCACTGCAATCGAAGACCACTCTTAAGGTTTTCTTCTTGGGATGGTACACCCCATGGTGTGGGATGTACCACACCCTACCATTGGTCTTTTCCAGCTGTTCACATGGTATCACTTCAGCATATCTTATTTCAATAAGTCTCTGACACAAAGTCACTGTATTCCTTTTTGAATTTTACATATCTTTGGAATTTTTTCTTCAGGCCAAGGAGCCGCTGTACTGCCACAAATCGATTGTTCGGTAAGACTGGATTTTCTCTCCTAAAAGGTAAATCAAGAGTATAGTGTCCATCTTGCAGCATTACACTGTTATTTGCACATTTCATAAATTTCTTATCCTCCACTGACATTTCAGGTTTGTCTTCAGATGCTCTTTCACTGAAATCCTGATTGTATTGACTAATCAAAAGCTCCTCAATTCTGGCTATAGAAATTCTATTGCATATGACTATTGGACAGTTAATTGTGCCAGGATCATAACCTCTAAGGGGGCCATTAACAACCCATCCTAGGTGTGTTCTTATGGCAAAGGGTCCACCTTGTTCACTATTAATCACCTCCCAGGGTTCAATGACTTTATGAGCATTTGACCCAGTTAGCAACTCAACTTGGGCATCAATGATAGGTAAAGTCATCTGTTGTAGATACGGCCATTTTAAAAGTTCTTCCTTTCTGATCATGTTGTCTTTTGTTACAGGCATCTCTTGCTGGGTGTAAACATCTGGTAAAGCAACAAAGTCAGAACTGCCTAATGCAGCAACTTCAAGTCCTGTGACTAGACATGAAGAGATACATCTCTCTTGATTCAAAGTACGCAACATAATGCTGGTTTTCTGTCCTTTAATGTGCAGTTTTAACATTAGTTGTTCAGTGCAAAAGGAAGCAGAACTGCCTGAATCAAGAAAAGCATATGTTGTAATTATCTGATCACTTTTGCTGCTTTTTACCTTAACAGGAACAATGGCAAGTGCACAATCATTCTTACCGGCCCCAATATGCCCACAAGATTTAAAGGAAACAGGATGATCATCGTCATTGTCCACAGGAGGTTGCTCTGCATCTTTATTTGTAATTTGTTGATTTTCTATATGCAAAAGTCCAGGATGCGGTTTCTTACATACGTCACACGTCAGGCGCCTTTTGCAGTCCTTACTCATGTGTCCTTTTACGAGACATCCAAAGCAAATTCCATTTTTTCTTAGTCAATTTTCTCTTTATTTGACCTGTTTCTCAAAATTGAACACTGTGAAAGTGAATGCTTACCCCTGCAAAATCCACACTGGACCGGTTGAACTAATCGGTCAATTCTTGTGGCAAAGCTTCCAGTAGATTTAGGTTTGGGTGGAAATTTTGACTTATCTTTACTCTGAGAACCATCCAGGATGTTACCAAACACTGGGTCAGAGTAAATACGAACTTGTTTTTCAAGGAACTCCACAAGATTAGGGAATGTTACTCTTGTATTATTTTCTGTTTGCATATTTGACGCAATTGACCTCCATCTGTCGCGGATTTTATGAGGAAGTTTAAACATTATGGCTTTGAGGTTGGATGCCAAATTCAATTCATCCATGTACATCATACTTTCCATTGAATTGCAGCAACCTCTAAGAAACAGAGTATAAGCCTGCAATGCTTTTGGATCTTCTGCTTTGATTGGTGACCAAGAAAGAGCCTTTTCTATATAGGCATGTGCAATCTTATATTCATTGCCATAATTTTCTTTTAACAGATATTTAGTAGTTTGAAAACTTCTGTCTGGAGGCAAATGCTGACAACTCTTAACAAGAACTTGAGCTGGTCCCTTTGTATACTGTTCAAGAAAAGATAGTCTTTCTTCACTGCCCTCTACTTTGGATTCAATAATTTGTTCAAAAGACCTAATAAATGACTGGTACTGCAAAATATCACCATCAAAAGCCACTATATCTCTTTTTGGCAGAGAGGCAATTTGTTGTTGTCTTACCAGAGACATTGAGATGCCATTTTGGCTTTGAAGAATTGTGTGGAGTTGATCAGGCTCTACTCTTCTCTGTGAAGATGATTGTATTTGCTGTACCATCGCAGTTGTAGGTGGAGATGGAATTCTTGGTGTCTCACTGATCAGTACTGTCTGACGACTTGGTCTGGTGGTGGTAGTAGTAGTCTGTTGAGCTGCTGTTGCATGTTGCGGCTGAGGCATGCTGACTTCAGTACATGCGGGCATATGGACAATAGGATGATGCCAGTTGGTTTTTGGTCTTACACAAGGTGTCATGACAATGTTTTTGAAATCCAGTGTGTCAACTTTTTCTATGTAGCTGTCAAAATGCTCATTCATGCCATCCCTGTTTATTGAGTTGGAAACATCATCTTCAGCTTCAGCACTTTTTAGAACAGAAATCTTGGCTAACGCTGCTGCCAGTTCCATGTGGATATCCAACAGTTCCTTCTTCTTTCTTAGTTGTTCTTTTTCACGATTAAGTTGTTCCTCCTTTTCCTCTAAAGCGTGTTTTTCTTTTAATGCAGCAGCCTTCACCAAAAGAGTTGCTCTTTCAGCCTCTGCCTGGATGCGTCTAGAGGAACTGGTTCGTGAAGATAGAAGAGAGCGACTTTGTCTCTTTGACATTTGGGATCCAGGGGCCCTTATTGCTGATGCACTGTCTTCAGGCCTGATGTCATCAGTATCAACAGCAAATGAATCATGGGCCTCCTCTTCGGTTGCTTTCAAGTTGGACCACCATTGTGAAAGAGAGAAAAGGAACTCAGTTATCACTGCCCACTTAGGTTCAAACCAAATTTTTATATCATTTTCATAGTCTTCTTTATTCAACAAACACTGATACTGGGAGTGAGCTTGTTTGAACTCATCCAATTTTGTTTTATACATTATCTCATTAGATTTGACTTCATCAGCACAAGTGATGTCATTCATTAATTCTTTAATCATATTCATACGCCTAGTCAGCTGACTAAGCTTGGATTTTCTAGTTGTGCACATTTCTTCCAAAGTTTGTTAATTTCATCCATTGCTTGATCAAAATTTTCTTTTGCCATTTCATCAGTCATTTTTTACTAAATAAATCAGCCACTAAAACCATCAAGACATGAACAAAATGTAATCCACTGCTTGTGGTCTTCTTAATAACTGAGCAAGGCCATCAGTGTTGTTAGTCCGTGAATCAACAGAAAAGTTTCACATTAAATCCATTCCAGATAAGTAACGTTAACAAAGTTCCTTTTCACTTGCAGGTAAGTTAACAGGTTTTTTTTTTATCGTACTTGCCTTCAAAAATGTTCAAGATGGCCGTCCTTTGTTAGCTGCCATGTATCCATCCAAACAATCAAAATATAGAAGTCCAAGTTCCAGATTTTAAATCCACAGTGCAAAGTCCATTTACATCCAAATCTTCCAAAATCTTGCACTCCAGTACTCCGAAAGGCAGCTTGCTTTCTTAAATGTAGTGATCTTTTACCAGAAATCCAGGTGACTGACTGAGTATTTCCATGACTGACTGTCCTTGCCTTCATGGCTCAAAAAAGGGATTGTCCACAATGTCGAATATAATTTAAACTCAATGAGTTAAGGTTTTATTTTATATTCAACATAAAAGGTAAAGCAAAAAAGATAAATAAGTTTCAAACAAACAACCCCAGCCTGTGAAGGCAGGAGACAGACGCAAGAAAGCTGTTGCCTCCAATCAGCCACACCTGCTCTGGCTCTGGACAGGTAAATGTAGCTTTGAGATAGAGATACTACACTCCAGGCCTGCAGATGGTGCATAAGAGACTCAAACAGAAATGGTTAAATTTGGCTCCAACACTTCTAATTCAGTTCTCTTCCATGGTTTGGATAGCAAAATAGTTTCTATTTGTCTCACTGTTGTGCAAGGCAATTGTTCTAGATGACTGTTTAGTTATAAGATGGACTGATGCCAAAAAGTTTGATTGGCCTGAAATCTCCCTTCAATGACCTCTCAGAGGTGGTTCTTTACATAGCTAATTCAACAGTGGTCATCTTTTAGCTGCTCCTGTGAATCTATTCCACATATTTGATTTGGCATAGGTTTTTACATTGGATGCCCTTCCTGACACAACCCTCCCCAATCTGTCCAGGCTTGGGACCAGCACCAAGTATGCACTGGCTTGGTGTTTTTACCTCATCTGCATGTCTTTGAACTGTGGGAGGAAACCCACACCAACACGCGGAAAACATGCAAACTACACAGAAAGACCCCCGTCAGCTTCAAACCTGGAACCTGCTTGTTGTGAGGTGACCGTGCTAACCACTGCACCACTGAATTCAGCAATATAGTGGTATAAATCAAAGTATTGAATTATAACTAATTTGATATTTTTATAATAAATTTTAAGACCGTGTCTGATATATGAGTTTCAACCATTATTACTGCCAAGTGTAATTTTCATCGAATAAAAATCAGTGCATGCAATCATTTTAATATTTGGGCCCTAAGAATTTTAGTCTATGATTGTAGTCCATGAAAGAGCCATGCCTTGTTGCATCACTGATAACCTCTGAGAGGTCATTAAAGGGAGATTTCAGGCCAATCAAACTTTTTGGCATCAATCCATCTTATAACTAAATAGTCATCCAGAACACTTGCCTTGCACAACAGTGAGACAAATAGAAACTATTTTGCTGTCCAAACCATGGAAGAGAACTGAATTAGGAGTTACATACTTGACTTCTCAAATCTTTTGAATCAGCCTGTTCACAAGAACCATTTCCACACACATGCTGACACAGTCTGGCAGAATAAGGACAAAGATGTGACCATGCCGAGTTTGAGATGAGTAAGCAGTAACTGAACAGAAATGTGGCCCACGGTGCCTTGCTCACATCTTGAAAAGGTTTTGCATGGTGTCTGGATTTTTTCTGTGTCTTATATTCAAACGCCACAGCATAAAATAATTACTTACATCTGGTTTGAAATACATTAAAATACTACGGTTCTTTACATAGCTAACTCTAGCAATGAATCTTTTTTTTTGACTCGCCTCCCTTCAGAGGACCATTGAGACTTTTAGTGCATTGAGATAATTTTAGTGTTATGAGATGCTTCAGCAAATAAATTCCTATAAAGGACAATATAAACTGATGTGAAAACCAACACTAAAAAAAAACAAAGTGCAACATGCAAAAGATAACACTAAGATTTAAAAGAGGGGGAAAACAGTAGAAAAAAGGACAAATTACATTAATACAGAAGTAGAAAAGATTTGTGCATTTCTGCTAAACAAGAATTTATAGTTACATAGTTATTTTACAGCATACTCTATGCGTGCTTGCTTTAAATAAATAAGTCAGTCAGTCTCCAAAAAGCAATCCTTACAAATAATGTGGCTCCCTCTTAGGTCTTTTCCTCATATTCAGATTTGGGCACCACAGATGACATGTACAGCTATAAATTGCAGGCTTTCTGTTTTTATATTGCACCTCTATGGAATATCACACCTTCCTGCAGTCCTTCAAACCTCAGTGATAACATGCATATTTTTAATCTGTAAACTGTCCGAATAATGGCAAACAAACATGTCTTAGGGTTCTTAATTTTCTGAGTTTCTTTGCCATGATACAAATAAACCATGACACATTGTTCATGCATAGGATGGAAAACAAACAACTTCTCTCTCATCCAGCAAGGGCAAATACAATTTCCTGACTTAATCCTTTACTTAACGGACTGCAATATTGAGAAGTATAAGTCGATGTTAAATATACATTCACGTCCATAAATATATGGATGTTGATAAAATTGTTATTTTAGCTGGCTACCACAGTATAATGGAGTTGAAATTAAACAAGCAACTTTTTTTTGTAAATAAAGTATTTCAGCTTTAAATCAGAGTATTTTTATCCAAATCAGATGAACAGTTCAGGAATTCTTCATAATCATCTCTTTCTATCATTCCGGTACAAGTTAATCTTTGTCTCATGTGTACATAGGATGTTATTCCAACACTGTATGAGCTTTTTAAAGATGTTTTTGGCAAATTCTAATCTGGTTGTTGAGGATTACCAAGGATTTACATTTTGTAGTTAACCCTCTATATTTATTCTGGTAAAGTCTTCTCTTGAGCATTGATGGATACACCTTCCTCCTGCATCTGGCCAGCTATTGTGCAGGACTTTTCTTCACCATGGAAATAATTCTTCTGTTATCTACTACTGTAGAGTTGTTTTCTGTGGTCTTCCAGGCCTTTTGGTGTTCCTAAGCTCACCAAAGCATTCTATATATTAAGAGTTTAATTTATATAAATTTTATTTGCAAAGCACTTTTAACAACGGACAAGGTCACAAAGCAGGTTTACAGAAATATATGAATTCTGGCTATGCATTTCAAATTTATGAACTTATCCCTAATGAGCAAGCCAGAGGCAGCAGTGGCAAGGAAAAACTCCCAGAGATGACATGAGGAAGAAAGCTGGAGAGGAACCAAACTGAAAAGTGAACCCATCCCCACCTAGCTCACGTCGGATAATCCATCCGTTCATTATTTGTAGCTGCTTTATCCTGTTCTACAGGGTTGCAGGCAAGCTGGAGCCTATCCCAGCTGACTATGGATGAGAGGCAGGGTACACCCTGGATAAGTCGCCAGGTCATTGCAGGGCTGACACAGACAACCATTCACACTCACATTCACACCTACGGTCAATTTAGAGCCACCAATTAGCCTAACCT
>JAODOF010000018.1:17579888-17590787 GCA_027576175.1 Sciades proops | reverse complement strand
AACATTAAAAAAGCTGTTTTAAATCCCATGATACAAATCATATAGGGCTGTATTCAGAGTTATGTTTGCAGAGTGGGGACTTAATACCAAATTTGCACACACTGGTATTCAGACCTCAGATGCAAGTATGGACATACAAGCTATCCCAAATTCACATCAGACTTATCACATAAGCATGTGTCATAATAACAGCTACCATCATTTCAATCCATACCATGTGCACGTTCCAGATGGGTGACANNNATGACAGCAGGCTTTATTTTTATCAAGAAAACTAGCATCCAAATGTACAACTGTGTTAACAAAACATAGCACAATGAAAATGTGACATGAAACACTGGGGCAGTGAATAAGCAGCCTATTCATCTTTTTTTCTGGTTATCCTTTTTTTTCCTTAAATGAATCTACATGTTGCATAATCACAACATCTTTGAAGACTATGGTTTGAAATAAAGTTAACAGAATACAGATTGTCTGTCTGATTCTCTAATGTACATGGTTTTCTATGTAATTTACCGTCCACTCACATGGTTTTAACACATAGAGACAGCAAATAAAACAAGAACAGAATGATGTACAGGCTCAAGTTTTACATGCCTCTGATGGACCTCTGTGGCAGCCAGTGTGTAATGAAATGCTTGTTAATGCTTGTTAAAATAGAAGCGTCTCTCATCTATGTTGAAATAATATTTCGGAGATACGACCTGGTAAATTATTAAAGAGGGCAGTAGAAAGGAGATCCCCTCACAATTAGACAGATCTGGAGCATTTTTACAAGGAAGAGTGGAATTAAATTGCCAAATCATGATGTGCAAGTTAATAGACTTCTACCCAAAAAGAATGCTTTGTTACAAGCAAAATGTGCTTTAACAAAGTAATAGTTATGGGGTGTATACACTTAGGTAACCAGATTATTGTGATTTTAAAATGTTTACTTTTGGTTTTCACTTGAATTTTATGGGTTGCTATGTCACATTAAAAGTGGAAAAAGAGATGGAATGATTTATCTTTTCTTTTTTTAACATCACAAAAACCTGCCATTTGAACAGGGGTGTGTTGACTTTTACCAGGGTTCTCCGGAAAATTTTAAGTAGCCGGCAAAAAAAAGTAGTAGGCAGCTCTGGAATTTGTGGCAGCGAAGCCCAAGGCACGCTAATGCTAGGGGGTTCTGGGGGCATGCCCCCCAGAAAATTTACATGTTTTCTGGCAGCTTCTGGTGCATTCTCAGCTAATAAATTACTAACCATTTCCTTGTAAAATATTTGCAAAATATGTATGAAATTTCCTTCTAGATGTATATGTGATTTGGCTTTCTCAGTTATCCTCTGTAGTATGCTACCTGGCTCTGTAACATAACTACATGGTGAGATTATTTGGTGCATGTGTAATACACTTCATATGCTTCTAGTGTGGTATTGTATAATTTTAATTTCAGCATAAATATTTGCACACAATGAGCTATTTGCAGTTGCACTTCATAAGTATGAAGCCTTAACTAAGGGACCATACAGTTCTCTGGGAACTTAGGCACTCTGCGTAGCTTCTGGATATGAAAATAACAATTCTTAGATATGAAAATATTAATTACGATTTATATGTACAAACCTGCAGAAAACAGACTTTATATTTATTTGGCCTATGGAAGGTTTTAGTTTCTTCTTTGGTGGCATTTTGTGAAAATTGAGTGAAATTGTCTGCAACAACAACCAAATGCGTCTTTACCATCTGCTATGGCATGATCATATGGTCTGGCTCAGCCAATCAGAGCGCGAGAATCGATCAACAAATATGGTGTTGCTTCTGTTCATGTTAAACCCGCATCAAAGACAATTTCGTGGTGAAATAATTGCATTTACAGCAAATTATGGGCAGCGGAGATGATATAAATTGCTTGAACATTGAAAGGCAATTTTTATTTTTATTTTTTTTTTCTGGGATCGAATAGCTAGCCCAGACCATCTGTGTATGTGGAGAAATCCACCGGTCACCGGTGTGTGTGGACATCTCTGATTTTACTATCAACTGTATCATTGGATTAGTCTTTCTACTTGATCATTTGACAATTGTCTCTTGCTTTTATCTTCCATCACATTACATTTGACAGCAGTGCCAGCTAGTCATGATATGAGAGTGGAGGGTTAAAACCTAAAATCTCTTAATAGCACAAAAATGCAACTATTAGGGTTGAGCAATGAATTGTATCACAATTTCTCACTGAAAGCATAAAAATTATGTGATGCAAACTACTAAACACAAACACTTCTAGTAGGGTGATTCACTGTAATCACATGATACTACTGTCTAGGCTGTATAGGCTGCATGAATGTAGAGTCTGGGGATAGAAAGAAATCAGCCCCAGCCATGCTTCTTCTGTGTATTTTTCTTATGACCATAGGTTGTGCTATTTTATTTCGGTTGACAAAATTCCAATTGGGGAGATCTTAATGTCTCGACATTCTGATAATTTCAAGAGTCTGTAATATGAGTCAGGGTCCTGTGGCACCAGGCACCTTTAGCTGCAGGATCAAGACCGTCCGGGTGTAGTGAGGAACCACACCCTGCCTGAGGTGACCCTGCTACACTGATTTGACTAAGACTGTCCTGTTAGCAAACGGAACATGGCAGATTTAGGGGAGCATACATCCCCCCCCCCCCCCAAAAAAAAGCTGGGCACCAAAGACCCTGCTCATGATGACTGTAAGGATTACACCTATTACACAAAGTGTCTTCTTTCCTGTCGCTGTCTGTTAGTCACTTTATCTCTGTGACTTGACTTTAGCAAGCTACTTGGTCACCCACCTCAAGTGCCTGATGATGACATGGAAATACCACCAATCCAACTTCAGTAGGACATCAACTTGGATCTGTTCACCAGAGAGGAACTAAGAGACACCAAGAAGCAGATCACTGAGGGGAAATTTTCAACACCAGAAGTGTTGAAGAGGGTTGATCTGGATGATATTATCCTTGAGTTCTGTCAGAACCACTTTCATTAAGGAACTTTATTTCCTTTGCAATATTTGCAACAAGTTATATTTGGTGGGTGGCTCTGTTCTGGGACCTCCCTGCCCTTCCATGTGCATATGTGGAAAGCTATGCACTCAACACCAGACATGCCATTTGACCATCTGCAGATGGATTTCATTGAGCTCTCACCCGCTGAAGGGGAAAAAGTACTGTCTGGTGATTGTGGATATGTTTTCTAAATGGGTAGAGGCTTTTCCAACCTCCAAACAAGATGCAGGTGCAGTAGCAAGGGCCCTGCTGATTGAAATTATTCCATGTTTGGGCATGCCCAAGAAAATTAGCAGTGATAATGGTACTTCATTTGTTAATCAGGCATTGAAACAAGTAAGTGAGGTGATGGGTTTTGACCTAAGACACCACTGTGCCTATTGCCTGGCAAGTGCCGGTGCAGTCGAGAGAGAGAATGGTACACTGAAGAATAAATTGGCCAAAGGTTGTGAAGATGCAGGCCTGAAATGAGTAAAGGCCCTCCCTATTGTGTTGTTTTCATATGAGAACACGTGTGAGAAAAATAAATAGATAAATAAAACAATCTCAGCCCCTTTGAAATTCTGTTTGGCAGACCACCCAATACTGGCATGAGTTCAGGACCTAAACCAAAAACCCTAACTGTGTTGTGTGAAGACGAAATGTTGTTATTGTATTGATCTCTCTTTTCCCCTTTTTTCTTTTTTGCTCTCGCTATCACTCACAAGTAGGTGAAGGATGCACATCTGGACCGTGGCAATTGGATTGCGGTGAAGGACCAGAGGAGGATTGCGGTGGTTGAGACCATATTGGGTGCTGCTGACGATGCAGTCAGCTGTCAAAGTGTCTGTAGCCGCTTATCCTGTTCTACAGGGTCGCAGGCAAGCTGGAGCCTATCCCAGCTGATTATGGGCAGGGTACACCCTGGACAAGTCGCCAGGTTATCGCAGGGCTGACACAGAGACAAACAACCATTCATACTCACATTCACACCTACAGTCAAATTAGAGCTACCAATTAGCCTAACCTGCATGTCTTTGGACTGTAGGGGAAACTGGAGCACCTGGAGGAAACCTAGGCAGACATGGGGAGAACATGCAAACTCCACACAGAAAGCTCAAACCCAGGACCTTCTTGTTGTGAGGTGACAGTGCTAACCACTACACCACCATTAGTAGGTAATACAACTGACACAACGCAGGTAAAGACCCAAAAAGTCAAGAATGATTTCAGTGGTGGTTAGAAGGCTATTTCTAAGCTTAATTCTATTCCTTATGATAATAAATGGGGCGATGACAGTAACTGACTCATTGACCAAGTGTCACAGAAACACAGCGTGTGCTTTGGCTGTGGAGACCGTGAATAACTTATCAATTAGTGACTCATGTTGGATATGCCACTCACTGCATTTGAACTGGGCCAATGTGCCACTAGATAATGAGACGGCTGGGGAGCTCAATAAGGATAAGACTAAATGCTGGGTGGGCGAGAGTATCCAATGATGGTAGTTCTTTTTAAAGGACAACTACTTCATAATACAAACATGCCTAAGGATATACATCAGACAGTGAATGGCCTAATGATTGCTCAAGATTGCAAAAGACCTGTTTCAGAAGAAAGTTCACCATATACTAAAAAGGTCAACCCCCACTAGATATAATGGGTATGTCCTTGCTGATCCCTGGACATCACCTGGAGCGAATATGGGGTGGTCAGTGTTCCTGAGAGGAGGAACAACAGCAGCATTAAATAAGATTTAATGGCTGTTGTAATGTTGTAATGGCAGGTGCTAAGGTTAGCCAATGAGACAGAGTCAGCCCTCATTCTCATAAATAACGAACTAGATGCCCTTAGAAGGGCTGTAATTCAAAACAGACTTGCACTTGACACATTGTTGGTAGAAAAAGGTGGAGTGTGTAAGATATTAAAAACTTTTTTTTTATATCCCAGACAACTATCAGAACATCTCCATCATTGCTCATATGCGAGAAGCGGTGATGGCTCCACCACCGGTTGACAATTCTTGGTATTCATGGTTTCTCCAATAGGGTAATGGATGGGGGCATTGGTTATTGACTATACTCACACCGGTGGTGTGTGTGTGTGTGTGTGTGTGTGTGTGTGTGTGTTTTTGACATGTTTGATTGTACCGTGTGTTCTACAGTGTATGAGAGAATTGATGATAAAAATGTCACAGAGGCCTTGTGACAGTTATGAGCTCCCTTTTTTCCGAATGTGGACGATTATGAACTATTAATGTGTTTACTTACACTTATTGTTGGCTGAATAGTGATGTTCGTTATGAAATGTAATTTTTATAATGATGGTTATATTTGGTTTACATAACGTGATTCTGCATATTTTCTTATCTGTTAAGTTGCCATTTGTGTAGAGATGTCTATGTCTCACAAAAACAACAGTGTAACCATTTCTATTTTCCCTGTGAATGATGTGCCTGTTGGAAAGCCTGTATAAGAGATACAGGAAACAGAAGATTGTATGAGGGAAAGACTTTTTGCTTTATTATAGTTATCAAAGAATTGATAAAAGGGGGAATGTGTAGAGGAAAATCTAATTTTTGGACTGATTCTTTTGCTTTTATATGCTTTTAGTGATCTTAAGAAAAGTAAGCTTTGAAAGACACTGCATAGGGAAAGAATATAATTTTTAGAGAACTTGTGTCTCTTAGATATTTGGAAGGTCAGACACTGTGTCTCATATTTATGTAAGATGAAGAATGCTGTTTATGTTCTATTTTCTAGGTTAGTAAAACACATACGTGCAGAGACTGTTTTGTGATAGAGAGGGTGCTGAGGCTGGACACCCTGACACTAAAGATATCTGTTGTGCTATTGTTATTTTGACAAGTATATAATGATGGGTGTGGGAAAGCAAGGGTGCTCTTCTCCAGGTGAAAATCATTTCATTCAAGAAAGGCCTCTTGCAAGAGGTATACTTTGAATTCATCTTTTCAATAAATTCATATTTCTGTTTGTTCCTTCCTAACAGCCTGGAGTTATTGACTATACTCACACCGGTGAGTATAAAAGTATTAAACTTTTCCACCACGCTGGTCGGGGCACTCATGCTGACTCCTGTCCACCAAGGAAAGTGCCTACAATAGGTATGTGAGCATCAGAACTGGACCATGGAGCAATGGAAAAAGGTGGCCTGGACTGGGTTGTGAGCAGGCATCAATGATACAGAAATGATATTGATTAAAGTCAGACAGCATAAAAGGGGAGGAGTTGGGGTGGAGGTGGGTTGCAAAATGGCTTGCAGAGGAGGCAGCAAAGGTAGGCAGGTTAAAGCAGCTTAAATAAGGCACTCTATGAGAAATATGCCAATAGAATGTGTAGAAGGGAATCAGTTGAGCTGACTGCTGATGTGGGCTGGCTTGTGATCAGCTGTAGTCAGCTGATGTAGCTGGGATTGAGGGCTGAGCTTGACTTCGTGGCCTACCAGACCTACGCTATGCTTGATTTCTGTCAGGAGCACTTTCATCAAGGAACTTTATTTACAATGCAATATTTGCAACAAGTTGCATTTGGTGGGTGGCTCTGTTCTGGGACCTCCCTACCCTTCCACGTGCATACATGGAAAGCCTTGGGGCAGGGAGAGCACACCTCCCTGCCCTACCATGTGCCTACATGGAAAGGCTAAAGCAGGGAGAGCCACAGCAAACCCCCATGCTTTCATGGAAGAGCCAGCAGGAGGAGCTTGCTGAATTATTAAATAGGAACCAAGTTAAACCAAGATGAAATACGGTGAGGCAAGCTGAAGCTTCACAGATTGCTAGTTGGGGTGATATAGCTAGTAAGTTTATACAGACAGCCTGAGCAGCTATGCAGTAATATTTATTGCTTAATCTAGTGCAGTTTGAATGAATGGGGCAGGTCAGGCTGGATAGCACTGCCTCTGGACACAGTTGGTAAAATTCTGAAATTAAAAGCAGTACAAGAATCGGCCATTTGTGGTCCAAGCCTGGAATATGGGCTGTTCAAATGATTAAATTATCCAATGCAGAGGACCATGTGAGGCGCGTCACAAACCTATTAATAACAGAACTAAAGAACTTTTCGGGGTTTGGGGGGTTTTTTTTGGCTGTTAAAGGCAAGTACTTGTCTTTAAAGATGGTAGCTTATACACTACTGGAAAACTCCATCTCTAGTTCCTCTACTCAAGGAAAATCTGCCAACCTCAGAAGCATGACCTACATGCAAGAACTTTTAATAATCCAGGTGGGCCACCCATAAAATAAGTGTAAACACCTGCATAAGTTGACTGTACATGGAGAGAACGTTCCCTGTCCTGTGTAAACACTGGCATGTCTTTTGAAGGCCCTGACTTTCAGTTGCCAAGCCTGAATACAGTCCATAAAGTAAAATGCAGTATAAAACATGAAGATGCATAAAGAATGAAGATGCATTGAGTACAGTTTTACTTTTGTTGAAGCTGTAAAAGTAATATACATACCCACTCTGGTGACAGTGCCATCAGTGATAGTGGTGCTCTGGTTTTGGAATGCACCCAGTAATGCTGAGTGGAGTAAACACACATCTATGGCTTTGCTTAGTTTCACAATGATGGTGCATCTTTGCAAGCAAGTAAATGAAGAGTATTAATTTTGAGCAAAAGGAACTTTGCAGTATTTGTGCATTTCTGTTGTCATCAGATTAATATAAACATACGCAAATATGTGATAGCTCTCAGGTTAATATTCTGAATCCCCTTTCACATATGAAATCCATTATTGTATGAGATATAAAACAACATAGAATAGATTACAAATTTTTATTCCCAATCCCATAACAAAAGTAACAGATATCATGTTACCACCTGATTGTATTTAATGGAATGCAAATGGAGGATGAACCATATGAAGCTGGATATGACGTATTAATTAATGAGGTGGCAAGTCCATTGTTGTGAAAAGCCCAATCTGAGACATTAGCTAGTTAGCAACATGGCATGAGTCAAGCTGCATCACATATCTGTTGAGAGAGTTGTCTTCCTGTTTATGAAGACTTGTTTTGTTCAAGCAAAGGCTATTTATAACATATTTGCTTTTACAGTGGGACCGCTGTATCTGCTGACTCCGTTACTGTGGTTTCAGACTACAAGCATGACCCTCAAACTATAATTCCCACACACCCTGCTTATTAATCCTTAACCATGCACAACTCCTTTCACTTATTACTCACCTTATTTAAATCCCAGCTTCTGCTAGATTGTCTTGCGTTTGTTTTTATCTTCCATATAGATGCTCATTGTGTTCTTTACTTGCCCTGTCACTTTTTCATGTCTGGTTTTTTTTTTTTTTTTTTTACTTTTATTATCCTGTGTAAATAAAAGTTTTCTGCAGGCTCCCAAGTGGCACTATCATCTGGAGATTGCTAGTTCGAATGCCAATGATGCCATAGTGGAGCCTAATAGAGCAAAATTGGCCTCCCTCCCTGAGAGCGGTGGCATAATCTCTCCCCATCCATTATATGTGAGCTCATTTATACAGTAACGAGCAGATAACACTTTCCTCTAAGTGTGTTACACCGTCCTCTAACATTGCATAAGCAGCAGTTCAAAAAGATGCAGAGGAAGCATGTGATGACCTTCAACTCCCTGGTTGGTGGGGTTGGTGGCTGTCATGTGATAGGGGAGACCTGTCTGGTGGTGTCAGTAAACCTGCCAAAGACACACAAACTACAAACATGGCCACTCAGAACTACAAGCCCCAAGATCCACAGCACTCTCTGTCACCAGAGTATTAATCACAGCTGACCCTCATCTCCCTAACTAGCTCTTCCCCTACTTAAGCCACTCTCAAACACCACTCCCATGCAAAGTATTGTTCTGTTTCATCCAGTCTATACCAAGCCTTGCTATTCTCTATCTGCCTCTTGTTTTTCCTGACCTTTGCTAGCTCTATTTCGTTTACATGCTGTCTCATCTATTCTACGTTGTTTGCCGATCGCCCGACCCTTGCTTGCTTTCTGACGTCGCTTCTAGTTTATCGTTTTGGTATTGTCGACAGTCTGCTTCCCTGCTCTCCTCTGCATTTATATCCGTAAGTGCCTGCATTCTGACAGGGTACTTCGCCACCATGGATGTAGCAGAAGAGGTGAAGCAGACTGCTTTGAACGCTCAGGGACGCTTATTGGGAGAACATCAACAGATGCTAGCAGATCTCAACACCCATATGATGCAACTAGCAACCGTGATGTCGCAGGCCCTCCTACTGCACCCTGAGTCTTTTCCCAGCCCCGTGCTACAACTTCCTGCACCTGAGAAGTTCGCCGGAAATGCTCTCGACTGTAAGGGTTTCAATGCTGCATGTATTTTGCTACCATGCCGAACCTCTCTAATAAACATAAGATCACCAAATTCCTTTCTTTCCTCACTGGCAAAGCGTTATGCTGGGCAAGTGCAGTGTGGAACAAGAACCAAGAGCAAGCCACTTCTTATGAAGAGTTATTAAGAGAGTTTTCGACCATGAACCGGAGGAAATTGGTGAAAGTCTGCTCTCCATTCTACAAGGTCCCTGACGCATGGCAGAATATGCTTTTGACTTCAGAACACTAGCAGCAGCCAGTGGATGGAACGAACCTGCTTTGAAAGCCGTCTTTCACCAAGGTCTACGTCCTGCAATTCTTGGTGAACTAGCTTGCCGAGATGAACAACTCATGCTGGAGACTCTTATCCATTTAGTCATTTGACTCGATCATCTGTTGGCACACCGCCCCTCCATTCAGAAAAGTGCTAAGCCTATCACAACTTCTGAGGACAGTTCGCCCATGGAGATCTCATGCACCCGGCTGTCCCGCTCTGAGCATGAAAGGAGAAGAGAGGGTTTGTGCTTCTACTGCGGGAGCTCTGAGCATCAGCTCAACCACTGTCCCACTTGTCCATCTTGTACAGCTCCAGCAGAAGGTTCGACATGCACTGTGAGTCCGGTGAGAATTTAATTCCAGGTCTTTTAAAGTGCCAGTATTACCGAAGCTGAACGACTCCACACACGTCCTGTGTGCTTTTATCGATTCAGGGGTGGAAGGAAACTTCATCAGCTGCTATATCATGCAGAAATTCAACCTGCCCATGATCCCCCTGCAGAGCGCACTCAGCATTAGGACCATCGACAGAGGACCAATAGAAGATGGCTTCATCACTTCACGGACCACGCCACTCCACATCCAAGTGGGCATTCTGCATTCTGAGCACATCTTGCTCCATGGCACTAATACTGTAAGTCACAATCTTATTCTTGGCTATCCATGGTTGCAGCTTCACGATCCCTTGATTTCATGGCAGAACAAGGAAATTCTCCAATGGTCTCCAACTTGTTTTCAGAATTGTATCTCTCTACTACTGGGTGTCCCCATGACCTTGCTGAAGAAGGGACCAAAGCGCCTCCAGTGGAACCCCAAGGCCGAAGAAGAATTTCAGCATCTCAAGCAGGTCTTCACATCTGCTCTGGTCCTCCAGCATCCAGATCCCACTAAACTGTTTACAGTAGAAGTGGATGTATCTGACACGGGAATAGGCGCGATTCTGTCTCAGCGGTTTGGTAAGAAACAGAGACTACATCCCATAGCTTTCTTCTCGAAGAAACTTTCTTCTGCAAAGAGGAACTAGTCACCCTTTTATCATTCTCATGGACTACAAGAATCTGGAATACCTCAAGAAAGCCAAGAGGCTAAACCCTTGCCAGGCCAGGTGGGCACTGTTCTTCATGAGGTTCAACTTCACCATTACATTTTCACCCTGGCTGCAAGAACACCAAGACTGACGCTCTATCTTGCAGTTTTGGTTCCATGCACCAAGATTCTGCAAACCACCCCATTCTTCCAACTCAATGTTTCATACAATCCATCACCTGGGACCTGGACCAAGAGATAAGGAATGCTCAAC
>JAODOF010000018.1:17056347-17067016 GCA_027576175.1 Sciades proops | reverse complement strand
AAAGGAACATAAAAACAAAAATGCATCATGATCGGAGGAACTTTTCATTTTTAGGGGGCAACTGATGCACCCTAACGTGCAGAGTTATTGCAAAGAGGCGCTGCTTCTGGGTATTGCGTTGCATAATCCACTATGACCAACACAAAAGCAGTACCTGTGTGCAGATCGATCTAATGGCCCGACGAGGTCCATGCCAATTCTTGTGAAGGGTATCTCAATTAACGGTAATGGGCTCAATGGTGCTTTTGGTGTGGCTGCTGGATTTACCAGTTGGCATTTGTGACAAGCTGCACACCACCTGTGGCGTGAATCCTTGGCTAATAGAAATGAGCCATGAGATGGTTTAGTGCTTTGTCCTGACCTAGATGTCCTGCCATGGGGATTATGATCTGCATGGAATAAAAGTTCCCTAGGGCCCTTCGGGACCAACATCTGTGTCGCCTCTTCCTTAGTCTGAGTGTCCTGTGTCACTCGATATAGCCTATCCTTAATAATGGAAAAATACGGAAAGGAAAGCGCAATATTAGGTTGGAGTTTCTGGCCATCAATCACTTTCACTTGGTCAAAAGCGTGCCTCAGAGACTCGTCACGCATTTGCTCCAGTGGGAAATCCCCAGAGAGAGATGACACAGTGCTGACGTGGATGGCCCTGGGACCGCCTCCCCAGCTAACATTGTGGCGGGATTCCCCATGACATACTACTGCAGGACCTATCCACTACTATCTGTTTTATTAACGTTTTAAACCCTGTCCAATCTGTTCCTAGGATAAGTGGATAGGTGAGGCTCAGGCTAACCACTGCCTCTACACTATGCTTTTCTCCCCGGAAATTAATAATGATGGGCATTAGCAGATATTTGGGAACATTCCCGTGTACACATCTCTCCTTCACCAGTCACGCGTTTCCCAGTGCCCTGCATTGAATCAGGCTTTGATGTATGGAAGTCTGATTACAGCCAGAATCCACCAAAGCCTGATGTGTACCCCCTTGCATACTCGCAGAGACTTGGTATGTTCCTGCTCAATTGGGGGAAGTCTGCGGCGCATCAGAAATGCGAATCAGAATCCCCTCCCCTTTACGGAAATGCTGATCCCAGGAAATCCCAGTTTTCCTGTTGCGCCGGCAGACCTGCCTGGACTTTTTCTCCTGATTTTGGTGGGCACAGATGGGTTCACCTGTGGAGAGAGAGGAGGTTAGCAGCAGCACAGACACGGGAGGAGAAAGGGGTGAAGAGACACGAAGACACATGAGTGCAGGGAGTGGGTATCGGGAGGGAATTGGCCCCCGTCTCCACAGGGCTGGGGTAGGGGAGAAGGGGAGCGAGCGAGAGAGGGAGGAAGAGAGAAACTGCAGGAGTGCCTGTTCCTGGAAATGCTGTCAGGTGGTCCTCTGCCAGTCAGCTCCACTCTTCTGGCTCCACGTCGAGGTCTCGTTCAGCAGTTGGGCAACAACCTGCTGCAGTGTCACGCAGTCGATGATGTCCTCCATGTCGCACTTGTCTGCCAGCAGCCATTATCGGCAAATGTTTCAGCCTGCTGCGCGAACGCAAACGGGCATCCGTCTTCGCTGTAGGCCAGTGCACGGAACCGCTGGTGAGGTTCTTTAGGGCCGCAGCTAACCCGTTGCAGTATAGCCCAATTCAGGTCTGGGTACTCCAGCATGCTGCTGGCCGGGAGCTGTTGAGCTGGGCTTCCCCTGACAAGAGCGGCAATAGGCGAGCTGCCCACTGTGAGGTTGGCCACGAGCCCACCTCAACAACATGCTCGAACAGCTTGAGGAAGGCTTCTGGGTCGTCCTGCGGCCCCATCTTGACCACCTGAACAGGAACACTAGCCGCAGGAGTGACTGCTGGAGTACCCGCTAATTGGACCAAGCTCTGCAACACCTGCCGGTCCTTTGCCTGGGCCTTGCAAAGGCCCCGGAAGCACTGTTCTTGCTCAATGAACAGTGTGAGCAGCTCTTAGTGCTGGCATTGGAGCTCGATGGTGAGGGTCTGGAGGAGCTACCTGACTGGTTTGGACTCCAGAGCGGCATTTGTTCCTCAAATCCCAAGTTTCAGCACCAGTGTAACAACTCTTTGTCTGGGCAGTGAGGAACTGGAGGCAGGCCCTCCAATTCAAGGCGCACTTTTATTATTTTCACTTTTCAGTGACTGCTACGCTGTACACACAGACAGACCACACGCATTGGGTAACATGGCTCTCTGTCTCGTTACTGGCCATCTGAAAGCTGCACTGAGACACGTTAATAGAGAGCCAGTAATTAGACACAGGTGTAACTTGGTCAGCAGGTGTACCTGCTGGTTCAACCTGACTCCTTGCCGTTCACAGCCAACGCTTGACCACACTCTCGCTGCCATACAGTGATTTGCAACAATTACAATGTTTATTAATGAATGACTCTTCATGCATTTTAGTTAATTTACATAGTTGGCTAATGTTGTGAAACATCCGAGAGTCAGGTTAGTTCAGATGTGATAGTCATTCTCTCACCAGCACCCCCCTTTTTTTTTTTTTTTTCTTTCTTTCTCTCTCCTTCCCTCTCTCACAATGCCAGCTGTTAATGGTTATGCCTTCCCCATGTGTGACTGAAAGTCTATTATAGAATCATAATTAACACATGGTTTGATTATCTGTGAAGTAAAAAGTATGTTCTGATTAAAAAAACTAACTAATTAATCAGGGCGGTGTGATGGTGCAGTGGTTAGCACTGTCAACTCTCAGCAAGAAGGTTCGGGGTTCAAACCTCATGGTTGACTGGGGCCTTTTGGTGTGGAGTTTGCATGTTCTCCTCCCACAGTCCAAAGACATGAGGATAAGGTCAACTGGCTGCTTTAATGTGCCCACAGTTGTGAATGAGTGTGTGAATGGTTGTTCATCTGTTAGACCTGCGATAGATTGGCGACCTGCCTATGGTGTACCCTGCCATTCGCCCGAAGTCAGCTGGGATTGGCTCCAACTTCCCCTGTGACCCTGACGGATAAGTGATATAGATAATGGATAGTTGGAAGTAATTAATTAATCGATCAAAATTTATTTATTAGTTTTGGAATGCAAAAGTTTGCAAAATCGATTACTCA
Organism: Sciades proops; assembly: GCA_027576175.1. Taxonomy (NCBI): domain Eukaryota; kingdom Metazoa; phylum Chordata; class Actinopteri; order Siluriformes; family Ariidae; genus Sciades; species Sciades proops. The sequence continues at coordinate 17,063,936 of JAODOF010000018.1, read as the reverse complement.
TTCAGGATTGGCAGGTCTGGTGCTGTTTTGTAAGTTTTAGCAGTTGATGGTATACTGGTGCTGCTAAACTGTTCCTCCTCATATTCTGTTCCCATTATCTGCCTGCACCTTCTGCTCCCTGCTCTTCCTCTGCTTCATCCAGCTTCTGCTAATTTAGTCATTTTGGCTATTTGTGTTTCTGTAAATGCAGCAATGCTGACTGCTGTCTCCTCTCACAGTAGCTGTGTAAAGATCATTCAGCTGACATGGATGTGAACGTTCACTGTTGTAAACTTCAGTTATAATAAATATAGAAATAAAATACAGATGATTTCTGGGGTGTGAGACCTTTCATGTTCTGCATCCACCCAACGGTGATGTAAATCCTAGGCTTTCTGAAAGTTATTAGAGTGCAGTCTGTGAGGGGAGACCGTAGCGCCATACACACACACACTCAATGTTTTTTGTTTTTTTTTTCTTTTTATGTACAGTTGCAATTCTTGCAACACCAAATGCAGCAGCAAATGGCTATGGCAGCGGGGGCGGGGCCTCAGGCAGCACTGCCACGGCAACATTCCGCCAATCAACCAAGAAGTAAGAGGAAACGCAGCATGCCCCAGCCTCTCCCCAAATCATGACCCCTGACCTCGCCTGCACATCATGAGGAATACACTGTGCTTGGTCAGCTTATTTTTTTCTTTGCCCTGACTGTGACAACCAATAATTTTTTTTTTTTTTTAAACCCCCCCCCCTTGTGTTTGTAGCTAAGGATGTAACATATCCACTAATCCAACCTATTTTTTGAATGAGGATTTTTAGAGCTTGGGACATTTATTGAAGGTCATTTTTTTAAAGAAATATATTAAATGAGAATTCTTTGAGAATTCTTCATTGCATGCTCTTAATTTCTCTCCTTGCCATCATCCTTTTCTATGGGAGCCTTTTGGCTCATTGTGAAGAGAATCATAGAGATGTGCCTGAAAAACTCCTGCTGGTCATTTAGTTTTGTGAAAAACTTTTCTGCAGCTGGACATGGAGCTGGGCCTTTGAGTGATGGGCCTTGTTCTCCTAACATGCAATTATGTGTGCAGTTTTTCTACAGCACATTTTAAAATGACATTTTGTTTTACTGAAGCTGCAGTTTATGTATATTCTTATGGGTGGAAATTCAGGATCAGGGGTGTGGAAAGACATTTCTGAACACTGAGGCAGAAGTTTTGTAAATGGTCTTTGTCAGCAGTTTTATTGTTATAAAAAAAAAAGAAAATATATATTGACAGTGGAAAAAAATACAACTTTTAAATAAGAAACTTGTCTCCTTGTAATTATTTTGATGAGTTTATGCTTTCAGTGACTTTGTCGATGAGTTTGTTGATCTCTCGATTTCGGGTCACAGCTCGATTTATGCAGTCCTGCAGCTTCTCTGCTGATAAAGAACTGCCCCCTGGCGGGGGGGAAAAAAGTCATGAGGTGGAGTCTATCTTAACTTAAAGGTTTACTGTGTTTCCAATTCTATTTAAAATCAGTGAAGAAATGGTTTACTATGGCAGAAAATGAACCTGGTTTGTGGAAAGCACAGAGCCGATCGTCCTCATCTGTGACTGTGGTTATTAATGCTGTAGCCAGACTTTCCTCTTCGGTTGTTGGGTCCACAATAATCACTTCACTGCACAGAGAAAAGACAACACGTCCTATACAGTATATGTATCAAACAGAGAACAGTTCTGCAAATTCTTGTATGATTAGGGAAATTAATCCTTGTCCCTCTTACAGTCAGGTCCATAAGTATTTAGACAGAGTTAGTTTTTGTAATTTTGCCTTTGTACACCACCACAATGGATTTGAAATGAAACTTGGATGAACTACGTAAAAATGGCTGCAAGTCCTAAACAGTTAATGTTTCATTTCTTAAATACCTTGAATTAAAGCTGGACGGCCTTTTGATTTCATAACATCGGTGAAATTTCGTTCCTTCTGAAATTTGGTCATTGTGATTTGTTTTCTGTAATATCTCACAAAATATCAAGCCATTCTGTGGCTGGGAAGTTATTTAATTTGAGGGGATTCCCTCGTAAATAATGTGCATGAAATCACTCGCTTTGCATCGACAGAGGAAGTCTGTGTGCGCATACACAGGTTTACCACCTTCTTCTTTTGGGTTTTACGGCAGCTGGCATCTACAGGTTTGCCTTGACCGTGCAGTTGCATCATTCTGTCGCTAAATAAACAGCTGATCACCGATATTTTTACCTTGCCTGCTACAGAGTCCACCAGGGGGCGAGGTATTGTTTTCAGATGGCTTTTTTTTATTGTAAATGATATTATGGGAAGACAGCTGGATCAACCTTCATGAAACTTTCAGGATAGATGGGCATTGGTCTCAAATAAAACCAACATTTTGAGTGTCATCCGGTCAAGGTAATTTTTGTGTCTACTGCCTCATATATAGGCGGTAGTCACTACACCATCGTGCTGTAAGAGTGTAACGATCGCGCACTGCGCATGCACATACATGTGTTCCGATTAAAATGGCCGGTGAGTGTATACAATTCGGTTCACCATACGAAATAAATGAACTGCTAGACTAAAGAAATCACTTTCAGACATGTTTATGCTTATTACAGAGGGAAAGTGTGTTCCACTGAGCTCTAACGGCGGGCCATTTCCTGGAAATAAGAGTTTGGGTCAAGGTGACAGCGTGTGTATGTCAGCCTCGGTTCAGTTACGAAAACTGTAAAAGGTAAGAGTAGAATAATATAAAGTACAGACACTTGGTATATTTTACTTCTGTGATTTTTTTTTTTTTTTTAAATTGTTCATTTTTGGATCACGCTTCATTTTTGTGGTTACTGCCTCAGAGTAATATATATGGACATGGTATCAGAATTTTATTTATAAGCAGTAGCTACATGTACCCATAGGGTACCTATTTTTTATTTTTTTTCCCCCCCCCACGATATCTTCCTTTATGTTCATCATAAGTGCTACCGGGCAAGGTTTGTTTTGCCTGGCAACACTTTAGTTTGGTTCTGCATTTCCTTTCCAACATAACGTCTTTTCTTCTCACTTTCGGTTACTGTAGTCCATCTTTGATGTTTCATTCACACACTCGCGTCCTCCATTTTTCTCCGTTTCAAATTTGTATCCCACAATGCCTTGTGTGAACGGGGAAAGCCCACCACATGTGATGCATAACAAAATAGTGGAGAATTTGGGACCACGTGGCCCTAAATTCATTAATTGTTCTATTAAAAAAAAAAAAGCTAAAAATTGGAAGTCTGTGATTTGAATTCAGTAGCTTTTGGTCCACTAAACAAAAATAACTGGGCGTCAGGGAAAATTCTTTTTATGACCTACACTTGAAAAAATCTGAAAGTCTACACTTCAATCACATCTTGGTTGCTTCATTTCAAATCTACCGTGGTAGTGTAGAGGTGCAAAATACTTATGGACCTAACGTTCTTAAAATCAGTTGCTGCTTATACAGCATGTGTTGCACAGACTAGCTGATGAACACATTCGCTAGGTGCAGTTGTGAGCCGGGGCCAAAAGTAGTGATGAAAGCAAACTAAATGCTAATTCAGCAGCACACTGTGGAAGCAACGCTATGAAGTAACTTTTTTTTTTTTTTTTGCCCCCTTTAGCTTTAATGAACCTTATCACTTTCAGATCACTATATATGAAGTGTAAAAGTCCCTCTTTTTTTTTTAAATCCCACTCCTGCCTGATCCAGAGGCAATGATTTCAGCCAAGTCACGTCTGCTGCTAGATCTTCCACACATCCTTAGTGTTATTGGATATATAGATTTATTGTTTTGCACGTTTGTTGCAAGGATTTATTTATTTATTTTCATTCTTAACAGTATAGTCTAAAGAAGCAGCATTGAAACTGGATCTGTAATTCATAGCATATGGCCTACAATCTTTATAGCCTGTGCATGGCTGCTAACTAAAGAGAGAGATGGTCTTTGCTGTTGTTTATCAGCACTAATAAAATAACCTAACAATAGTGATGCCCTGAAACAGATTTTGCTTTAATTATGGAAGAATCAGCCACTTTTTGATTAACATGTAATCTAGTGTTTTGGGTTTTTTTTTTTAAGTTGTGCAAACCCAATGTACAATAAGTATAAGAAAAACAATAGGAACAGTTAAAATACACATGCAGTCCCTTCTCAAAGTATAGGAAGAGCAAGGCCAATTAGTTTTATTTTTATTATACACTAAAGACTGTATTGTTCGACTTACTCATCAAACACTGCAAACGATGAGGCAATGGGGTGCTTGTTGACCTGCAGACGTCGCTTGTGCTGCATATCAACCTCAGCTAAATCTGTCTCTTTGTTAATTGTGACTTTAGGAAGTTGTGCTGGAAACCAGATTAAAAAAGTTACATATTTTCCTTACAAGTTTAATAAACAGAGGTATAATATTCTAAGCACTGCTTACCATTCTTTAATGCTGCCAGTAAGGTTATGACGCAGGCATCGAGTAAATTTCCATCATAGTCTAAACACATGATATCACAGTACAGGACCCAGCACAACTGGAATGTAGACACATTCAGTTCTTGATGGTTAAGTTTTTTTTTTTTGCAAATGAAGTACATTTTAGAATATGATTTTTTTTTCCCTCCTACCTTTGCCTTTTCAATGCACAAATCTTCTTTCTTTATAATGTTAGAGCTGCAATTACATACATTCAATTAGATAATTTCATTTAAAAAAAAGTGCTATGTCAAATACAAAATTGTGAACATGCACAGTCTAAACAAACCATCACTATGCTAACAGTTGCAGGGCTTACTATCATATCGAACTCACCATGCAAAGATATAATTCTGTTAAAGAATGGCAGTATGGGTCAGAAATACCCATGACCTCATTTATGAAACATCTGTATGAACAGATTTTAACTTAAAATTATTGGTAGGAAAATTGCCGGAAACCGAATCACAGCCGTGCTGATATTCCGTACAACAGCACTCTTACTTGTGTGACGTTGATTAATTAAAAATAAATACAATAATACTGACCTGTTAGCGTGTACAGGCTAGGTCTCAATGTTAGCGGTGATATTACTGTGTCTCATGAGAGCTGCTTTTTTCCTATTAACTCCACTCAAGTGTTCTCAATTAGACCCCACCCGCCCATTTACTCCTATGCTTGTGTTCTGCCACGTGAGGATACCTTGAATCGAAGTTGATACACTTGTTATATACACATACCGATTTGTTATTAATAAAGAGGCCACAGCTAGGAAAGATTTAGGAATACCTTTTCCTGTGTATGGAGGTTTCGGAAATCTTTCTTAGAAACGTGTGTGTTTGTTTTTTTATAAATTCCACCCCAGGGTTTTATCCTCTTTGCCAATAAGTGAAAAGTGCTGCTTCTCTACAGTGCAGACAGAAACCAAGACTGACAAACACCTTCTCATTATCAATACACTTATTCTTCCACAGCTTTTCAAAATGTTGAACTCCTTCTGTCTGCATTTTACACTTTAATTTCTTTATACAAAGCCTCAAACCGCTCTACTAATGTGAGCCAATTCTTCTCACTCATCGATGACGTCGGCGATGAACTGGCTGGCCACCTGAGCCTGTTCTCCAGGGGGACCGGGCCGAAATCTGGACGAGCACAGAGGAGGCAGATCCACGTTTGGAACTGCAGCACAAACAGCCAACTTGAAATTTTAATCAGCAAGACAAAAACAAAAATGTCCCTGTGATAACGACGTACTCACGCTTACCAATATATCCCTTATCAGGAGCATCAGCAGTGGGTGTGGCCAGTTCCTGTATGAAAAGCATATGGAGTCAGTAACCGATTTAGTCTATCGGTCGGATTTCAACTACAGAATGCTGCTTACTGCTTTTACGCCACAGATTACGGTGGTATTTCCAATCTTCACCAATGCTGAACCATCCGCTGTGCTTATAGAACCTGTGAGAAAGACGAGACACTGTTTTACAAATTTGTAAGAAGTCAGTGGTTTAAAAAAAAAAAAAAATCTATAAATTTCTTATAGGTATTAGCGTGTCTGACTTATGGACACGGATATTAAAGGGAGGAACTGGAAAAAAATTATTTTTTTTTCCAGACGAAGGGATGGATATATATATCCATCCCTTCGTCTGTCTGGGGATACTATTATATGATCTTATACCAGAACAGGCTGCCATTTCAACCTTACCATAAAAAGCAGCAATGGGCAGGTACATATCTTTTTTTTTTTTTTTTTTTTTAACTAAAACATAATTATGTTCTATAAAACAGTAGCACCAACAGAAATTAACCTTTCGGGCTCTGGTCACACTACAGCTTACGATGGATTTGCGAATACCTGGCAATGAAAATTGGTAGAATTGCCACCAATCATGCGATGCACAGCAAATTTTCTCAGAGCTTCGAGTTTTTTGGTGCGTCTCTGCCTCGTGAGTGGCCAAAAACATTGCGGAAAATTTCAAACGCGTGCACTGAAATTTGGTGGCAATGTTTTCATCGGCACACTAAGTGGCGAATACTTGCAGAGGGGTTTGGGAATATTTCCCGAAGCTCAGGGAACCTTCGTTGAGCCTCCTGATGCGTTCGTCTCAAACTCATGTTCCCAATGCTCGCAGGAGCCTCATCAACACAGCGGCTCGGCATAACCTACCTTCCCCAAGATTTAAAAAGTGCATTTACGTTTGGGGCTCCTTCACCAAGGTTTGTAACTGGGTGGGAGAAGCATTCATGAATATTCGGCAAACGTATGGTGACAGTTAGGCGATGCATTTGTGATTGTCGCTGATGTCACGCATTGTTGAAATCTATTGAGCAAGGCATCGGTGATCATTCTCCTGCCAGATGCTGATACATACAAAACCCTCAATCATGCCTCCAGATCTCCTCAAAAGAACGTCGTCAATGTCACGCCTTTGCTTGAGCCTGGCATAACTCGAGTGGCCGCACTCTCGGGACCCAGTTGTTATGGCAAACACCTGATGCTGATTTGACCACAATCAGCATGCACATATAAGGACTCTTTTCACAGAGACTTTGCGAAGTATTCTGTCAGGTACGCGGCGGGAAGAGTGTTTATTAGCAGGCGTGATATTTACAGAAACAAAGCATGAGGCAAGGTCAGAGTAACAAAAACAAAACAGAAAGCAGAGTATTTCACCAGAGTCATAAACATGGCTAGAAACAAATGTGACAGTGATGATAATACTTCACAAAGTCTCCGTGAAAACAGTGCCCTTATATGCGCGTGCTGATTGCGCTTGAATCAGCAGCAGGTGTTTGTCATAACGAGTGGGTCCCACGAGCACGCACAGCGCACTCTGTGAGCGAGTGTGGCCGCTTGAGATGCACCAGGCTTGTGCGCGCAAAGGCGTGACAGTAAAGTGTTCACCTGCTGTGTGACCACAACTTTTAGCTCATCTGTACATCGCCATGCATCGCCTCATTTTCATCGATAACCCATCGCAAAGCCTCACGAGCTGTAGCGTGACCACAGCCTGAGGCATAGCAGCTAAAATCACTCATTTTCAAATTATTCATCTTCATTTTAGCCTATGTTTTGTCAATTTTTTTTAATAAATACCAATTTATTATTTACTAAATATA
>JAODOF010000018.1:14819408-14830675 GCA_027576175.1 Sciades proops | reverse complement strand
GACCACTCTTGGTATCCATCCTGCAATTTGAAATGACCAGTGTTGCCATGCCCATTGGACCTTCTTCTCATCCTCCTCCTCCTCCGCCTCCTCCACCACCACCACCACTTCCCGCCATCGCAGGAAGTGGACTGTTCTCTCGCAGTGTTCACCGGCGCTCTAAGATGCGCAACTTCAACTGGGACACCATTCCAACGCATAGCGTGGTCGGGAAGCTCAACGTCTGGACGTCACACACGAAGCTAGAGGACATTCCCCTGGACACCAAGCGCATTGAGGAACTGTTTAGCCACAGTGAACGTCAGCAGATGCCGCTCAGGCATGGCACTGTCAAGAAGAGTGTGTGGGGCCTGCAGTCCACTTGTCCCGAGTCAGAGATTGTGAGTAGTTTGTGGTGTTCTAGTTTTCTCATGCAGGTGGAAGGATGTCGGCTGGAGATTGCTGCGGTCAGACAGCTCTAAGGGTATTGTGGTGCTGTTTTGACCAGATGCACTACATTTCTCGTTTTCAGCGAATATTGAAGGAAATGCTACATCCCAGGTGATGGATGAAATTGAAGAGCACACTTTGTTTTTATGGACATGGAGTCTTGCATTTACTCTTTTTATCAGATCTTGCACAACTCGAGGTTCCAAGACTTTCAGTATTCTGTGGAAGATGCATCATGATTGTAGGGATCTTGGCTTACATGCAGTGTCTAATTTAAAATCTCAGGGATGTGATGAAAAGCGTTCATTTTAAAGGAGACATCAGAAGTTATTTTTGAAGGGAGCAGCACAAACCGTGAAAGCCAGTCCATTCACCTGGAAAGCAAGCCGAAAGTACTGAATCCTGTTGCCTCTGGCAAGTCAGCTATTTGATGGTTTCATGTTTCGATCAAGTTAAACAAACTGCTAAATGAAGTTAATGAATGGGATCATGGTGACATTCTCTTTGCTTATCCTAACCCCATTTCCATAAGAGTTGGGATATTTTCCAAAATGCAATAAAAAAAAAAAAAAAAAAAGTCTGTGATAAATTTTTTTTTTTTGTGAATTCATGTGAACCTTTTATTTAACAGACAAAAGTACAAAGAAAAGACTAATAGTTTTACTGACCAACTTTTAATGTATTCTTTAAATATAAATGAAGTTAGAATTTGATGCCTGCAACACACTCAAAGTTGGGACCTTTGCATTGCATCCCCTTTCCTTTTAATATCACTAATCATATGAGATCTGAGGATACTAATTGTTGCAATTTTGCAAATGGAATTTTTTTTTTTTTGGTCCATTCTTACTTGATGCAAGACTTCAGCTGCTCAACGGTCCATGGTCGCCATTGACTGATTCGCCTCTTTGTAATGCGCCACGTATTCTCGATAGGAGATAGATCTGGACTGGCAGCAGGCCAGTCAAGCACACTCACTCTGTCTACAAAGCCATGCTGTTGTAGCCCGTGCAGAATGAGGCCTGGTGTTGTCCGGCTGAAATAAGCATGGGTGTCCCGGGAACAGGTGTCACCCTTATGAATAGGTCTTTCTAAAATCCCTATATATGACTCAATATGTCAGTGGTACCTTCACACATGCACAACTCCCCCATGCTGTGGCACTGATGCCTGCCATACAGTCACAGATGCTGGCTTTTGCACCTTTCTCTGATAATAAACTGGATGGTCATGTTCACCTTTTGGCATGGAGAACTCCATGTCCAGTTTTTCTGAAAACAACCTGAAACGTGGACTCCTCTAACCACAGCACACGTTTCCACTGTCTTTTAGTCCATTGGCGACGAGTTCAGGCCTAGAGAAGTCTGTAGTGTTTCTGCATAGAATTGATGAATGGCTTCCTCCTTGTGTAATACAGTTTCAGATTGCATTTCTGGATGCAGTGGCAGACTGTGTTAAGTGAGAACAGTTTTCCAATGTATTCCCGAGCCCATGTGGCTACGTTTGTCATTAGCATGACAGTTTCTCAAGCAGTGCCACCTGAGGGCTTGAAGATCACACATTCAACAGTGGTTTCTGACCTTGCCCTTTACACACTGAGATGTCTCTAAATTTCCTTGAAGCTTTTCGCAACGTGATCTACTGTAGATTTCGAAAGGCCTAAAATCTTGCTTTGAGATGTTCTCTTTGAACTGAACAATCCTTTCAGAGATTTTGGCACAAAGGAGTGAGCCACAACCCATCCTTGCTTGCAAAGATTGAGCCTTTGGTGCTGCTCCTTTTATGCCCAATCATGTTACCAATTAACCTGCTTATTGTGGAGTCTTCCAAAATGGTATTGCTTGAATATTCTATAAAACTTTCAGTCTTATTTTGTCTCTGTCCCAACTTTTGAGTGCGTTGCAGGCATCAAATTCTAACTTCATTCATATTTACAAAATACAATAGTCAATTCCTTGTTGGTTAAATAATGGTTTGAGAATTAACAAATCAGATTTTTGTTTTTATTGCATTTTGGAAACTGTCCCAACTTTTCTGGAAATTAAGTTAGTAATTTTTTTTTTTTTTTTTTCCCTAATTAGTTACTGGCGCTTGTCTTAGTGATGCAAAAATAAAACATCGGGTTTGGCTTAAAATTATAATTAAATTCTTTCTAAATAGAGGCTATTTCAACCCCTACAGAGGACGCAATCATGATCATTTCTGCAGCTGAAAGATGGCGCTTTCTTGGTGTACTTCCTTGCCAGCTTCTCAACGGGAACATAAGTACAACAGTTGCATTAATGCAAGCTGTTTGTTTCTGTATGACTGCTTCCGCATTAGGTCTGTGCAATACATTTGTTTATTGATTAGTACAATATTGGCCTTTGAAGCATTAGTGTAACAGATACTGTTGTGCGATATGCAAATTGGGTGCTGTTGTAGGAAAATGATCAATTTAGTTCCCTGTAACTTTTTTTAGTTCTTGTATCAAAATGATTTTCTAACCATTACCATTTATTTTGCTTTACCAGTAACTGGTTGTTTTATTAAAGCTGGTATAATTAAGATCAGTAAAACAAGTCAATACTTGAAGCAATAGCCCTTCCCTCATCAGCCTTTCTTTCTTTTAACAAGACTGCCATGTTACCAAGAGCCCACAAAACCCATCTGTCCTGAAAAGTTAATTAATTTTAAATGTCAGGCAGGCAGGTGGATATACTATCAGAGCTGCTGTTCTAGAAAATTAATCCCCTGAACACCTTCTGATCAATCAGAATTTAGAAGGCAGCAGTGCATGCATTTATTGTGTTCTGTATTCAGGTTTTTTTGTTTTGTTGGTTTATTTTATTTTTTTTTCCCTCCTGTGGGAAGTTTGAGCGATCAAAACATTGTGATTTAAAATCAGTGTTATAGTCGAGTTGCTAAACCTCGAGTCCCCAGTGTTCAAGTCTGAGTCAAGTCCAAGTCATTAAAGGAAATTCTGAGTGGAGTCCAACACAAGCCCTGCTATCAACAGGGCAAATGACATGAGAGGGTTAACACCAGTTAGTTCATCGGTCAGCAAGCAAGCCCTGCTATGTTCATTGCTCTGTTGATAGTGTGTCTCTTTCTTCTCTGGGTGGAGTCTTGCCAAATGACAATTGAAGTTCGAGGTTGTCCCTGTCATCTCCTCAATAGTTCTTCTACATATGGAACACACAGCAGTGCATTTTTTTTTTTTCCTCCCCACTGCACGAAAAGTCTGTATAAGCAAAGTGAACAATCCTAGGGGCTTCTTTCCAGGCGTTTTAGCACCGTTAATGTTAGTTTGTTCCTGAACATGACGTATGAACAGGCGAATGTGCATTCTCTTGCACAAAATTAGTATAAAAATTAATGTAGATTTAAATAGCTTATGCCAAACTATTGGCATGTTACAAAAATTAAAAGAAAAATCCGAGTCTTCATATCCAATTTACGAGTCTGAATGCAGTTAATGCACAAGTCAGTCGTCAGTGCTCAAGTCCCCCACAATCCAAAGACCTGCAGATTTAGTACAATGGGGCCACTGTAATTGGCGCAAGCTATAGTGGTTTCCCAGCCATAATGTATGTACATATATAGATCTTGTTGTGGCAAAGCTAATAAATTAAATTAAATCAAGTCGAGTCACAAGGCCTTAAAATTAGGGCACGAGTTGGACTCTAGTACTATAAGCTTGTTTAAAACAATAAATAGTACTGCTAGTTTAAATGAACACATGGTGTTCTTTAACTGTAATGTATTATAGTTTCACAAGTTTGCATTGCAAAGCATATCAGTATGTGCTAATTTTGTGTTTTTAAGCAGCCCTAATCACAAAGACCATGCATGTTAAGTATTGCAATATGTCATAGAACTGATTATCATATGATTAATTGGATTGAGGTTAATTGGAATGAACTTGCGCATTTTGGTCTGTTTTAACCCAACTAATGCATATTTTTGGAGTTTTAGTTTAATTATTTTGATGGGGGATTCCCCCCATGAGTTAATCCTCTTGTTGCTCACAAGTTTGTAGAACTTGAAGGTTCTATACCATCACACTGCTGGTTTTTCTGTTCTGCTTAATCAGAAGTTTTGTTAATGTGCTTGTTCTAATGTTATTTCTGTAGTAACAACCACTTCACAGGGACTTGCTACATCAGATGCTGCTGGTGTAATTAACTCTGACTAAATTCATATCGATAAAGGTGTTCATTTAAGTTTTATGACCGGGGAGAGTCTTCAGGATGGAGGACTTTGGGCTTAGCAGTTTCTCTGTAACAAGGCAAATTGCTTTCCTTGGTCAAGCAAGAGGAAAAATGAGGGCTCCTGAGGAAATAACCATTTAGAGGAAGTGATGACAAGAACAGACTTGTTTCACAGATGCTCCATGGCATAAAATGTAACTGTAAACGGATACAACCTGTGCTATGTTATTTAATAAACTTTTAAAAAAATGGCAGATTGCTCTCGTATAAGTGGAATAAAACACTTCAGGACATGAAGTTATTGGAAAATAATCAAACTACAGTAACAGCATCCGAGCATGCTCTGGCTTCCATAATGTCCAAGCCCATGGTTTTATGCTGGAAAAGTAGATGTTGCTCCTTTCAGGTGAACTTATTCATAAGTGATGGAAAGTGTGCGTGTGAGTGACACAAACGATATTTCTTACAGTATGCACAGTTCAGGGATTACCCTTGAAATGGTTGACAAAACAGTTAGTTGTTTCAATGTATAGGGAACAGTTCTTACTGTAAGGCAGAAGTGGCTCAGGATTATTAGTATTTATAACAATGGGAAGTGCAGTAATGCCATGATACAATGAGAGGTTTTTGCTCTGTTCCTATTTTATTGTATTCACCTGCTGAAAGTGATATTAAATTTCCTGTTTTTGTCCAAGCCTTTATGGATTCTCAAATGAGAGTTGTCTCGTCTTTTTTATTGATTTTTGATTAGTTATTTGTTTGCGTTCTCTTTGACAGGTCTCAATCCTTAACTCAAAGAAAAGTATGAATATTGGGATTCTACTGAAGCAGTTTAAAAGGTGAGGTTTCAGATGGAAGATGATTATGCTTGCTTAAATATAATTTACTGGAGGAGTACAATTCAGTCATGCTTCACATAAGCCCTCAAGCATTTCTTCAGATGGGTGAATGAGTAATTTCCACCCCCACCCCCCTGTAGATACTATTATTTTTGCACTCGAGTTACAAGAAGTAAATGTATTTATATTAAAAAAAAAAGTGGTGGTATTTGTCCATGTGTAAGAGTGCATATAACTTGGAATAATTACTTTGAATACTGAAGTTGTGAATATATTCTGAAGACGGTCATCCCAGTCTACACTGCTGCTACAGCAGCACAATTTGAACTTTATTTAACTTCAAATGCGAATAAGAAAATGGAAATCCAGTTGTGCATGCGCAAACATTTCTCATGTGAGTGACTATAGTTTGATGTGTAATTGACTTAATGAGTTAGTTATTAAGACAACTGAATAAAATTAAATGGTCTTAACAGGCAGGGTTAGTAAACTAATAAATACACCATCTGATATTTCCGACTTTTTTTTTTTTTTTTAATGCTTTTCAAAGTTTTCACTTTTTTTGCGTTAATAGTTCTGAAAGTTGCTGGACACTAAGAGCCACTAATGCCATCAGAAATAAAATGTTTTTTTTTTTTTTTTAAATATCCAGGTGTCAAAATTATGCTGGAAAATCATGTAGTCTTGAGCTGAAATATTAACTTTGCTGTATGGACATTTTATATGATAAATATGGACCTTTTTAATGATCATAATTATCATGGTGGCATAGCTGCAAATGCTCTTAAGAATATGAAATGACAAGTATTTTCTCATGAGAGGCAAATTCATTATGAAACTTCATGATTTATTGAGGCCTTTCATGTGTAGGCATTTATTCCAAAATGACACACTGCCAGTTTTTCTTCCACTGTTTCTGTTCGAGATGAGGAAAATGATGAATCAGTAAGTTCACAGCGTGGAGGTGGATATGTGGTTATGGCATTTGACACTCGAGCACTTCCTGTCTATTCAGACCTACAGAAGAGTATTTCCATTCATAGAGATGTTTGTGCTTTGGCTCACTCTGCAGGCCAATTCAGGACATTGTTGAAGACATCATGGAGGGTAACATGCGATTTGCTCCTGGCAGTCTGAGAGAACTGAGCAAGCTGCTGCCTGATGATGTGGAGGTACACTGGCCAGCTTGTACAACTTTGTAACATGAAATTAGTAGTATTCTTTTCCTTTCATGGAATGATCAGACAATTGCAGAGGCACAGATTAATGCTGGACAGAATGGAGAATGTCCCCCCTTTCAGGTTGTGTGTTCAGGGAAAATTGTTACTGCTATTATTACTTTTTGGGTAGATTAGACCTACAAAAAGTGGAACAGTTTTTTTTTTTTTTTCCCCCCCCTTTTCTTAACTTGTACAGTTGAATTGCGATACATTCAAAAGGGATGTTCTGGGAATTTCCCTGGCACCATCACTGCTAAGAATTGAACTCAATTTTGCAGGTAAAGAAGCTGTTGTCGTTCCATGGCGATGCATCTCAACTTGCAGAGGCAGATCGCTTCTCCCTGATGCTGGTTAAAGTTCCTGCGTGAGTTTAATGGTTCTAAAGGACTAATAATTATTGTTAAAGTAATTAATTGTTGTGTTTTTGGAAATCAATTGTTAGTCAGAATATGGTTCGCTGACCTGGTTTCCTTCCTGCAGTTATTAGGGTTTAAATGGTCTTCACGGCAGCCATCCAGAGATGTGGTTCAGTTTGAATTGTTGATGGATTCTGTGTTTGCAGATATGAAGAAAGACTGAAAAGTCTGCTCCTCAGAGAGGAGTTCATACCCTTTATAGAGGAGATGAAAAAATCCATTTCCATCATGACTGCAGCAGCTAATGGTATTGTGCATCATCTTCTTTTCCTCTCATCCTGCTTTACAACTTTGAAATTCTGAGGGTTTTTTTTTTAAGTGTATGGTGCAAGGGGTTTTTCATTACTCACCATATCTCCAAGATATAGATCATATTTTTCATTGATATTACATGATTTATTGATTATTTTTCTTATCAGCTTATTGATGCCTGACACTTTTTTTTTTTTTTTTAAAACCCCACTTTCACAGAGCTGCTGGCGTGTGACGATCTACATTCTATAATCAGACTGGTGCTTAAAGCTGGAAACTACATGAATGCTGTAGGCTATGGTTTTTTAACTTGCTGTACATTTCAATTACACCCAGTTGGTACATCGATGAATGTTGAGTCTGTTTTGGTCTTTAGAGCAGCATGAATTCATCTGAGCAGCCAGATGCTGGATCTGTCATGTTACACATTGCAGAATAAAGGCCTGGTCCTACAACTATAACGATAACTGTAAATAAATCCGTCCCCTGCAGTTTGTGGTTGGTGCTCACACCAGTCCGATAACTTGTACCTATAGCCCAGGCCTGGGTTCTAAAGGGAATAATCTTGGTTAGAAATTGTGTTTTAGGTAGGTTATGCCTTTCAGGAATATTTCAGTGGGTATCATGGGCTGTAATTTGTGCCAGGAAAACATTCCCCACACCCTCACACTTAGTGCATTTTACATACAAGCTACTGTTCCAAATATGACGATATTTGGAATTTGATACAGGTCATAAATTCAGCGTGTATCTTGACCAGAAAATGTTGTTCTGAATAAATATGTGGAGTATGTCTATTATTTGAGTATTAGGTGCATTCTTTGGACATGTATACAGCACATTTTATACACAAACCAACTAGAGAAGTTTGCAAGGCTGGGGTAGAGAAGCGGTTGCATGTATATATGGAATGTTAGTGGGATATTCATTTGCCATGTAAACAACTTGGAAGGAATATTTGTCTTTTTCAGAATGAGGGCACAAACCAGAGTATTTTGAGCATGTAAACATGGTGACCATCACCACTGGTCTGTACTGTTCATACGAGATGAGTGGTGCATTCTGAGATGACCACACTAGTGTTGGATGCAGTTTCCTCACTTTTGCTTGCAGAAGCGACTTTTCTGATCCGCAAGCCGTTTTATCTGAAAGGTTGCTGAGGTCTGGTAGTTTTATGCTTTATGTTCCATTCTTGATGAACTGTGAGTGAAAAGCCCAGGTCATCATCTGTCTGTGTAACCCGCATGCCTCCTTGTAACTAATCTCCTCACATCTGTAAGGTCATCTGTGTTGAGCACTAACTGATAATGTTGGAATGTACAGCTTGTGTGAGGTAGTAGGATGATAAACTAGCAGCCCTGTGAAGAGATGTGGCATAGATGAAATCTCTACCCTGATGAGGATTTGAAAGAGTTGTACAGGGGGAGATACTAAAATGCTGCTGATTTCGGTCTCATTAAGTAGAGCTGAAGCAAGAGCTAAATCCTACTAATGCAGCCATCAGCTGGTAGTCAGACAGCATTGTGGGTAATGCAGGAAACCGTTAATCAAAGTGAAACTAGACCCACGTTTGCAAAACAAATTACATTTTGGATGCTACTAAAGGTGATGAATTTTTCTTTAACATGACACTGTCTGGATTTGTTCAGGATGGCTATGCTGGTCGTGCGATAGCTTTCAGAATGACTTCTCTCCTGAAGCTTGTGGACACCAAAGCGAACAAACCTGGCATGAACCTTATGCACTACGTGGCTATGGTATGGTGTGCTCTGCTAGCTACACCGAAATGGACATACTTCTTAGTGTGTTTGTATGTTTTTACTTCTTATCCTGAATCCTCTCTCCACCTCAGCAAGCTCAGCAGATTGACTGTGCCTTATTAAGGTTTACAGAACAGCTTCAACACATCAGGGAAGCATCAAGGTAACTGTGATGGGAGGAGTAACTTATACATTTAAAATAAGCTGGAATGCTCAACAGGCTTGGCATGATTATTTTTCTTTCTCCCTTCTTAGAATTCAAAAACAGGAAGTAGAAACAGACTTTAAGACCCAAATAGATAAAACTAAAGAAGCAAAGGCCTTTGCCAGCAAGCAGCCTGATCTGCAACATCAAATGGAGGAGTTTCTTCAAGTGAGTCTGTACAGTGGTCACTTTTTGTAGTGCGATCTAAAATCTTAGATCGACGTGGTGATCGGCTTTCTTCTTTCATCTAGATGGCCACAAGTCAGTTAGCAGACATGGAGGCCTCTCTAAGGGAGCTGGATTCAGTCAGTCACAACGTGGCTGAGTATTTCTGTGAAGACCCTGCTACCTTTAAGCTGGAGGAATGCTGCTCAATCTTCTACTCGTTTTGCGAGAAGTTTGAGAGAGCTGTACTGGTAAGTCTTGGAACACTTACAACTCTGTAAGTTGATCTATTTAACACAGCCAGAATCGCGATTCTTGGTTCACAGTTGGTGAAAAAGAAGGCATGGGTGGACAAGTACAGTGGTGCGTGAGAGTTTTTGAACCCTTTAGAATGTTGTACACTTCTGCATAAATATGATTTCAAGCATGATTGGATTTTTGTAAGTCCTAAAAGTAGCTAGAGAACCTAATTAATTAAGCAAATCACAAATATTATACTTGGTCATTTATTTATTAAGCAAAATGATCCAGGATTGTGTATCAGTGAGCAGCAAAAGTATGTGAACCTTTGCATTCAGTATCTGGTCTGACCCTCCTGTGCAGTAATGACTGCACCTAAACTTTTCCTGTAACTACAGATCAGTCCTGCACATCGGTTTGGAGGAATCTTAACCCGTTCCTCTGTACAGAACGGTTTCAAATCTCAGATGTTGATGGGTTTCTTCACATGAACTGCTCACACATTTCTATTGGATTAATGTCAATAATTTGACTTGGCCATTCCAAAAACGTTCATTTTTATTTATTCATTATTTACATTTTATTCTTCTTTCACTGTTTCTTTGGTAGAACGACTTCTGTGATTAGGGTCATTGTCTTGCTGCTTGACCCACTTTCTCTTAAGTCTCTCATCTCAGACAGATGTCCTGACAGTTTCCTTTCAAATTCTCTGGAATAATTCAGAATTCATTGTTCCATCAATGGTGGTAATCTGTCCTGGCCCAGGTGCAGCAAAATGGGCCCATACCATGATACTACCAACTCCATGTTTCACAGATGGGATCAGGTTTTTATGCTGGGATGCAGTGTGGTCCCACCCACCCCTTCTTTAAATATAATGCTTCTCATGAAAACCAATGTTCTATTTTGGTCTCATCTGTCCACAGAATATTTTTGTAGTAGCCTTCTGGTTTGTCCACATGAGCTTTGCTGACCACGGTTTGCTAAATAGTCTTTTTTTTTTTTTTTGGAAGAGCACTGGCTTTCTCCTTGCAATGCTGCCAAGCACACCGTTAATGATCAGTGGACTCATGAAATTTAATATTGGCAACTGAGGGAGTTATTTAGTTGCTTAGTTACCCTGGGTTCCTTTGTGACCTTGCAGACTATTACACACCTTGCTCTTGGAGTGATCTTGGTTGTCCACTCCTGGGGAGGGTAACGGCCAATTTTTCCTCCACCTGTCTCACTGTGTGTTGGAGTCCAAACTCAGATTTTGTAACCTTTTCCAGTCTAATGAGCATCAAAAACACTCTGAGGTTCTCAGAAATCTCCTTTGTTTTGTACAGTGATGTGCTTCCACAAACATGTTTTGAAGCTCCGACATTGATGGATCTGTTTTTGAAATCTAATGCAGCATCCACTCACGCAGGATCGTCACCCCATTTGAGTGAAAAATACCAGACTCTAATTTCACCTTCAAATCAACTGATAATCCTAGAGGTTCACATACTTTTGCCATTCATTGATGTGCAACATTGGCTCATTTTCCTCAATCAATAAATGACC
>JAODOF010000018.1:13723259-13733375 GCA_027576175.1 Sciades proops | reverse complement strand
TCAGCCCTGCGATGACCTGGCAACTTGTCCAGGGTGTACCCCGCCTCTCGCCCATAGTCAGCTGGGATAGGCTCCAGGTTGCCTGCAACCCTGTAGAACAGGATAAGCAGCTACAGATAATGGATGGACGAAATTTCTACCTTTATTTGACAAATCCTTCTTTCCCAGCCTGTCGGGGTCTATTCCATTGCACATCACAATCTTCTGAATATATCTAAAGTAAGCAGTGGCTTCTAGATTACGAGCATACTCTGATAAGTTATCACTCGTTGTTTGCACTACGGCAGCGGTTTAGACCACCAGCTATTTCACTTCCAGTAAAACCGTGAAGAAAAGTCACATGACTGAAACCCAGCAATATACTGTCACAGTCCAGTCCAGTCCATCCATGCCTGAGTTTGTGGGACTTCCATGCTGGCTCCAGGCCGGATCTGGGACAGGAATTCAGTCCTGCCCTGCTGGAGGCCATCTTCCCTGAAGCGGCACTCCCGCACCTGCTACCACTTCTCTCCCATCAGCCAGGGCCTACTTAAGAGCTGTTTGGAGCTACTCCAGTTGCCAGACTGTCTCTAGCGGACTTTCCTTGCCTCGCTACCTTTGGTATCATGACTTGTCTATTCCCACTGCCTGTATCGTTCCATGTTTTTTGTCTAGTTTTCGGTCCGGTTTTTGCCCCTGTTCTACCTGCCTGTGTTGTGGATTGCGTTTTTTGCTTCCTCTGCCTGGGTTTCCCGTGTCCCTGTATTCTTCAGTTTTTGTGAAGATTTTTCTGTCCTGTTTTTGTCCCTGACCGTGCCTGCCTACTCTTCTGTGTTTTGACCTCTTGGCCCGTTCTTTGACCACCGATTTTGCCTGAGCCCTATTGTACCTCTGCCCTGTACTTCATTAAAGAAGTTTCTTTTTGTACACTGTCTGTCTTGAGTCTGCTCTTGGGTCCTCACTTCACCTCAGATCGCCATTTCTGACACCCTCAGTCTTTCCATGAAGCATGTTCAAAAATGTGAGATGAACTGCGGGCCCTGGTCACTGACAATGTCCTCAGGGAGGCCATAATATCTGAAGACTTGCCGAAATATTAGTTGTGCCATTTGGGATGCTGTGGGGATGCCAGGTAACGGGATGAGTTTAAGGGCTTTGGAGAAGCGGTCAATGGTTACCATTATGGTGGTATTGCCTTGAGAGGGAGGGAGGTCGGTGATAAAATCGATGGCTATGTGGGACCAGGGTCTTTGAGGTACAGGGAGGGGACAGAGCTTGCCCGCTGGCAGGGTTCTCGGAAGTTTAGCTTGGGCACAAACAGAGCATGAGGCGATGAAGTGGTTGATATCCATGAGCATGCTCTCCCACCAATACTTGTTTCTCAACAACTGATGAGTGCGTTGACTGCCAGGGTATCCAGTGGCAGGAGATGCATGAGCTCAAGTGAAGAGTCTGCCTCTAAGGCGCTTTAGTACATATAGTAGTCCCGGTGGAAGATTGTGGGGTTGAGTCTGAGGTTGTGGGTCCCTTATTTCCTTATCGAGGTCCCAGGTGATTGACTGTACGAAGCATTGCTGTGGAAGAATTGAGTGTGTGACTGAGTTTTGATGAGGCGGGGCAAAGACTCAAGACAATGCGTTGGCTTTGGTGTTTTTGGAGCCTGGATGGAATGATATGGTGAAGTCAAAAAGTGTAAAGAAGAGAGCCCACCTGGCCTGGCAAGGGTTTAACCTCTTTGCTTTCCTGAGATACTCAAGGTTCTTGTGATCCATGAGAATGATAAATGGATGTGTGGCTCCCTCTAACCAGTGTTGCTGCTCCTCAAGGGCTAGTTTTATGGTGAGCAGCTCTCTGTTCCCCATATCATAGTTTCTCTCTGCAGACGAGAGTTTCCTGGAAAAGAAGGCTACAGGGTGAGGTTTCAGTTTCTCTCCAAAACATTGTGACAAAATGGCCCCAACTCCGGTATCAGATGCATCTACCTCAAGGATGAAGGGCTTAGACAGGTCAGGGTGCTGTAACACTGGAATGGAGGTGAAAGCTTGCTTCAGACGACTGAAGGCTTCTTCTGCTGCGGGGTTCCACTGGAGCTGCTTGGTCCTTCCTTGAGCAGAGCCATCAAGGGAGCGGTGATTGTGCTGAAACCCCTAATGAAACGGTGATAGAATTTAGCCAAGTGGGCCAAGAAGTGGCCGCTGAGACCTTGGATGAGTCCATGCTAACCCCTTCAGCACTGATGACATATCCTAAGAAGGAGACATGTTTCTGATGGAACTCACATTTTTCCACCTTGACGTAGAGGTGGTTTTTAAGCAAGTGATTGAGAACCACTCTAACGTGATCCTCGTGTGTTGCTTCATCTGGGGAGCAGATGAGGCTATCATCTATATATGCAATGGTGTATTTGCCTAGCATGTCCTGTGGAACATCATTAAACAGCCACTGGAATATGCTAGGTGCCGAAGAGAGGCCATACAGCATTACCCAGTATTCAAAATGGCTGGCGGTAGTGCTGAAGGCAGTTTTCCACTTATCGCCCCTTTTGATTCTTATGAGGTTGTAGGCACTGCATAAGTCAAGTTTGGAAAAGATCTTAGCTGAGCTGAGTTGCTCCAAGGCTGCCAGGACCAGAGGAAGTGGATACACGAATACCTGATTTAGTCCCCTATAGTCAATGCATGGCCGAAGGCCACCACCCCATTTTTTCACAAAGAAGAAGCCCGCCGAAGCTGGAGATCTGGAAGGGCGGCTGTAGCTCTGCTTGAGGGCTTCCTGAATATATTCCTCCATAGCTGCGTGCGTCTTCTGGAAGAGCGGGTATATGCACCATCATGGTGGTGCCATACCTAGCAGGAAGTTGATCACACAGTCATATGGACGGTGAGGTGGTAACCCACAGGCCTTTCCCTTGCTAAATACCTCCTTGAGATCCAGATAACATTCAGGGACATTGTCAAGGGAATCTGGTTGTGGGCTTTCCACAGAGGTAGATGAAATGTTGACTTGTGGTCGAGCGATGCAACCCTGAAAGCAGGCGGGTGACCATTGGAGTATTTCCTTACTTTGCCAGGAAATCAAGGGGTTGTGAAGTTGAAGCTAAGGGTAACCAAGGATGATATCATGGTTCTCTGTTGAGGTGACATAGAGGGAGATGAATTCTGAGTGCAGTGCCCCCACCTGGATGTGAAGGTGGGTGGTGCGCCTAGTGACGAGACCCTCTGCTATGGGTCCTCCATCAATGGCTCAAATGCTGAGTGCACTTTGGAGAGGGGTTGTTGGCAGGTTGAACCTCTGAATGACTGAGTTGCTGACAAAATTCCCCTCAGCCCCTGAATCGATAAAAGCAGAGAGGATATGTGTGGAGTTTGCCAACTTTAACAGCACAGGAACCTTAAATTATTTAGAATTGAAAGTTTGTGTTGGACTCACAATACGTGCTGGACCTTCTGTGGGAGCTGCACGAGATACACAGATGGGACATTGATTGAGCTGGTGCTCGGCGCTCCCGCAGTAAAAGCACAAGCCCTCCCGCTTCCTCCTAAGACTTTCAGAACGCGTTAACCAGGTATGGGACACCTCCATGGGTGAACTGCTTTCTGATGACTGAACCGGAATAGCACTTTCCTAAATGGAGGGATGGTGTGTCAATAGATGATCCAAGCAAATGGCTAGGTCAATGAGTGAGTCCAGAGTACACTGTTCATCTCTGCAGGCGAGCTCGCTCAGAATCTCGGGATGCAGGCCTTGGAGAAAAACTGCCTTCAAAGCAGGATCATTCCACCCACTGGCCACCGCCAGTGTCCTGAGGTCCAGGAGGTACTCAGCCACACTACGGGAACCTTGTGAAATGGTGAGAAGGCTCTCCCCTACTTCAATTCCCTCTGGTTCATGGTTGAATACCCTCTTGAACTGAGCAAGGAATTGCTCATAAGATTTTGTTTGCTCACCTCTTTGGTTCCAAACAGCACTGGCCCATCAAGTGCTTTACCAGTGAGAAAAGAGAGGAACGTCACAATTTTATGCTCTTCAAACAGGTTAGGCATAGTAACAAAATACATGGAGCATTGTAGCAAGAAACCCTTACATGCATTAGTGTCTCCAGCTAATCTTTCAGAGCAGGAATTTGCAGCGCGGGGCTCAGAGAAGACTTGGGATGCACTAGGAGGGCCTGTGACATCACAGAGGCTAGTTGCACCGTTAGTGTGTTGAGGTCCGCTAGCATCTGCTGATGTTTTCCCAGAAGACATCCCTGGGCGTTAAGCGCAGTTTGTTTCACTTCTTCCACTACATCCATGGTGGCGAAGTATCCTGTCAGAGTGCAGGCATTTATGAATGCATGTGCAGATGAAGGCATGAAGCAAACTGTCAACAAGCCAAGACGAGAGACTGGAATCGTGGTCAGTAACAAGCGAGGGTCAAGTGATTGGTGAACAACGTAGTAAAGAGAAGGCAAAGGACGAAAACGTGAAAGAGTAAGCAAAGAGTCAGAAATCGAGAAGCAGACAGAGTAAACAAGGCTTGGTATGTACTGAATGGAGCAGAATGATACTTCGCACTGAAGTAGTGTTTGTGAGAAGCTTAAGTAGGGAGAGCGGTGATTCGGAAAATGAGTGTCAGCTGAATTCAGTATTCGGGAAACAGAGGGCACTGTGAATCTTGGGGACTGCAGTTCTAGGTGTCCATGTTTGTAGTCAGAGCATTATTGGCAGATTCACTGACAGACTTGAACAGAAACTGAAAATCAGAGGAATATAATGTTTGAAATGTGTGAATATTCTATTTTGAGTTTATAAATTTTGAATACAGATGCAATTTGGACGACAGACAGAGTGCTCCGTGTCATCATTGCTGCTACATTTTATCAGTTTTTACAGATCCATACTTTGTTCACGTGGTATCACAGTCTGGGACCCATCTCATATGTGTATGTATATCCTGTAGGTATAATTGTGACTTGGATCTCTGGTGGAATAAAGTTTGGGTTATTGGGTGAGTGATCCTGGCACAGATCTCTGATATTAAGTAGTTCTGCTTGTCAGCAACACATGCATTGACTACTTGGGATAACAAAACCTCCTCTATTGTTGGGTATTTATGATAAAGTTTCCTGCATAAGAAGTCTATCTATGTTATCAATCGAGTACCTGTCCTTTTTCATTTAAGACTAACTGAAGCCCACACAGTACACCACTTCAAATCTACTAAGTAATCCACAACTTAAAAAAGACTATGACAGAATACGATAGAAAATACTAATCTCAATGTATCTCTGGTAGACTTGTTGTCATTTCTACTCCTGGCACAAACAAAGGCTGACAGATATCAGGGTATTTGGCCATGATCTCACATAAACCATACAGCTTCAAGCCTTCCATTATCTTCTGCAGAACTGGAAGCAGCCTCAGATTTACATAGAGGACAATAGCAGTGTTTTGTAATAAATCACATACACACACACAAACATCAAAACATTCAACAAAAGAAATCAACATGATTTATTACAAAAATACAAACACTGGGAATTTATGTGAAATGTAATGTGTAATGTTTTATTTGGGAAAACAATTAAACCAAATTTTGCAGCATCACGCTTATGTTCACTCATAAGTTTACATCCATTAATGTCCACCAGATTTCACTTAATCAAGTTATAGCACAATGCACCAGAAAGAAAGGCCAAATTGACAGATATTCTTATCAGGCAGAAATGGGCTGGGGTGAAATTGATAGCTATGTAATACAGTGACATAATAACTTTGTATCTATCGGACTCTGGTTAAATTATCGGACTATGGTTAAATTATGGAATACAATGAAAAAGTTCAATCCTATTCAATTTTATTTGTATAGTGCTTTTAACAATAGACATTGTTGCAAAGCAGCTTTACAGAAATATATAAAAGCTGGATATAAATTCTTAACATATAAATTAATTTATCCCTAATGAGCAAGCCTGAGGGAACTGTGGCAAGAAAAACTCCCTGAGATGACATGAGGAAGAAACGTTAAGAGGCACCAGACTCAAAAGGAACCTCATCCTCATTTGGGTGATAACAGATAACGTGATTATAAATATCTCACTTCTACAACTGTATCCTATATGGTCAAAAATTGTAATTGTATAATCAGGAAATTCATTAAAATTTTGTAAAAGTCTAATTTGTTGAAGTTATCAACTGTTCACTAATGGGACTTGAGTGCAGAACTGTTCATGGCAATTGTAGTCCTAATTGTAGTCACAGGAAAACTGTTTGTATCAATCGTTCAAAGCCATCTTCTAAGTATATCTTCAGGCTATCCATATGGGGCAATCCTCCACGTGAGCAAAGTATTGGGGATAGGGTTATGTTTTTGAAGTTATAATGATGCCCCAGGGTTAGAGTTAGGGTTAAGTTTCCTGGATTATCTATGTCCTGGGCAAGGCCAGGGCCATGTTGTGCACTGTAGGGCCTCTTCTCAAAATTCCACCAATGCCAGGCAGTTATCTCAATGTTGCATTTGGGTTTTTCTTTTGGGGGGTTAGGGTTGGGGTTAGGGTAGGGATAGTGGAATAACTCTCCTTTGCACAGGCCTATTGGAGTTTGGGGGTGGAACAAGAGGGTCGGTGGGGGAGGGGGAGGAATTCAAACACTGGGTTGGGTAGGGGATGGATTAGTGATAGAGGGTGGGTGGGGTTAGGATTAAAAATAAGGATAGGAGGGGTTAGGGTTAAGGAATGGGGTGAAAGAGGTTAGGGTTAGGGATTGGGAGTAGGAGATGGTAGGGTTAGGGATAAGGGGCTTAGAGAGGTTAGGGTAAGGGGTGGGGGTTGTGGAGGGTTGGGATTAGGAATTGGGAGTGGGAGAGGTTAGTGTTAGGGATTGGGAGTCAGAGAAGGTAGGGTTAAGGATAAAGAGTTTGGAAAGATTAGGGTAAAGGATTGTGAATGGGAAAGGTTAGTGTTAGGGATTGGGAGAAGGTAGGGTTAGGAATAAAGAGTTTGGAAAGGTTAGGGTTAGGGATTGGGAATGGTTGGGATTAGGAATTGGGAATGGGAGAGGTTTGGGATTAGGTGACTGGAATGGTTTGGGTAAGGGATTAGGGAAAGGGAAAGGTTGTGGAGGGGTCAGGGTTAGAGTTGGAAATTGGGTGTGAAGATTAGGGTTAGGAATTGGATGGGTTAGGATTAGGATTGGAGTAACCTTTGGGATTGGAGAAGGGAGAGGGTAATTAATGGGACATAAAAGGCCCCCTACATGGTAAAGGATTAAAAAATTAAAAACCAGTGATAAGTGCTCACGTACATAAAAGTGCTGCCAAATCATGAAATCACAATCAAAAATAAAACAATTTCCACCACTCACAACAAATGTATATAAGTGCTTCAAATAATGTGAAAAAGTAAAATATGACATGCAATTAAAACAAAGACAGCAGATAAACCAGCTCCAGGAAATGCACAGGAAAAAAAAAAAAGTTCCTGAGACAGCAGTTGGATCATATGCTGATGCAGTTAAAAGACCTTAAAGCTACGGCCTTTCGATTTCATAAAATCGGTGAAATTTAATTCCCTCTGAAATTTGGTCATTGTGATATGTGTTTATTTCTGTAATATCTAAAAAAAAAACAAACAAACAAAAAACACCCAGGCCATTCTATGGCTGGAAAGTTATTTAATTTGATGGGATTCCCTAGCAAATAATGTGTATGAAATTGCTCACTTCACGTAGCCAAGCAGACAGAGGAAGTCAATGTGCGCATGTGCAGGTTTACCTTTGACCATGCACTGACTTACATAATTTTGTCGCTAAACGAACAGCTGATCACACCGAGGTGATCACTGACTGCTGATATTTATTAGTTTGGTCCTGCGTTTCCTTTCCTTCGCAACATAATGTCTTTTCTTCTCGCTTTCTGTTACTGTAGTCGGTCTTTCACGTTTCATTCGCACACCCACATCCTCCATTGTTCTCTCCTGTTTCAAATTTGTATCCCACAATGCCTTACGTGAACGGGGAAAGCCCACCACGTGATGCATGAAGTAGTATCTTGTTTTGCGTCATGGTGAAGCAAGAAAAATAGTGGAGAATTTCGGGCCACATGGCCCTAAATTCATTAATTGTTCTATTTTTTTTAAAACCCTAATAAAATTGGAAGCCTGTGATTCAAATTCAGTAGCATTTGGCTCACTAAACAAAAATAATTGGGCATCAGGGAAACTTCTCTTTATGGCCTACATTTGAAAAATCTGTGAGGCAGTCTAGCTTTAAATAATTTAGAACATGGCACCTTTTTATTTAAACCCATGCATTTTGCATTGGAAGTGTACCAACAACTTGACATCGAACAGGTCAGCCGTGAAAAACCGCAGAACCACGTGTGCATTCGTGTGGCGTCTGTTACTTAATGGAAGGAAGCACTGAAAAGCACCCAAGAAAAAGAAAGAGAAAAAATTGTAGATCAACATGCGTCATGCTCTCCAAAGCCTACGTCCAGTATCCTCATTTTTCACACATCTATCAAGTGTTTTTCAATGATTGTCAAATCCAGGATTGAGGAAGATATGCCATGATTGATTTCTCACCCTGTGGTGAACTCATGCAGACCCTTTCCAGCATCCACCAAAGCCAACATCAAGCCCTCTTCGAGCTGCATGCTGATTTACAACAAGGTTTTGAAGCTCTCCTCCAGGAACTGACTGAGGATCAACAAGTACTTTGGAATTTGGCTCAGCCAACTGAAAAGTAATTGATAGTCAACCCATGGAGCCAAACATTGCACTGTCCTACCCTTACTTTTCTATTATTAAGGATAGATTATATAGAGTGATGCATGACACTGAAACGAAGGAAGAGACTGCCCAAACAGCCGCAAGAAAATGCTTTTCCATGCGCTGATTATAATCCTATGGCTGGGCATTTAGGTTTAAAGACTGAACCATCTCATGGCCTATTTCTTTTGGTCAGGCATCCATGGCGATGTTGGCAAGTGGTGTGCAGCCTGTCGCAAAAATGTCCAGTGCTGAATCTGCCAGGCACCCCAAAAGCATCATTGCGCTCCCTGCCATTACTCAAGGTCCCCTTTGAAAGAACTGGTATGGACCTCTTTGAGCCTTAACAGAGTGTGATTTTGCCTTAAATGATTCAATAACAAATTGGTGTGATCACTCCTCCTGCTGTCTGACATCCACATGAAATACACAAGCCCAGATGTACAGATCAGGAAAACAATCAATTTTATTTTGCGACCTATATTTCCTTACCCTGCCGAAATTAATTTCTGGTTATGCTATTGTCACCACAACACACAACGTGCTCCTGAATTGTTTTTAGATGCAAATGTTACACACAGCCTGCATTCAGTCCATTGTCAAGTCGCTATAGAAACGAGAGTGCACATATACTGTACATCGGTTTATAGTATCTACCATTTGGATATTTTTTGTAAAAAGACTGCCACTTGTTGGTTTTAGATAAGCACTGTGAGACTCATGGATTCTGCCCATACACCGCCAACACTACTGATAATTTCGACTGCATTATTATTTGTAGTAATGACTGGCAGCAGCACATTCAACACCTACCAAAGGTTTCACACTTACCAAAAAGACAAAGAAAGATCAGAACTTGACGTGAGAGTGATTAAAGACATCATGTGATCTGTTGTGTCTGTCAGGGCTGATGGGAACAGAAGTCCAAGGTGGCTGAAACCAGCGCTGACAGAATCTCCATAAAGTAACAACATTCCCACCTTGAACAGGGTGTGGAAAAGGGACTATGGTTTGCTAAGGTTGGCGTGGAGGAACTCGAATGGCCTGCAGAAAGCCCTGACCTCGACCCCACTGAACACCTGATGCCCTACTTCTGGTTTAGGTTCTCATCACGTTGCTCCTGTGGAGGATGGCCCCATATGGACAGCCTAAAGATCCACTTAGAAGATGGCTCTGGACATTTAATACAAACAGTTTTGCTACGATGGCTTAGGACTACAGTTGCCATGATAACTTTAGGACTGCAGTTGCCATGGACAGTTTTGCACTCAAGCCTCCATCAATGAACAGTTGATAAGTTCAACAAAATAGATGTAATCTCATCTCATTATCTCTAGCCGCTTTATCCTTCTACAGGGTCGCAGGCAAGCTGGAGCCTATCCCAGCTG
>JAODOF010000018.1:13238184-13249457 GCA_027576175.1 Sciades proops | reverse complement strand
TTGGTTGGACCAGCTCTTATTTTGGGGTTTCATGCGAAAGGGGGTGAATACCTATGCACACTCCAGATTTCTGTTTTTTTTTTTCATCTCAATTATTGTTTGTGTCACAATAAAACAACTATTTGCACCTTTAATGTGGTAGGCATGTTGTGTAAATCAAATGGTGCTAACCCCCCAAAATCCATTTTCATTCCAGCTTGTAATGCAACAAAACAAGACAAAATACCAAGGGGGATGAATACTTTTACAAGATACTGTACTTCCACCCATCCAATTGCACACTTTTTGGGTTTGCTGTGAGCCTAGCACTCCTTAGCAACCTCAGGACCTCCTTGAGATGTTGGAAATGCTGCTCCCAATCTTTACTATAAATGATTGTCATCTAGATAGGCCACCACATATGCATTGTAGGGACAGAGAATTCGGTCCATGAGATACTGAAATTTCACTGGGGCCCCAAACAACCCAAAAGGAAGGATGACAAATTGGTGTAAACCAAACGGAGTGGAAAAGGCCATTTTCTCACGGGATAATGGAGGCAAGGGGATCTGCCAAGATCCCTTTGTTAAATCCAGTGCTGGGTAAAAGTGAGCCACACCGAACCAGTTGAGCAGTTCATCAATGCAAGACATCAGCTATGCATCAAATTTAGACACCACATTGACTTTTCTGTTGTCCACACAGTACTGGACTGATACGTTGGGCTTGGGAACCAAGACCACCGGGCTGCTCCAGTCACTGTGTGACTCCTTAGTTACTCCCATCTTAAGCATCTCTTTCTCATTGATTTTTATACAGAAGACCTACATTATACAATATGATTTTCAGTAGGGCTCTAGAAAAGTTGAAAAAATAGATATACATATAAATAATAAAATATATATTATTAAAAACTACAGTTAAGTAAACAGCAAGACATTCTAATAAATATGATAACATGATAATGACAAAAAATAATGTTGATAAAATAAATATATTGATAAAAATAAAAAGAACAAAGCCTAATTATTTACTATGAAGGAATTTTTCACTGCTATTTTAAATTTTGCTGAAAGTATAGCCTGGAGTTCATCCTGAACCACATATTTCTTGTGCTTGGGGAGCAAATATGGGCATCTGTGCACCACCACCCCGGGGGAGTCTCAATGTGGTGTTCTATGATGTCAATGTGACCAGGGAGGTGTGAGAACACATTGCAGAATTCCTCCCGCAACTGAATAACCTTTGCTCTTTGGAATGATGAGTGGTGGTCTCCACAGGGGACTGGGGTGAATTGGGCTGCACTTTGTAGACTTACCTCCGGTCCCAGCTCCACCCTGTCCAGAACTACCATTACCAGAGCCACAGGAACCTTCTCTCTCTACAGTTTCAGGAGATTGTGGTAATTTCACATGTGTTAACTCTATCTGGACACTTGACCTCATAGTCAACCTCCCCAATTTGCCATGTGACCTCAAAGGGTCCTTGCCACTTGGAGAGTAATTTTGAGCTTGAGGTGGGCAGTAAAATGAGGACTTTATTTCCCTTAGCCATGTCCCTTTGTTGTACAGGCAAGATTGACATTCTTGGGCCTGTCGCAAATTCTCCTCGGTTATGTGACTCAGTTTTACTCTCAGGTCAAGAACATATTGAATTTCATTTCTGCTTTGAGAAGGCCCCTCCTCCCAATTTTCTCTAATGAAGTCTAAGATGCCACAGGGTTTGCGCCCATACAGCAATTCAAATGGAGAAAACCCGGTGGAGGCTTGCGGGACCTCGCACACTGCAAACAACAGAGGATCTAGCCACCTATCCCATGTTTTACCATTCCCATGAATGAACTTATGAATCATGTTATTAAGTGTTTGGTTAAATCATTGACCAGCCTGTACGTTTGTGGGTGATAAACACTAGTACAAATTGATTTAATCCCCAATAATTCATACAATTCACATAGTGTGCATGACATAAAAGTAGTGCCATGATCAGTCAGGATGTTTTTGGTAGTCCTGACTTGGGAGATAATGCAGAAGAGTGCCTCCGCAACACTACATACTGAGATATTGTGAAGAGGCATGGCTTCCAGGTATTGCGTTGCATAATCCACTATGACTAACACAAAGCGATACCTGCATGCAGATCGATCTAATGGCCCAATGAGCTCCATGCCAATTCTTTCGAAGGGGATCTCGATTAACAGTAATGGGTGCAATGGCACTTTTGGTGTGGCTGCTGGATTTACCAGCTGGCATTCATGACAAGCTGTACACCACCTGTGGACATCGATGCAAGTCCCTGGCCAATAGAAGCGAGTCATGAGATGATTTAGTGTTTTATACTGATCCAAGTTCCCAACCACTGAATTATAATGAGTCACATGGAATAAACGTTCCCTATGTTTCTTCGGGACCAACAACTGTGTCATCTATTCTTTAATTTGAGTGTCCTGTGTCACTCGATATAGCCTATCCTTAATCATACCAAAATATGGAAGGAAAAGTGCAATGTTAGGTTGGAGGGGTTGGCCATCAGTTATTTTCACTTGGTCACAAGCATGCCTTAGAGACTTGTTGCGCCCACTATTAACTGCTTTATTTGCGTTTTAAACCTTGACCAATCTGTCCCCTGGATAAGTGGATGGGTGAGGCTCAGACTAACCACTGCCTCCACACTATGTATTTCTCCCCAGAAATGAACAGTGATGGATATTAATGGATATTTGTGAACATCCCTGTGTACACACCTCACCTTCACCAAGTGTGCATTTCCTTGCATTGTATCACACTTTGATACATGAAGGCCTGATTACAACCAGAATTCACCAAAGCCTGATGTGTACCCCCTTGAATACTCAGACACTCAGTATGTTCCTGCTCGACCAGGGGAAGCCCGCGGTGCATCAGGAATGTGAATCAGAATCCTTGTGGACGTGCTGATTCTGGGGAAATCCCAGCCTTCCTGCCACACTGACAGACCTGCCCGGATTTGCTCCCAGTTCTGGTAGGCATGGATAAGTCCACCTGTGGAGAAAGAGGGTGTTAATGGCAGCACAGACACAGAAGGAGAAGGGAATGAGGAGACACCAGGGAAGACACGAGTGGGGGGAGCGGATTTTGGGGGAATTGGCCCCGTTTCTGCAGGGATGGGATAGGGCAGGGATGAGAAGAGGGGGAGAGTGCAAGGAAGAGAGGGAGAAAAGCAGCAGGAGCATCTGCTCCCAGAAATGCCATCAGGTGATCCTTTGTCAGCTAGACTGCCTTCCCCAGTGATGCCACACGGTGACACTGGACCCACGTTGATGTCTCACTTGGCAATTGGGCAATGAACTGCTCCAGTGCCACTCAATCTATGATGCTCTCAGTGTCACACTCCCCAGTCAGCAACCACCATCAGCAGGTGTCTCAGAGCCATTGAGTGAAGGTAAACGGCCAGCCGGTTTCACTGTATGTCAGCGTGCGGAAGCGCTGGTGATGTTTCTCCAGTGTGTGGCCAACCCGCTGCAGTATAGCCCACTTCAGGTCCAGGTACTCTAGAATGCTGGTGACAGATAGCTGTGGCAATAGGTGGGCTACTCACTGTGAGGTTGGCCAAGAGCATGCCTCCACGACACACTCAAACGACTCCACGAATGTTCCTGGGTCATCCTGCAGCCCCATCTTGACCAGCTGGATGGGGAAGTTGGCCACAGGAACAACCGCTGGAGTACCTGCTGATTGGACCAGGCTCTGGAACACCTGCCAGTCCTTAGCCTGGGCCTTGAGCAGGGTCTGGAAGTGCTGCCCCAGATCCATGGACAGCTTGATGAGGACTTGATGTTGGGTCTGGAGGAGCTCTCTGACTGGTTTGGACTCCATGGTGGTGGTGTTCCTCAATCCCAGGTTTTTGGCACCAATGTAACAACTTTGTGTTGGGATCCAGAGGAACTGGGAGGCAGGCTTCAGAACAGGTGCATTTACTCTTTATTTGCATGTTTCAATGACTACTAGCACATGAATGTGCACACACACACACACACACACATTAGGGAATGCAGCTCTCTCTCTCTCATTACTGGCTATCTGAAAGACATACAGAGACACACATTAATAGACAGCCAGTAATTAGACACAGGTGTAACTTGTCACATATTACCTGCTGGTTCAACCTGACTCCTCGCCATTCACAGCCAATGCTCAACCACACCCTCGCTGCCACATACCCCCACCACCCAACTCAAGCTGGGGAGCCATTCAGCCTGCAGCTGAATCCCCCCTCTGGTAAGAGAGGTAATCCACCACCACCATCTGCGCTCACGGCCTATGGACCACCTCAAATTTATAGGGCTGAAGGGCCAGATACCAACAAGTGATATGCGCGCTGGCATCCTTCATGTGGTGGAACCATTGGAGTGGGATATGGTCAGACAGAGGGTGAATGGGTGCCTTAGCAGGTAGTACTGGAGAGTGAGGACCACCCACTTGATGGCCAGACACTCTTTCTCTATGGTGCCATACTTTGACTCCCACATGGGTGATGTATAGCTCCAAGCACTCCTCCCCCTCCACCACCTGTGACAAAACAGCCCTCAACCCTCTGTCCAATGAATCGGTCTGCAAAACAAAAAAGAGAGAAACATCAGGACAATGCAACAGCGGGCCCCCACACAAAACTGCTTTAACCTGAGCAAAAGCCTGTTCACTGGACCATATCTGGTGCTCCCTTTTTAGTGAGGTTAGTCAGCGGGCTGGCAACATCCAAAGAGTTAGGCACAAACCGCCTATAATAGCCAGCCAGCCCCAGGAACTGCTTCATCCCCTTTTGTTCTTAGGTCTTGGGCAGACTGTAATTACTGCAGTCTTATCAATTCGGGAATGCACCTGCCCATGACCCAAGTGGAAGCCCAGATACCATACTTCCACCTGTCCAATTGCACACTTTTTCAGGTTTGCTGTGAGCCTCATACACCTCAGCAACCTCAGGACAGCCCTGAGATGTCATAAATTCCGCTGCCAATCATTACTTTAAATAATGATGTAATTTAAATAGGCAGCATTATACACATTGTGGGGATGGAGGATTCGGTCTATGAGATGCTGAAACATTGCTGGGGCCCCAAACAACCCAGAAGGAAGGGTGACAAATTGGTGTCAACCAAATGGAGTGGAAAAGGCCATTTTTTCATGGGATAATGGAGTCTAGGGGATCTGCCAATATCCCTTTGCGAAATCCAGTGTCGAATAAAAGTGTTTAACCGCTCGAGCAGTTCATCAATGTGAGGCATTGGATATGCATCAAATTTAGACACTGCGTTGACTTTTCTATTGTCCACACAGAACCGGAGCATCCCGTTGGTCTTGGGAACTAAGACCACCGGGCTGCTCCAGTCACTGTGCGACTCCTCAATTACTCCCATATCAAGCATCACCTTGAGTTCATCCCGAACCACTTTTTTCTTGTGTTTGAGGTGCCGATATGGGTGGTTGCACACCACGATGCTTGGGGGAGTCTCAGTGTGGTGCTCTGTGAGGTCAGTGTGACCAGGGAGGGGCAAGAACACATCACAGAACTCCTCCTGCAAACTAATGACCTGTGCTCTCTGGGATGATGTGAGGTGGTCTCCACAGGGGATCGGGGTGAATTGGGCTGCACCTTTAAGACTTACTTCTGTTCCCAGTTCTGCCCTCTCTGGAACTACCATTGCCAGAGCCACAAGAACCTCCTCTCTCCATGATTTCAGGAGATTGAGGTGGTAAATTTGACATGCATCTCCTCTATCTGTGTGCCTGACCTCATAGTTGACTTCCCCCAATTCGCCATGTGACCTCAAAGGGCCCTTGCCACTTGGCGAGCAATTTTGAGCTTAATTTGGGCAGTAAAATGAGCACTTTATCTCCCAGTGCAAATTCTCTTAGCCATGTCCCTCTGTTGTACAGGCGGGCTTGATGTTCTTATGCCTGTAGCAAATTCTCCTGGGTTATGTGATTCAGTGCATGGAGTTTTGCCCTCAGGTCAAGAATGTACTGAATTTCCTTTGTGCTTTGTGAGGGTCCCTCCTCCTAATTTGCTCTAATGATGTCTAAGATGCCACGGGACTTGCACCCATACAGCAATTCAAATGGGGAAAGCCTGGTGGAGGCTTGTGGTACCTTGCGCACTGCAAACAACAGAGGGTCTAGCCACTTATCCCAGTTTCTAGCATCCCCGTGAATGAACTTACGAATCATGTTTTTAAGTGTTTGATTAAATTGTTCGACCAGCCTGTCTGTCTGCATGTCATAAACACTGGTACAAATCGATTTGATTCCCAATAATTCGTGCAGTTTGCGTAATGTGCATGACATAACTACTGGCCATTGTTCAACTGGTCAGGTCTAGGTTTGGCAAGACTATGTGGCAATAAAATTAAGTCAGCTAACTACTTGAATGTCCTGAATGACCAGGTTATCCTATCAGTGGATTTTTTTTCCATCCCTGATGGAACAGGCATAAAATTAGGGCTCAAATTGTGAAAGATTGGGTCAAAAACCATGATGAATCCTTTTGACACATGAATGGGCTACCATACGGTCCTAATCTTAATCCCAGTGAAAGTCTTTGTGATGTGCTGAAGAAGACTTTATGGAGTGGTTCGACTCTCCTATCAAGACAAGATCTCACTGAAATTAATGCAGCTCTAAATGGAAACAAATGTTGTGACGTTGCATAAGGTTATTGAAATAATGTCATGGTGAATGTGTGCCGTAACCAAAGCTAAAGGCAGTTCAATGAAATATTAGTGTGCAACTTTTTTTTTTTTGGCTAGGCAATGTATATAAACATCATAAAAACTGGCAATTTTAACAGAAGTATGTCGATTTTTATATCCACTGTACATGGTTTTGCTTGTTTGTTTGTTCATTTATTTATTTAGGTGAGCTGAAGAGTGCCTCTCTGATTGACCGGGAGAGGACTCAGACCTATAACCTGATAGCCCAGGCTACGGATGGAGGTGGCTTATTCTGTCGCTCTGAGATCTTTCTCACCATAATAGATGTAAATGACAATGCTCCATCCTTCTTTTTCACTGAGTTTCTCATCAATGTATTTGAGAATACTGCACCTGAAACCTTGCTAACACGTTTGCAAGCTGTGGATCCTGATGAGAGTGAGTACTTCACAATTACATTTTCCTTACAACACATAGGCTGGTTTTGTGAAAGTTTGCCATTCTTTTTACTGAATGGCAGGTATTCAGAATACTTAAAAAGTGTTTTGTGATTATTACTGTGATTAATTGACTTTATATTAGATATTCACTGCAGATTCATACTTCCAAAGCCAACATTTAAAGAGAGCATGTGAAAAGAGAGCCTTCTGTCTCTATTTTATTCATTAGGGGTCCAAGCAAAGAACGTTCTTTGGACACACACCAAGTTTCATGAACTTTCATGCATAGGAGGTGTCCATATCTCAAGAACCACTTAAGCTAAAAATATTAAATTTGGTATACTTGTCTCCATTTGCCTACATTTGTTAAAGTGCCAATTGACTGTCTCACCAAAATGGCCACCAAGTGGCCAATCAAATTTCAGCAGGCAGTATTTGCCATTGTGAATGCCCTGTCTTCATGAAACCTTATTATGCTCATTTTTAATGGCACTTAGAAGCTGGGTCTGCTCTGCCGGCTTCAGCCATCAAAATTTTCTTGGGAAGAATTACACTAGTGGTTTCCTGTTGGCTCCTAATAGAATATTATCGAGGTTTTCTCCTCTCAACCATTCACAAACAGAGACAATTTAGAGTAGCCAATTAACCTATCTGCATGTCTTTGGACTGTGGGGGAAACTGGAGCACCTGGAGAAAACCCACTCAGACATGGGGAGAACGTGCAAACTCCACACAGAAAGGCCCCCATCGGCCACTGGGCTCAACCCCAGAACCTTCTTGCTGTGAGGCAACAGTGCTAACCACTACACCACCATGCCGCCTAGAAGCTAACTACCTTACATGAAACAAATCACCCACAAGAGGGTGCTGTAATAAGTGCATTTACATTTTGGCTCATATCTCAGCAACCACATGGGTTAGAACAAAACTTCTCTGAAAAGGAACTTGTCTGAGGCACGTCATCTGATTTTATTATATTGTTTTATCAAACTCGTTCTAGAACATTTGTCTGATTTGCATGAAATTTGATTTACATCATCTACAGTTGATAAAAATTCATAAAAACGATTTTGATTCATCAAACTGTTTCAGAGTTATGAGCCAATGAAATTTTAAAGTATGGCACCTCCTGGCTCTATGACTAATATCTTGTGATCTAAATGTTCAAATGTCATGAAACTTAATACACTTAATCATCATCACATTCCCTGGAAGCTTATCAAATGTTGTCAAATTATGTCCATAACTGAAATATTGCAATATCTGAAGAATTGCTTAAGCTAAAAATTAGAAATTGTGTGTGGTTGTATTTGGCCATTTACGCAGTAGAATATGTTGAACCACTTCTAATTCCACCATTGTTTGAAACTACTGTGATGTTGCTTGGGCACCAATGATTGCCGCTTGCAGCTATATTATTGTATTTTTGTTTTTCAGTATGGCTTGTCCCTTTTAATGTTTTAGATAAAACATTTGCTGTACATTGTGTGTGAAAATGTAATACTGTAAAGGTGCTTCTTTAAGATTCATTGGTTCATTCTATGATACAGATAAATTAATGTTGAATCATCTTTTTATAAACATCACTAGGGTTTGCTTTGAAGCAGTGTGAGACCACTTCTTCTAAGTGGTCTTAGACTGGTTGGTTTACTTGTCATTCAGCAGAAATTCCTGTGTTCATGTCTGCTGAAAGGAAGAAAGTAAGCTCAGTAGGGTTCTAATTCAAATAGATTAAACACTGCATATATGAAAACACCTTTAGGCATGGATTAAGTGTAGTCCTGAACTAATTTACTGTCACACACTGAAAGTAATTAAAAACAACCAAAGTGGTCTGTTTGTTTCTACTCTGTGTCTCACCCAGGCTTGAACAGAAGAATCATGTACTCTCTAGTGGACTCTGCTGAAGGTGTCTTCTCGATTAACCATTTATCTGGAGTGGTAATTCTAGAGAAGCCTCTGGACCGAGAGATCCAAGACACATACCGGGTGAGGGTCCAGGCTGCAGACCAGGCAGGGGCAGCCGGCTCTCTCTCCACACAGGTAGACCTCATTGTCATGGTTCTGGATGTGAACGATAACCCACCAGTCTTCCAGAAGCAGGACTATGCTGTTACAGTGCCTGAGGATGTTGCTGTGGGAACAGAGCTGTTGAGGGTCTTTGCCTCCAGTAAAGACATTGGTGTCAATGCTGAGATCTACTACAGTATCAGTACAGGCAACGAACTTGGGAAGTTTTACATTGATAGGACCATAGGTAAGAGACTGATTGGTGCTGTTTTTAGGCAAGGTCTTATTGTTTTTCTTTTAAACATAAAGCTTCCACCTCAAGCTCCAGGAGCTACACATCACTGCAACCACAAAATAAATATTTACTAATAATTTTCTACTTTCTACAGGCGCATAAGAGAAATTGTAACAATGAACCTTAATTTGAGGACAGCACTTTAGGCAATAGCAGCACATTGGGTGCATGAAAGAATAATTATGCATGCAGCATTACACTGTTGAAAAATGGGGGCGTGTTTTGGAAGGGTTTGTTGCTTTCTAAGATGTTTAAACAAGGAAATCTGTATGATAGGAGCTTTTTTTTTTTTTTACTGAGACTGCGCACATTAAATTGGTTCCTCCAATCCTGGAGCTCCTAATCTGCGCTGTGTTTTTCTTGCTCTAACATATATTAAATTTCCAAAGGGTTGATTATTTGTTATCCAGTGTGTTTCTAGCATGTTACAGCAGGAAAACATAAAAATGTAAAGAGCAGGGGGCGTCTGGGACTGGAGTTGAGAAACACTAGCATAAAGAAAACTGCAACATTTAAAAAGAAACTTGATATATCTCACCGGCCACTTTGATAGGAACTTGTTCTTGGTTCTAAGATTCCTGTTCTTGGCTGGCAGGAGTGGAACCCAATGTGGTCTTCTGCTATTGCAGAAGATGCTTTTCTGCTCACCATGGTTGTAAAGAGTTATTATATGAGTTATTATATCCTTCCTGGCAGCTTGAACCAATCTGGCCATTTTCCTCCTATCTCTCTTATCAACAAGGCATTTCAACCCACAGAACTGTCGCTCATGCAATGTTTTGTTTTTTTTGTTTTTCACACCATTCTGTGTGAAAACCCCAGGAGATCAGCAGTTTCTGAAATACTCAAACTAGTCCATCTGGCACCAACACCGATGCCACAGTGAAAGTCACAGACATCACAATTTTTCCCATTCTGATGTTTGAAGTGAACATTAACTAAAGCTCTTGATCTGTATCTGCATTATTTTATGCATTGTGCTGCTGTCAAGGGATTGGCTGATTTGAGAACTGCGTAAAACAGCAGGTGTATGGGTGTACCTAATAAAGTGGCTGGTGAATGTACTTTACCATTAATTTGTAGTGAGCCTATAATGAACCATTATTTTGGAATTCAGGAGAACACACTAAGACTTATTTCAATTAAGCAAACTACTTGGATTTGTATAGTGTACTTATGATGTGTTCATAAATTAAAGGACCAATTACTTACTTTTATTATGAACTGAAGTGCAAGAGGTCTTTTGCTGAACATTTCTTTCTTACTACTTTTTGTTCCTCATGATTTGGGTTTCCTGGGAATTTTCTGCAAGTGTGAAATAACCAAAGAAGACATGTACATCCGCTACATTCACAAACTCTGTGAACTCCATGTGCAGGTGCATAACTACACAGGTATGGAGAGAGAAAAAAGAGAGATTTTGCTAATTTCGAATTCTCAAAGAATTGTGAAAACATCAATGTAAAAAGGCACTTTTTTTTAACATTTGTCAGAATATACAGTGTCTTTCAAAAGTATTCATCCCCGTTGGTGTTTGTCCTGTTTTGTTGCATTACAAGATGGAATTAAAATGGATTTTGGGGGGGTTAGCACCATCTAATTTACACAACATGCCTACCACTTTAAAGATGCAAAAAAAAATTTTATGGTGATGCAAACAATAATTAAGACGAAAAAACAGAAATCTGGAGTGTGCATAGGTACTCACCGCCTTTTGTATGAAACCCCTAAATAAGAGCTGGTCCAACCAATTCACTTCATAAGTCACATAATTAGTTGATTAAGA
This sequence comes from Sciades proops, assembly GCA_027576175.1. Lineage (NCBI taxonomy): Eukaryota > Metazoa > Chordata > Actinopteri > Siluriformes > Ariidae > Sciades > Sciades proops. The sequence continues at coordinate 13,238,262 of JAODOF010000018.1, read as the reverse complement.
GCCACCTGTGTGCAATCAAAGTGTCACATGATCTGTCACATGATGTCTGTATAAATCAACCTGTTCTGGAAGGACCCT
>JAODOF010000018.1:11765640-11778362 GCA_027576175.1 Sciades proops | reverse complement strand
CCCCCCCCTTCCTCCCCTTGTTTCACTTCCATTACAACAATGCTGTTTGAAGTAGAACAACTTGTACAGTTGTACAGCAGTAGAGCTCCTCTAGAGGGCTTCAGTTCAGCTGTCCCAGTGTTCAGCGGAGTTGTGCTGATGAGCTCAGGCATGGGGGGAATAAATAAACCCATGAAACTGGGATTGTCCTGTACAACCAATAATTTGTGTTTGTGTACCTGTTTGTTAGCTTGATATTTGACACACTTATGTTCTCCTTTTCCCAGTATTCGGAGTGTGATGCAAAAGTACTTGGAAGAGAGAGATGAGCTCACCTTTGATAAAGTCTTCAACCAGAAGATTGGTAAGTATACATTTAATTTGGAAGCAACAGTTCATTATTCTAAATTCTTTTTGTAAGCTTTAATGTAGAACTCCTACCATTTTTTTTTTTTTTGTGTAACCAAGACCAGGCTGTCGAAGGTTCACGTATTGAATGGCATCAAGATGAGTTGCTTTGGGAAATTCCAGTAGGGATGCAAGAGTATTTGAATACCCTGTTAAGTGTTTTAGGCACCATTTTTGAAATCACTGTTTGCATTTGTTAAGTCTTTTTATCGACAGTAAATCAGTGAAAAAGAGAAGCTGATTGTTTCAGTATTTTGATGCTGAGAGCAGCGCACAGGCCTGGGTGCTCAAATATGAAGCTTGCCGGATAGTTGTGGAGAATGTACATTTTTTTTTTTTTTTTTGTTTTAAAAAGTCTGTACACAGTCACTGGATATGAGCAATCCTACGCTTGGATTGGTGATTCTACGACTAGGCTATCAACTCCTTTTATACCATGAGTAGAGTAAAACAAAATGGTGGCATTTTTGGCATCTGTACTTGTTGCCTTAAGTATATCTGGTGTATTTAGAGGTCCCAAGTACTAAATAGTCCAGGATGTCGTAGTGTCCTAAATCTGCTAGCTGGTTTGCTGAAAACACACACACACACACACACACACACACACACACACACACACACACACACACACACACACACACAAGTGGAATAAATACATTTGTGGGTAAATTCAGAACAAGTCTGTCTGTCTGTCCACTTTTTATTTTTTTAACTTTTGTCTAATGTAACCTCAAGCACAGTGAACTTGCTCTGCATTTTACCCATCTGAAGTGGTGAATGTGTACACACGGAGGTGTGCAGAATAAATAAATGCATTTGTATGTAAATTTATATAGAACTTGTCATGTCTGCATGTTTCAGTTTTTGAATGTAATGCAATCTGCTGGTATAAGATACATTTTGAATCCTTTCAGAGATTGTACTGACTGCAGTTGTCTTGATTTCCGCACTAGTGCCAAATATGCCATCCAACTCATGCCATGTTGCATCACTGTTCACTTTGTTAGATGTGAAATAAACTGCAGTCTCCTTTGGAACAGTACACTGCTTGTGAGATGCAAGTGGGTATTGTATTGACTGACAGACGACCCCCCCAGGCTTTTAGGGTGGAAATTCAGTAAAATTATAAGTAAAATATAGCCTTGCCCACGTGTTGAACTGGTAAAAAATCAGCTCTAGATGTTGGCAGAAGCCACAAAATGAACCTTTTTGTTTCAAAAATTTCTGGGGGAGCATGCCCCTGAACCTCTTTGCACCTCACTACGCTGAGGGGGGGGGTGCTATGCTTTCCAGTTTTTCTTGGGCAAACCCTGAGTGTGCTAACATTCGGGCAATTTGGCATTCATTAAACCTCTTGAAAAATTAAAGGTTTTAAAGTTTCATTTAACCTTTGTTTGTGTCTCTCAAGCGCACACTCATGCTACCAGGACGAACACGTAATTGCAGTGGATGTGTGATTACATCATCCTTAAGTGCGGTGTGGTGTTTGTTCCCTCCCAATCTTCTAGCAATTAACTGAATATTAGTTCATCAGGTCTTGGGGATATTTAAATGATAAAATTAGTCAGAATGCACCTCCCCCGTTTTCTTGTTCTGGGGTAGCCTGGAGTATGGGGTGGTTTAGTGCTTTTACTATGACCTTATTCAAGCCCATTATAAAATTCATATCAAGGTTTTATATTCTTGTGAAATTCACTGTAATTGGTGCAGTGACTGAAACTGTATATTCTGCCAAAAAAAAGGCTTATGGAGATTTCAGAGACGGGGGGAGTTTAATGTAATTGTGTTTCCATCGCAGCTTGAGAGTCTGTTGTCGGACATGTCCAAGATTAGAACAAAGACGGCTTCCTCATTTGTATCTCTGTTAGTCACCTTAGAAGCCAAGATCATCTGTGGAATTTTCCAGTACAGGCGATTTGTATGTTGTGGCATGATCACTGCTTGAAAACTAAATATCCAAAAGTGCTTTACTAGATGGTGGTCTTTCCTCTGCTGAATAAAAACTGCAAAACTTTTTTTAAATACTCTCTACTTAAAGTGCATCAGTTTAATAAAGCGCCATGGGAACACATTCAGCCTGCTCGCCTTGATTAACTTCCTTCTAGATCTGAATCTCCAGTGAGATTTGTCTGATTTCACTCTTCTCTTCTCTCCCATTTTCTCTTTCAGGCTTGTGTAAGTGCTGTCTTGACAATGCTGCAGTTTACATAAGGGTGTGGAAGTTTTGGTTGTTTGGTCACGTCTGATATGCAGATATGTCCAATTGGCAGAGAAAGATGGGCTGGCTTATAGACTAATTTTGTTGTAGATTTTTAATATACTTTTTCAATTTAATTAGGCATACTGATTTCTTACGATTGGGGGGGCTGCACATTCACCACCCATCTTCACCTGGTCTTTCCTTACTTTTTTTTTTTTTGTGCTGATGTAATCCTGTGTACAAGAGGCTATAACATGGTTTCACTGAAGCACACCATTTTCATGAGCTAAGATGCTAACATACTGGACAGCACAGACGGACGCATGTGGCTGTCGCTCCACTGCTTTCAGAAAGCATTTTCCAGCTGATGTGCCCCTGATTTCCTGGGGCAGGTACAAACCAATTAGATTTAAACAGAAAAAAATTAGTTTTATGTCTAAATTTAAATCATGCTTTCAGTGGGTGGTAAATTGTACAATTAAATCAGCTGTTTTTCTTGAGTAAATCAGGCACAAGGAGTTATCACACAAAAACAGTCCTTCAGTTTTTTCACACTCTGACACGCCTTAAAATACATATTCATCAGTTCTGCAGCTCAACTTGACCTCCATGGAAATCAGAAATAAGTAATATATTTTCCTACATTTTAGCTGTGTGGAGGCCTTTCACATGAAGTTGTCCTAACTGTGGGTTTGTTTCTGGCCATATTGCTGGGTGAACTTTGTTGGACAAGGACCAGTACAAGTGTACGCCAGTGACTTTGTAAGCCAAATTCAGTCAACATTTACAGATAAACTTGAAGTTACACACAAAGCGAGAGACTATGCACAGTGGGCAGAATAAATACGTTTGTGGGTAAATTATATGGCTCTGTGAGGCCTGCATGTTTTAGCTTTTGGATGTAATGTGATCTGCTGGTGTAAATTTTTAATGGTTTCAGAGAGCTTGTACTGACTAGTCGTCTCGAGTTTCATTATTGACTGGCGCGGTTTCTGTTTGCCTGATATGGCAGATGCTGCATGAAAAAAATAAAATTTAAAAATCTGAGACATTGGTGAAGGGCCTCGACAGGAGCAGGGGAAATGATCAAGATGCTGAGCTCAAAATCACAATGACTTGCCCGCACTGTAAACCTTGGTAAAATGTCAGGTCAGTATGAAGGTATAAAAGAGGGAGATGCTGCCCAAGCCTCCTTGGTGGATTAACTAACTAGCAGGGCCACTATAGGCACTACGTCTTAAGTGTAAGACATTTGCCACTGACTTTTTAGGTTCGTGTGCAATATCAAAAAGTTCATCAGAAGAGGTGACAAGGCGTCATTTCAGACAGGTTCATTCTATTTCTGGAAATGAAATTTTTTTATTTTTTATTTATTTATTTATTTAACGTTTTTTTTTTTTTACCTTGACAAAGTAAGATGCAAACTTGCTTTGTTGGATTGGGTATTTCAAATGCAGCTTGTAGAGATTTAATTTTTTTTATAGATGCAACATACTTTATGGACTGCCTATGTAGTCAGTTTAATGAGCTGAAGATTTTCTGCCAGGTGGCCGATGGAGGTGCTGGAACCCCATGACTGTGTTTTAATGGATGGGTACGAATTTATTTGCTCCTGTGGGCACAGTCCAGAATCAAATATCTTGTGGGAGCAAAATAAGGAAGAAGACGCATAAGTTACCAAGCTTCAATAATCAAGACAACTGCCAAGTGTAATGTTATGTAATGCGTATGGCCTGTACCACTGTACCTGTTAACATTGCACATTTTAATGCCACCGTTTTGGAATATCAGATATTAATGTTTATGTAGGTGTGTTTTTTTTTTTTTTTTTTTTTTTTTGGGGAACTCCAGTTCTGACTTTCCAATTTCATAATGCAGTAACAGCTTCCATATAGCAGATATCAACACTTGCCTTTTATTCTCTGCATCATAAGGTAATGCTCAAAAAAATGACTGCAGAATCTCGTCTGGTTTGTAGCCTGAGCATTGCTTGTATGATCCAGTGATTTTCAGCCTGCTTGATTGCTATTGTTTCTACCTAAATGACTGCAATATTTTTGCTTCTCTGACAGAAGGGTGTTTACAAATATAAGTTCAAGGTACATTACTCAGAAATGTCAAGTAGTTAAAGGAGCTGAAGTTGTAGTCAGATGAATTGAGTGCATGTTGGCATGAATCCAAATATATTCAAGGATAAAATGTCAAAGTTTTTAAAGAATACCATTCGTACTACATACTGTAGAGAAATGCTACGTGGTTTCGTGTTCATGAGTTCAGGCTGTGGTTGTTCTCTTGAAACTTGGAGATTGCTCAAGGTTTAAAGGGATCATCCAGCAGTTTTGTTCTTAAACTTAAGTAAAAATATTCATAGATTTAAGTCATTCATTCATTTTTGGAGACCGAATGGTAATTTTGAAAAATGTTTATTAAAATACCAGATGGGCCTCCCATAGAAGTGATGGATGTGATGTGGTGGAAGCTTGGAGCAGCTCTGCTGTTTATATTTTCTGCTTACATTGTGGTTTTGCTAGTAGTTTGAACGGATCATCTAATGAGACACTTTCATCTCCCACCAAAGAACACTGGATAATCTTGTCTTGGAAGACAACTGTCTCTGTCTGGATTTTAACACTGACTGCACAGCAATATCCCTCCTTTCTGGTCAATTCATGTTCCCAGCACCTAAATGAAACTACCATGAAATTAAAATTTGAGAAATTTCAAATGAGTTTCATGCAAAATGTTCTGAGTAATACTCTTATCTGGAGTATAGTCGACCGTACCTGAAGCTCAATCTAACGCTCGGTCTTTTGATCCATCTGTGATTTTGTTCTTTAACGTCGGTGTTTTTCTTTGTTACCCGTATTTTCTTCCTGTATATGCTGAAGAGCCTCCAACACATCGGAATACTGATTTACAATTCACCAGGTAAGACACCGATTTACTACAAAGAATCATGAAGAAAGCTGAAACTAACTTCCCAGTGTTGAGTGGCAACAACACCGCATCGGCAGACTTTTGTAGCTAAACGATGGGCAAATATTGTTGGCACGACATCATCTTTTTAGCTTTTTTTTCTTATTCTGGAAGCCCCCATTAACCTTGCTTTTTAATTCTGTCAATTTATCAAAACCGGATGATTCAAAATGCTCGGAGCATAAGTAGGGCTTCAGATTGCTTTGAAGTCTTCGGATGGCATGAATCCATTTCTTGCGGCTAGTCAGATGATTCTGGCCAGGTAAACGGTGAAAAGATCATCTTGTTCTTTTTAGCATCATTTTGGCATTGGTATGTTGTGCAATGAGGCATACTTATTTAAAAAAAAAAAAAAAACCCTGTAAATTCAGTAAAAATGCTTGTAAAGCCACGTTGTAAGCGGAGGATATAAACAGCTGAGTTGCTCCAAGCTTCCACCACATCATGTCACCTTCTGTGGGAGGCCCATCTGGTATTTTAACTTTTTTTTTTTTTTTTTTCTAGAATACTATTTGGTCTCCAAAAATGAATGTTGTCTGTTGAAATCTGAGTACTTTGACTTAAGTTTAAGAGCAAATCCACTGGAGGATCCCTTTAAACCTTGACTATATACATGACTGGAAGAGGCTTTGTGATGCCAGAGCTGGCATCAGAAAAATTGTCATGGTATCAGTTTTTCACAGCATTTTGTAAAAATGCTTAACTTTTTATTTATAAAAAAAAAAGAATGAATGAAATAAGGTTTGAGCTCCAAATAAAGCTTGGTGATGGAGCCAAAAAGTTGTGTAGTGTAGGAGGATTAATAGTATCGTTTCCTGTCTGGGCTTCTTACTTTAGGATTCATTACGAAGTTTAGTACACAGCCCTGATTTTTCTCTAAATGTGGATTGACACAGGCAGTCATAGCCATGAGATTATTTAGTACAGGGCAGGCTTATAGTACTCGAGTCCAGGACTTGTGCCCTAATTTTAAGGATTCGTGACTTGGACTCGTGCATGAACTGCATTTGGACTCGTAAATTGGAGATGAGGACCCCCCCCCTTTATTTTTGTAACTTGCCATAATAATTTGCCATAAGATTTTATATTTTACATTCATTTTTGTACTAATTTCATGCAGAAGAATGCACATTCACCTGTTCATACGTCATGTTCAGGAACAGATTAACATTAATGGCACTAAAATGCCTGGACAGAAGCCCCTAGGATTGTCTGCTTTGCTTATACAGACTTCTTGTGCAGTGGGGAAAAAATGCACTGCTTTGTGTTCCGTATGTAGAAGAACTATCGAAGAGATGACCGGGACAACCTCGAACTTCAACTGTCATTTGGCAAGACTCCACCCAGAGACGGAAGTGATGCGACGTGTTCATTGCTCTGTTGATAGCGGGGCTTGCTGAGCAATGAACTAGCTAGTGTTAACCCTCTCTCATTATTTGTCCCCTTGATAACGGGGCTTATGTCAGACTTAACTCTGATCAGGAACGGACTCGACTCAATTTTCTTTAATGACTTGGAGTTGATTTGGATTTGAACACTGGGTTTTGAGACTGGACTCGAGGTTTAGTGACTCGACTATAACACTGGTACAGGGTGAATTTCCAAACTTTTGCATCCAGCAGCTTTAATGAGAGGTATAAACGGGTGATTTTTAAATGTCGAGGAATTTGTTGCGATGGGAAAACATAGGCACGTGTCTGTTCTGATGATGTAAATATGAATTCAGAATTAAAAATGAAAAGGTTAAATAAAACAATGAGTATACTGATGCATGTGTTAGAATTTAGTTGTGTATGTGTAAAGAAATGCACTGCTCGTTTTCAGTTGGCTTTATGCAAATTGTACATGCGCATACTAACCGGCATGTGTGTACACTGGCTTCCTGGTAAGTTATAACACTAACCTGGCACTCGCTAGCCATAAGAGCGCCACACAATAGCACTCGTGTCAGCGTGTCTGTATCACTCACTACTGTCTGACACAGAAGAATCAGAAGAAAATATAAAGCTACATGTGAACACAGCCCCCTCTGCTGCATTTAGGGAGCCTCTCCTTGCTGGTTTAAGTCCTGGCTTAAAAAAACAAAAAATCCCTGGGGCAAATGGCAAGCGTAATCCTGCAGATAGGAGACTACTCCATGGTGGTGAACACAGCATTCGGAAGCACATCTAGGGCTACAAAGAGAAATGTGACTGACAGCACAACTAGTCTAGCAAAATGTAAGATAAAAAGGCCTGTCATTTAGATATGCCATTTGAGACATGCTACTGAAAGCTTGGCTAAAGAGCAAAAGTTTAATTAGCCAGATTTCATTAACATTGTTGCGTTGTAACGCACAGCTTTTATTTCATTATATGCTATTTAGATCTGAATAATGCACATTGCACAAACGTGTCGGTGCTTTTTATTTCAATTGTCCTTTTTATAATTTCTATAGCACGAACAGTAGATGTCAGAAAAGCAGCTGTAAAGAAATGTATAAATTCTGGCTGTACGTTTTAAACATATGAATTTATAAATTTATCCCTAATGAGCAAGCCTGAGGTAGTGATGGCAAAGAAGAACTCCAAGCCAACACGAAGGAATTTTGAGATGAACCGGACTCGAAAGGGAACCCATCCTCATTTGGGCGATCAGTGTGTGAGATTTTTATTAAAAAAAAAAAACTCTTCTGTAACTGTGCTATATGGTCAAAAAGTACAATTGTGTAACCAGGAAGTTCATTATAGGTTACTTTTGACATTAAGTCAATTTTGTTGAAGTTACCAACTGTTCATTGATGGAGACTTGAATGCAAAACTGTTCATCGCAACTGCAGTCCTGAGCCTTTATAGAAAACTGTTTGTATTCACTGTCCGGAGCAGTCTTCTAAGTGTATCTTTAGGCTGTCCATGTGGGGCCATCCTCCACAGGAATGAAGTGATAGGAACTCCAGCTAGAAGTGGCTCATTAGGATGGATTAGGGCTGTATGTATAGGGCTATCCTTGCAGGATGAGTTCCAATGAATGTGGAAAGAATAAAATGATTTATTCCACTTAATCTCGTCGTACATGGCTTATAGCCAGCTTGGCGCTACGCGCCTCGTCAGTTATCCACTCGTACGAATCGATTTCGTGGAATAACGGTTATATCTGTGAGCTTAAAATGAATGACTGACTGAAGTCAATCACACTGAGGTCTTTTATTGCTGCACATGAAGAAACGAAGGCCATCCTGAGTTGGCGTAATCTGAAAACTTGCTTCTAGCTACATGTGGTCCTAGTACAAGTACTTCTGTCTTATCAGAATCAAGTAGAAGGAAGTTAGTAAGGTATCCAGTGTTTAGTGTTCTTGACACATTGCTCAATTTTATTAAGCTGGTGTCTCTCATCTGGCTTTGCTGAAACATGCACAACTGTGTGTCATCAGCATAACAATGGAAGTGCGTACCATGCTTAAGAATATTACCCAGAGGCTGGAGAATGAATAAATATAAATTATATAAATAAATGTGTATATACACACACATACATGCATGTGCGCGCGCACACACCACACACATGGATAGATGGATAAGAAAAAAGCAATGGGCCTAAAACAGAACCTTGTAGAACACCAAACTTCACCTTAGTATGCAGAAAGAAGTCACTATCTACAAACTGATCACGATCGGTTAACTTGGGTCCTCCCCACAATTTTCTCCCTAGTTTATGGCCAGTTTCCTCCTACCACGTAGGTCTCCCCTATTACACGACCGCTACCAACCAGAGCAGGCAAAGATCATCACACGCTTTCTTCGAGGTGCATGATGCCGGCTGACGGCATCTTTTCGGATTGCTTTTGTGGCAGTTTTGGGGCGGCGTAACACACACTGAAGTCTGATCTTCCGTGAGCTCACAGATGCCTCTTTGCTGTAATTGACAGAGTATGCCACCCCTGAGAGCACAGGCCAGATTTGTTCTCTTGAGCTCCTGGCCACAGGTTGCTGTGGCATCATAGGGATTTGAACTAGCGATCTCTGAACGATTGGGTGAATGTCACTTGGGAGCTTTAATCAGGAGTTTGATTACTGCTACTTTAAGGGAATACTTGATTCGATTTTTTTTTTTTTTTTTTAAGAGGTTCAGTTGCTTCTGGTAGTATTTTTGAAGAAATGTGTAGGTAAAGAATCTATTCCACAAGATGAATTTTTGGTGAAATTACAAGTTTAATTTTATTCAAATTCTTGAAATTGCCGTGACATTTTGAACGTGTGCATTTTTCTGTGGTGGTCAACTCCACTGCTTCAATACCGTGCCGGTTTGCTTTGATAAAACGGTATGGATGACGGCCATTTGCAAAACCAGGAGCCATCAACCAATCACATTTGCTGACAAATGGCATGAGCCCGCCCCCAAACTGTCAAAACTCAAGCAGAGAGAGCAGCTGAAGGTAATCCACTTGGCATACAAGGACTGCTATCAAATCAGGAAGGAAATGTTATTTGACAAGGAGGGGAAAGTTTGAGCAGGATATCATAAACATGTACGCATTTCCTCTTTCTGTGCTCACGAATTCCACATTCCTACTCTTGTAAGATATTTTCACGTGCGAAATGTGAACTTGCGAGTGTATATATTTTTCACCTTGTTTTAGCGTCCTCTAGTTTTTACGTTAATGTACCATCGTAACTTTTCCTGTATCTTAAATATATAGATGGACCAGTCTGTATCAAATTTTTTGACTTGTGTATGGTTAAGCTCCTGTTTACCCTGCCTTCAGATGTCCTGAAGAGAACCAGGGTGGAGCATAAGTCAATGCAGACCATCAATTGATCAGTCACACTGAACACTTGGTCGTCTTTGTTTGGAACAGCTTCCCTTCCAGCACACCGATCTTCAGTGTTGGTCAGGCAAAGTGTCCGTCCCCCTCCAATTTAAATAATTGAAGCATTTGAAGCAGCATTTTTGCAACATCAAATACGATATCCCTGGTTTTATTTCCAAAGTACTTATTTGAATTTCAAATAGTACTTCATTATTCATGCCCGTCAAATCCGCACCAAGTTACTTCCAGAGAAAAGGCCTTTGCACACTGGATACGACACACAATTTATTATTTATTAAAAAAAAAAAAAAAAAAAAAGACAAAAAATGTGCATGAAATCTTTGCACATGGAGTCCAATGCAATTTAAAAAAAAAATTTCCCCTACTATTTCATGCTGGGTTTGCGTCATGACTGTCAGCAGTGTCCTGAATAAATGGAGTCGTCTAGTTGTGATGAAAAGGCACTATAATTCTAGACATGCTCTCAAGAAAGAGAATGTTTTGAGTACACCCATTGCTGGAATGGAGACAATAACAGATGAGCATTTCATAATCTCATGCAAGAGAGACAGGATTTTGGGTAACCAGAAAGCAAGCAGTGCTCAGTGTTGTGTACCCCTTTGTCCTCTCTTATTTAGCTCTAAAGCAAATCACGAGCTAAATAACCTGATGCCGATTTGGCTCGTGGAATCTGTTAGGGTGTGAGATTAGTTGGATGTTAGCTGATCAGAGAGAAGTTATTTACATATTTTAAATTTAAAGGTGCACCCCCAAAACCAGTCTGTAGGGTTATGATGCCCTGCTAAATGAGGCATGAGGAAAAAGAATGAAGGTGGTTTTTCAGTTAAAATAAAATAAACCTTGGAAACTTTCCAAAAGCATCTCCAAGATGTAATTTAAATGGATATGGCATGTCCCCTTTAACAGTCTCAACCAAGTTTATAAAAATGATCATGGTCTTGGGAACATGAGACACATACTGGCTTTTGTCCGTTAGTTATTATTTAGATCATGCCATTTGAAATTGCTGTTCTCTGACTATTGTCTGGGCAGCACGGTGGTGTAGTGGTTAGCATGGTCATCTCACAGCAAGAAGATTCTGGGTTCATGGCTGATGAGAGGCCTTTCTGTGTGGAGTTTGGATGTTCTGTTAGTGTCTGCGTGGGTTTCCCCACACAGCCCAAAGACATGCAGGTTAGGCTAATTGGTGGCTCTAAATTGACCATAGGTGTGAATGTGAGTAGTTGTTGTCTCTATGTATCAGCCCTGCAATGACCTGGCAACTTGTCCAGGGTGTACTCCACCTCTTGCCCATAGTCAGCTGGGAATAGGCTCCAGCTTGTCCATGACCCTGCACAGGATAAGTGGTTATGGATAATGGATGGATGGATGGCTGGCTGGATGATTTGTCTCTTATCTCATAGGGGTGCTTGCTGGCTGTGTTCCAAATTGCACCAAAGTGCGCTACAGAGTACGTGATGATGGTTTCTGTGCTATGTAGTGCACTCTGTGGTCAGCATGTAGTGGTTTGGAATTTGGCCATTGACTCAAATCCTTCACTCTTGGATTGCACAGGTTTCACTGGCCAAGCAGGTCCGGATAGGACTGGGTCTGGATCCAGACCGTGGTCTGCCAATTAGTAACCTCAGCCCTACACTTATGTTAATGTATTGATATGATGTTCATCTTGGAGACAGGCAACCAACACCTACTAGCAGTGAATGTGGCTCCTGCAGCAAGTAATGCCAGTACCTTTCTAGAAAATTAGCATGTATCTTTTCCCTCAGTTGTTAGTGTTAGCTGCGTGGATGCAAGTTTTCCGGCATGTGCTGGAAGCTCCGGTTTTTTCGGTTCTGAAAGTCATTTTTCCAAATCGTGTAAATCCGTTGAGATTTTCGGGGTGGCCCTCTCACACTCAGCATATTACCGGGTTACTGCGGTACAGTCTCTGCACGAGGCAAATCTTTTCATCTCGTCTTCACCACAAACCTCCATTCAATTTATATGCCGCTCACTGACGAGCAGTCCTGACTAGCCTGTTGTTTCACAATGTTATACATGTGTGATATGTTTCACACACGTAGCACGTTGTTCGACCAAATCAGCACAGCTATTCCCATGAGTCGCCATTTGTTTTGGTGCAAGTTAGAACAGTGCTTTTGATTGGTTCACTGTTAACTGCCGTTCAATGAAACTTGAGCTTTTATAATAAGCCTTATTTTGCTTCCCTCCCTTGCGGCAGATCCAAGTGCTTTTGCTTCTGGTTGCTGATCAAAATATGTCAAAATGAAGTTTGTATCGGAAGGCTCCAATACAAAAGAATTAGAAAAGACGTCTAGAAATAAATGGAGATGGGAATGGTTAAGCGAGTGT
>JAODOF010000018.1:11413761-11429543 GCA_027576175.1 Sciades proops | reverse complement strand
GACTTGTCCAGGGTGTACCCCGCCTTTCGCCCGTAGTCAGCTGGGATAGGTTCCAGCTTGCCTGCGACCCTGTAGAAGGATAAAGTGGCTAGAGATAATGAGATGAGATAAATTTTGATCACCGTGCCACATGCTGCTGTAAAACATTTGGTGAATGACTCATAAGCTGCTTGTTTTTAGAAACCTATCACCTACTGAAAACACCTTCTTTAGACTTTCCTCATTCCAAAGGCACCTGGATGTGTCTGTTCATTTGTTGCTTTTGTTCATCTCCAATGAGACTCCCTGCTAACCATGTTGACAAAGCTCTGCATAATGTGTTCTATAAACTAGCATTAGCAGCTGACAGAAAAGTCGCAGGTACATGTTAATGACACATGTTAATGGGCCTCTCAGAGAGTATGTGTTCTGACTGAGCAAGAAGCCTAATTAATTAGTAGATTCTGGTTTTGATGTTGCTAATTTCTCCATGCCTCTGAACTTCATTAAGTACAGTGCTTCTGGACACGGACACAAGTCCCTGGTTGATGTGTACTCCTACTCCTCTGTTATTTGCAGCATTAGCAATATCACACAAAAAAGGTTCTTCTCTTTTAAAGCCAATGGTTTAAACACATTAAAAACGCTAGTGCTCAGTTTTCATTTGAACATGTAAGAACCTTATTTGCTAATGTTTCATATGAAGAGTCTTGTAGTCTTCCACTATGCCCTAGAGAGAACTGGTTGGTATGCAGGTAACCACATTAATGTCGAGTCTAATAATTCCTAAAGCTGAAGTAGGTTGATCTGGAACATATTGTGCAAAGGAAATACATATGGGGTTAATTTTATGGTACCAGACTGGACTCAGGTACAGTCTGCTCTAAGCTGAATATAATTAAGAACGTTGCCTGCATGTCTTCCTAACCTCTGTTTCATAGAGAGAATCAAATCATACTTTATTAATACCCTTCTGTGACTAGAACTGCACTATCATCACCAGTCAAGTTGCCCTTGAACAAAAAGGTTCATGCATGACATTAACAATATCCACTATTGCACCTCATTGATGTCCAGTTAATAATTGCAGGAACAATGTCATAATATTATAATAAACGGCAGATAAAGTCTGAGAAAAAGAAAAAAAATTAAAATACTGCTAGAACAGAATTAATTATTAAGAGATACATTGCAAATGATGGAACCATTTTGTAAGGGATTTTAAGCAGACACACAGCAGGAAGAAATATTGATTTTTGTCCTGTCAATTCAATGTTTCTTCTTTATTTTTATTAATTAAAAATAAAGAAAAACCATTGAATTGACAGGACCAAATGTCTTAAAGTGATGATGGATGTCATTTCTCTTTACTTAGTCAAGTGGTTATTGACAATATGGATTACTACAGTTGTGGAATAGGGCTATTTACTGTATTTTTATTATTTACTGTTTACTGTTTGATCTCAAACACATTAAGGACATAAAAAATTGCACTAATTAACTTTTGACGAGGCACCCCTGTTAATTGAAAAGCATTTCAGGTGACTACCTCATGAAGCTGGTTAAGATGATGCCAATAGTGTGTAAAGCGTCATCAAGGTAAACGGTGGATACTTTCAAGAATCTAAAATATCAAACATATTTCAACACTTTTTTGTTCACCACATAATTCCAGATATGTTCCAGATGTTATTTCATAGTTTTAATGTCTTCAGTATTACTCTACAATGTAAAAAATAATCAAAATACAGAAAACCCTATGAATGAGTAGGGGTGTCCAAACTTTTGACTTGTACTGCATATGAAAATACAGTGTCATTAAAAAAATAAAAAATAATAATAATAGCTCATGAAGCTGGTTAAGATAATGCCAGTAGTGTGCAAAGCGTCATCAAGGTAAACGATGGCTACTCTGAAGAATCTAAAATATAAAACACAAGTTGTTTTTTAAACACTTTTGTTTACCACATAATCCCATACATGCTTCATATGTTATTTCATAGTTTTGATGTCTTCAGTGTTCTACAATGTAGAAAATAATCAAAATACAGAAACACAGATGAATGAGTAGGTGTGTCCAAACTTTTGACTGGTGCTGTATATATACTGCATCCATGAATGCATGTATTCATACCATATATGCCCATTATAATACTGCAATTCCTCTGAAATTTGAAATTCAGAGATTGCAAGTTTGAATCTGGACGATGCCATTGCCATCTGTGACCGGGCCATGTTTTCTGGGTGGGAGGGCTGGCATACTCTCTCACTTATCATAGTGACACTAGCAAATCATTGGTATCTGTGAGCTCATGCTTGCAGGAGGGGTGGATAGCGCTTTCCATGTGTTACACCAACCCGTGATGCAGCATGAGCAGCAGTTCAAAAGGATGTGGTCAGCAACTTCACCTGTCTCTAAGGAAGCTTGTGTTAAGTCGGCATTACAGTGTATGATATTCAGCCTGATTTTGCTCTTGCAGTCACAATCGCACATTGTAAAGGATAATTTGAAATTGAGATTGGTGATTTTAGAATGCTTAATGTGACATGCTCACCAGTGGATTTAGTGCCATTGTGACCAAAGATAGTCAACGTCTTTCACGTTCAGAAAATTTTGCCTAAACTCTCAGAGTGTAACCACTGTTATGACACTTGTTTAAATCTACTAATAGGAGTACTACATATGATTACATCAATTTCATGGGACAGCAAACAGTCATTGTCCTGGCAATGGCAAAATGTAAACAAAATATTTTTGACTTAAAAGGAGTGCAGTTTGTTGAATTGCAGCATCAGACAAAATGTCTCTATAATGTTTCAACACAGTTATATCATGATAGGACAAAAAAGGATGTGAGATGGAAAGAAATAGGGGATGACACATTTTCCAGGTATGTAGCTAGCTAATTAGCATGCAAATGTTCTGTTCACACAGTTTATTTATTATTGTGACAGTGTGAAATGTTTTGACAATGTGACTATGTTTGTGCTTTCCAGTTGAAGTGCTAAAATGTTGTACTGCATCGCTGTGCACACAGTATGGCTGAACATAGTAGACGACATCATCACTTAATCTGACATGAAGAACACATGTTAAAGCACAGTCTGTTACAAAATTCTTATTGGGATCATTTCATTAAGTGTGACAATGTATAATCGCAAAAGACCACTGAAATCGCACAGTGTAAAACCAGCTTTAGCCTTTGCCCTCCCTGGTTGGTAGCTATCGTCTGATAGGGGAGTGCTGGCTGGAGGTTGGGAGTTGGCCAAGACTAAATTAGGCAGAATATCAGGGGGGAAAATGTTCCTTTGGTTTTGCATCGAACTGTAAAATGATCTGAGGTCTCCAACATCTCATTACTCTGAAAACTTTATCTCAAAGGACAAAAAAAAAAAAAAATTTCATTTTCAGACAGTAAGACCAATTAGGTTGCCAAAATTCAACCAGTGCCTTTGAGATAACCCCTAATAAATGTTTCTTCCTCTGGTCACATATCTATTGAAAGAGGCTGCTCCTACACCAAAGGCTTACTGCATCACAAAGATATTACCGTCCTCCCTTATGCCACTGCTGATTCTTTTCAAGTGCATGTCTTTTCATCGAGAGAGATTATAAGGAGGGGTAAAGTTAATAAGGACATAAAGGATTAAATAAAAATAAGAGTTGCATAAGCAGACATGAACTGAATAATGACACTCCCTTCTTAATCTGAACAGTTTATTTAAGTACTTGTACAATAAATAGCCTCAAGTCACCAAAGAACCCAATAGCACTATCAAACACACACACTCATTTTCTCTTAAAAAAGTGCAATCATTAGTAAAATAAACAAAGTCTATACAATGCAAGCAGTAGAGGAAGGAAAGAGAGTGAACAATTTTTGGAAAATGCTGAATGTTGCAGTTTCAGGAGGTTAGGTAAGGTGGGGAGAATTTCAGCCCACTAATGAGTTTCTAAAGTGAGTGACTGGGGAATGGTGAACAATTCTCTGAGGTGTAGGGATATGCTGACATACTTTGTTTCCCCTTTCTATCAAACAGCCCCGCCACAACCCATTTATCTGGAGGAAACAGGTGGAAGTGCTAAGTGAGTCATTCTTTTCAGAAGTTTAGTCCGATAAAGAATTAGTCAGAGCAAATAGAACAAGTGTTTTAGACATTAACTGTCAATACTCTCCCTTTATCTTTTATATATGTTTTACTAATTGCACTCTAGAGAAAGGGTTCTGAAACTAAGCTAAAATTATGCTTGGTAAAAGGTGGGGACAATGAAATAAGCACAGGAAGAAAACCAGGAGAGAGAAACACTGAGTAACCTTAGAATATACAATATACGTTGTGAAAATCCACACTATTTACCAGCTCATGCTGTGCATTTATTTGTGTGTGTGTGTGTGATTTTTATGTAGTACTCTAAGTCCTACTGTTAGTACAATCTGTACTCATGAAGGTAAAAGGCTTAATCTTTGAAATCGTCTGTACAAAACCTGTACCTTCTAGCACTGGAACACAGTGGTTTGCTCACAAGCCATATAACATCCACCAGGTATTCGTAGTGCCCTATGGCTATTGAGAAGTCACTAGTCTCCATCCTAGATAGGCAAGGGGCAGTACACACCCTTCAAAGCAAGCTTTCTGAAAACCTGGCATCCCATGTAGTTGTTCCAGTGCAGCAAGACCCTAAGGCAGGGCATACAGAAATTTATTTGTGACCTGATTCAGTCCTTGGTAATCTATATATGGCTATAATCCCCCATAATTTTTCTTCGAGAAAAATCTGACTGGTGCTGCTCATGTGGAAGGTAGTCTGTTTGCTGGATGCCAGGACATGGAGGAGTATCTCCTGGAAGCAGGTCTATAGCACAGTCCCACAGTTTGTGTGGAGGGAGTCTGGTGGCACCATGCATCCTAAAGACCTCTGCCAAATGATACTCCATCATCACACTCTCTAGCTCATGCTATGCTTGTCTTTTGATGAAGGTAGATCCCCACTGGATCTGGAGACCACAGCCTGTGCAGTTCATTGACCAGCATTATAGGTACCTTGTAAACAAGTGTTAAAATGCCTTCATAGACCAAGTCCTGTTGTGATACTTGAGACCTGTCTTGATCTTGAGACTGATCTTGAGAAATCATTCAAGATCATCATAACATTTCCACAAATATGTATTTTTGTAATGGCACAAAATGTAAATGTTTATCTCTGCATGTGGAGTTACATAGTGCTTATATATTTCAAGTGACTGTTTCAAAACATTTCCTATAAATATTCTTATGTTTAAAATAATATATCACAAGTACTTGTAATGCACAGCAAAGTCTCAGAAAGTTGTATGAGCCAAAACAAGGATTTTTTTATTTACCTGCTGTGTGCTTAGATCAAAGGAAATGTGCTTTGATTTGCAAATCTTTTCATTTCTCTAAAAAAAGCAACTGACCATGTAAACCATGTTTTTTTTTTTTTTTATAAAATGTATAATCGCTCCAGTCGCTCCCATGTATTTCCACACTTCTATGGGGATGTTATCAGGGCCGACCGTTTTCCCATTCTTCATCTTTTTCAAGGCATTGATGACTTCAGCTTCTGAGATGATGTTCACCTGCTCTTCCACTATTGTTTGTTCAGTGCTTCTTTGGATTCTTGGGTTTTCCTCATTCATCAGTTTGTGAAAGTACTTGTGCCACCATTGGAGTATCTGTGCATTCTCTGACAGAACTGTGTCATCCTCATTTTTGAAGAGCTTTGCTTGGTATATGTTTTCCGAGTCTTTGTTCTTATTCTTCCCAATTCTTAATGCTCTCTTCTGATCCTCGTTGGTATCTAGGTCTTCATACAATCTCTGGTAAGCTTGGACCTTGGCAATAGCTACTGCCTTCTTTGTAGCCTTCTTCTTCTCTTTGTACAAGGTCTTGTTTTCCTCACTGCTGTTCAGATCTAGTGCCTTCTTTGCTTCCTTCTTAGCCTGTATGCTCTCTTGCACCTCACTGCACCACCACCACATTTCCTTCTTGGCCTTCACTTTGCCTGATGTTCTCCCCACTGTATTTTCTGCTGCTGTCCAGATGTCTTGGGCCACATTCTCCCAGGTATTGGTGCCATCTCTCTTCCTGATGTCCAATTTTCCCATTAGTTCAGCTACGAAAAGCTCTCTGAGGGTCCTATCACTCAGTTTCTACCACTTGATCTTCGCTTCCCCACTTGTTCTTTTTGGTCGTGCTTTCACAGGCCTCATAGTGCACACTACTGGTCTGTGTTGTGATGTCACACTCTCTCCTAGTAACACTTTACAATCTTTAACTACTCTTTTGCTCGTTTTTCTGCACAGGATGTAATCAATCTGGGTCATAGCCCTTCCGCTCTTGTAGGTGATTAGGTGTCTTTCAGCCTTCTTGAAGTACATATTGATGAGTGCCATATCTGTGCTCATAGCAAAATCCAGTAGCAATTCTCCCTCTTCATTTCTGGTCCCGTAGCCAAACCTCCCGATGACATCTTCCTTTCCGCTGTTTTCGCTCCCAATATGGCCACTGAAGTCGTTTCCAATCCAAAGTTGCTCTTGTCTTGATATTTCAGCCATTTCTTCATTCACCTCCTCCCAGAAGTTGAAAACTCTACTTGAAAACAAAACCCCCCAAAATACAAAAAAACAACAAAATATGGAATAAAAGTAGTTGATGTAAGAACGTATCTTTTTTTACTTTTCAAGAATTATTATTATTATTACAGCATTTTTCACAAATTGTTACTGTCATTTCACCGGTTTGTTTACATTTTAAGTGGAAATGATTTTGTCGGACGTTTTGTATAAAGTTTTTATTTATCGAATTTGCAAAAAATAAAAATGTTCCGTTTCTCAAAATCCAGTGAATGTGGATAGAATAAAACAGTTATTGCACTCAATCATATCACTATGTGCCTCGTCGGTTATCAGTTCATGTACGACTCGTTTTGTGGAATAACTGTTAAATATTATATGGCACGAGCTACTTCTGGTAAAATTGTGCACTCCAATTCGTTCCTTGGTGGGCAGAATTTTCCTGTAATGCTCGTGGGTGATTATGAACTTTTCCCCCAAGGTGCAGTTTCAGTGTTGCAAAAAAACAAACAAAAACAAAATGACAAAAAGATTAATTGGAAATCAAAGATGGCTAAACAAGACAAACCAGAATCACCTAGTTATTCAAGAAGTGAGCAACGAAAAGCATTCAGAAACTCCTAACAGAAATTCAGTTTTGAAACCGGTAGCCATTTATTTTGCACACGTGACTCAACTACATTACAAATATGTCGTGACTGAAAGCAGCATCACGCCTCATTATAATGACTGTCTATTTTAATCTTAGAAATACAAAAGCCATATAATAAACTCCTTATTAACCTTGCTTGCTCGGTCTTTACGGGAAAATATCAGATCTCGGTCTTTTTGTCAAGACCTTCGTCTTATATTTTCCCGTAAAGACCTCACGCTCAGTTAATAAGTAGTTAATAATGAGATAATAAGTTGAAATAATTACATAGTGACAGTATTTTGAAATCATCAAAGAAAAAGTCAAAATAATGACATAATTAAACTATTTTAAAATAAGTTACCAAGTCAAAAAATGCCAATGGTTATCTTGAAATAATGACATACAAAGTCATAATAATGAAATAATAACACTATCTTGAAATAACAAGACATTTTTCACAGCTTGCTGTTCAGATCTTCAAGGTAACAAGAAAGTAATATCCTGCTCTATTTCCTCAGCAACACGTGACGATGCCGTGTGTGAGATTGCCAACCCAGCCTTTGTGGTGTACTCATCGATCATGTCCTTCTACGTGCCCTTCATCATCACACTTCTCGTCTACGTACAGATCTACGTGGTGCTGCGCAAGCGTCGGAAAAGAGTGAACACCAAGCGCAGTTGCCAGAGGACGGATGCCGAGCCTCAGCTTCCTCTCAAGGTGAAGCACGCCTCCAGAGCATCCCACTCACATCAGAAGCTTGTTTGAGCAACTGCTCAAATTAATTATTTTAACAGTTGTGACTAATGTCTAGGACTGTTTTCCAGAGGGATTTTAGTAGACGTCGCTGTTTTACAATCGTGCAGTCGTTCCTTAAAGCGATGAATGAGGTCATTTATCACAAGCCATCAGCATACCCTTATAGAACATCGAGAAGTGAAGTGTGAAGTGAGAGTTTGAAATGAGTTTTTGAGCTTTCATACAGCCTAAAAGCTTTTGGGAAAGTAGATTCATGAGCACTGATTCAGTTCATTGAGCTCTGGGGGAACTCTGGTGACTGCAAAGCTCTTTAACTCATACATGCAGTTCTGCAGTCGAGAAGCTCGATGTCCTCAATGATGTACTCAGTGTGTAATTGTGGCAAATGGATAGATGATGCATGGTAACTACTCAGTGGTAGTTAAAGTGCATTAATGACATAGCGTAGCAATTTGTTTGTGTTTGGATGCTCATTTTTGAGCCTTTCCCTTGGGTGTTTATCATTATTTTATGAGACGTTTGGCCTGGGTCACACTTATAGTCACACTGAATATGCATTATTTAGCAGACAGCATAAAAAAATGTGCAGCCATTAAGGCTGGGAAAATCCTGCCACATAAACAATTACAGGCAATTTCCAACAACTTTATTGTCTTTCTGTTTAGAATGGGGATTAAGATGATGCATCTTACCATTTTTTTTAATACCCCGCTGGTCGAAAGGCCCGAAGGGGGATTATGTCGTGGCGATGTCCGTCCATCCATCTGTCCGTCCCGGGAAGGGTGCTCACCTTCTGAAATCAACTCTTCTCACAATTTTTGGAGGAATTTCACAAAACTTGGCATGATTCTTTGTTATCTGTCAGTAATACGCATATTGTAATTTCGTTCAATTCGGTCACATTTTACCAGAGTTACAGCCCTTGATTAACAAAATTATAATCTGAATTTTATAAGAGCGTGTTTTCCTTCTGAAATCAACTCCTCTCACAATTTGCGGAGGAATTTCACAAAACTTGGCAAAAAGCCTTATGTGTCAGTAGTACACATTGTTATTTTGTTCAATTTGGTCGCATTTTACCCGAGTTGTGGCCCTTGATTAACAACCTTGTACTTTCACAATTTCATGAAAAAGTGTGCTCGCCTTCTGACATCAACTCCTCTTACAATTTTTGGACGAATTTCTCGAAGCTTGGCAAAAGGCCTCGTTATATGACGGTAATACACATATTGCGATTTAATTTTGTTTGTGAAAATTTTACCACAGTTTTGACCCTTGATTAAATAACTTGTACTCTGACCATTTCACGAGGGTGTACATTCTTCTGAAATCGACTCCTCTTACAATTTGTGGAGGAATTTCACCAAACTTGGCAGAATGCTTTGTTATATGACAGTTACACGCATATTGAAATTTAGTTTAATATGGGCAAATTTTACCAGAGTTATGCCCTTGATTATTAACAAACTTGTACTCTGGCAATTTCATCAAGGTGTGCTCGCTTTCTGAAATCAACTTCCCTTACAATTTTTATCCCCCGCTGGCCAAAAGGCCCAAAGGGGGATTATGTCATGGCGTTGTCCGTCTGCCTGTCTGTCCGTCCCGGGAAAGGTACTCCCCTTCTGAAATCAACTCCTCTCACAATTTTTGGAGGAATTTCACGAAACTTGACCGGATTCTTTGTTATATGTCGGTAATTCGCGTCTTGCAATTTCTTCCAATTCAGTCGCATTTTACCAGAGTTATGGCGTAGTTGCCAGCAGGGGATATTGTGTTCTTAGAGCACTCTTGTTGATTCCATTTTGATTTCCAATTTATCTTTTTTGTCATTTTGTTTTTTGCAACGTTGAAAGCTGGTGCCTTGGGAAGAAAGTCCATAATCACTCACGGGCATTACAGGAAAATACTGCCCGCCAAGGAACCAATCAGAATGCACGATTTTACCAGAAGTAGCTTGTGCCATATAATAAAGTAGTTTATTCCACAGCATTCTTAATACGCCATCACTGAAACCTTGTGGCATAACACATTGCTCAAACCTAATAGTTTCCTTGTCGAGCTATTGATAAATATATTTTAGCCCTCTCATCTAATATCATGAACAATCATCGCTGAACAGTATACTCTGTATACTATGCAAGGGTGTTTTATAAATATTATAATTCATTTGGACAGCCCTCTTGCTTTCTAATCCAAATCATAATGAATTTGTATTCCAGCTGTGAGGACTAGGAATAATCCGCACTGACTCACACGCATGCCCAGCTTTATTTATTTATTTATTTTTGGCGGGGGGGGAATCACCTCCTGAAATCTGGATTCACTCCAAGCTGAAAATGAAAAGGTTGCTTGCTGGTAGACACTTGAAGAATGTCGGAGACATTATAATTCTGCATACTGGAATTCTGCAGAGGTGTACGGTTAGAAATACAAAAGAAGGGAGAACATGAAAGCAAGAAGGAAAGAGAAAGCATTTATAAGGTATTTATGCAGGGATGGAAATGTACACACACACACACACGGGAGATTAAAAAAATGAAATGGAATGAAATGGAAAACAAAATCTCATCAGAAAATGAATTATATAATGCTTTCACATGCAAACATTTAATCTGTACTGGATCGGTACTAGAAGGGTTCTTACATTAGTAGTTCTTTTAATGCCATCCAATAGCTTTAGATTATCCATTGTCCCAACCCCCACCTACTCCTTCTTTTCATGAGTGTTCCCCCCCGATATCAAGCGTGTGATAATTTCTAGCATTTTCACGACCAGTGAAATGTTAAGCATTCAATTTATACTGTTAATAACTTAAAATAATTATTTGTTATCCACTCTACTCGAATGTTTGGCTTATTATTATTATTATTATTATAAAAATGAATTACTATACCAGTCTAGAAATAAAAAAAAAGTGATTTACTGCATCACACAGAAATCAGTAATTCTACTGAAATCTCTTCCTTTGATATTCAATTACTGCAGATTTTGCAGGCTGTTGCGTTATATTTCAGAAAATCTGCCAACTGGCATCATGATTTATTTCATTCGCCAATGCTGACTGTAGTGTGTGTGGAAGAAAGAGAGTAACAAATAAAGCCAGTCATCCGGGAGCTACTTCATCAAGAGAAGAAGAGGCAATAAGACTGGAGTAGAGAGGGAGACTGGGACGGGATGGGGGATGGGGGGGTGTGCGTTACCCACAACTCCATTCCCTTTTGCACCCATCTCTCTGCGCCTGTTGCCATGGCAACAGCACAGGGTAGAAAGAGAGCAGGAGAACAAGAGAGGGAGGTTGGCATGAGCCGAAGCAGTTACTGTATGAGATAACGACCGACTATCGAAGGACCTGCTGCTTTTTCACCCACCGGCTACCTGAAATGGTGGTAGATGAGAAGTTGCAGACCTGATATTGACAAATGCCTTCTATGAAAGCACACAAGGTTTAAGGGAACCACTGACACCCCCTTTGTGCAGCCACGCATGAAATTAAATTCTGTTCAGTCTAATTGCTCACATCTTCCAAAGGCAATGGGTTACTAAAATACTGTAGAAACAAAAGATAAAGATGTACAAAATTCATATATGTTAAAACAGGAGCTTAAAATGTGGTGTTGGATTTACTGGTGGATGAAGTTGTAGCCTGTGGAGTTCTTGGCCAATTTGTAAGTGTTTTGGACCATGTTGGCATTGGGATTTTCTTTGCCTTCTTCTTAATGTTCTGCCTGATGTCCATCAGAGCTTCTAGGGAACATTACAGTCATGGTTTCCCGTTGCCGTCTACCGGATTATTATAGAGGTTTTCTTCTCTCAACCATTCACACCTATGGACAATTTAGAGTAGCCAGTTAACCTAACCGCATGTCTTTGGATGGTGGAGGAAACCCATGCAGACATGGGGAGAATGTGTAAACTCCACACAAAAAGGCCCCCATTGGGCACTGGGCTCGAACCCAGGACCTTCTTGCTGTGAGGCGACAGTGCTAACCACTACACCACCGCTAATTAGCACAATTAATACTAATTAAATACTAATTTGCCTAATTGGTTTTTACTAATTTTCTCAAATTTTGTATTCAGTCTACAACAATCTATGTGCCTGCCAATTTCCATGTAAATATCTTGAAAAATAAAAAAGTTATTAAGAAAAAACATTTGATCTCATTGGTTAATGAGGCCCATTTTGGACCATGTTATCCTAATTATGGCAGTTTTCTAAAAATTAAGCCGTTTTTTTTAAGCTTTGATTTGTAATATGTCAAGAATAGATAAGCATATTTTAATTCTGTCAAAAGTATCTTGTTCTGCAATCATTTCTAACTTCAACAAGACCAATTTTAAGCAATTTGGATTGAATTTTAATTTTCACCTGATATGCCTAATAATATGTCTAGACCTGTTTATTCAGAGAAATGTAATTATTTCATCAGTAGGCTTCAGTATATACCTGTTCATTTCTTCACCTGGTCATTAAATACTTGTTCATGACGATTAAACAAAACACAGCAGCTGTATTATCCAATAAGGAAAGTGTCATGTTTAGGTCTTAAGCAGCTCTCAGATATTAACTGTCTTTAAGCGCCCCAAGAGGCAAGTGTCTTTAAAGCCAACTCTGTTTCTTTCTTCACTTTCAGGATCAACAACTTTCCAACTTTCTTCAGAGTCCAAGCCTGTCCCACCCCATCCTTCCACCCCATATGTCATGAAGTGACATCATGGACGCTCTGGATAATGGGATCAAGGGTGTAGAGCCCTTCATGTTACATGTGAGACACTAAGCTTGTGAATAAGTTGAAGATATATATAACATAAATGTTTTATTTTTCTGTGGTTTCTATACTCCTCTAATTCTCTTTTTCTGTCTAAACCAGAAGGTGCAAGAAATGACTTGATATCCAACAAAAGCAAACTCCAATATTTAACATCAATCTCTGAAATATGGAATAATAATAATAATAATAATTATTATTATTATTATTATTATTATTATTATTATTATTATTATTATTCCTTTTCTCTCTCTGGGAAGATGTTCAGGCTGGCAGTACAAATGCTCCTCTGGCTCCACCTGTAACATCACCACCAGTGTCAGAGCCTGAGCCCAGATCTGCCACTCATGTCCAGCCTCAGCCATCTCTGCAAAGGCAAAACAGTTCCGAAGTTCCAACATCCACACTGCCAGCTCCTCTTTCGTGGGGTGACATCATGGATGCACTGGACAATGGGCTAGAGGACGTAGAGCTGTTCACTTTACATTTGAGACACTAAGCTTGTGAATAAGTTGGACATACATAACATAAATAATTTTTTCTGTGGTGTCTCTATCCCTCTAATTCTGTCTCTTTTTCTGTCTAAAATAGAATCCCTGGAGTATGAATAGCATCACTGAGGCAGAAGAGCAGAAGGGAGAAGAGCAGAAGGAGCAGGATAAGATCCAGCAGCGGCCTGTTCAGGACCAGACGCTCCCTGAGGAACCCGTCAGCAAGAATAGCAAGGTAGAGGAGTAAAATCTTTTTGCAGATCATAGATCTTTTTCAAAGAGGACATGCTTTAAATCCATGTATGGATATGTGGGTGTGTCCCTGACTTCATGTCTGAGTGCAAGTCTGTGCTCACGTTTACATTTGTGCATTCGCTTCATTAGCATACTGGATGTTGACTCTGCCCTGTTCTGTAGACTTTCAAACTCCTGCTAAGGAATTTAGATCACAGGGTGGATGACCGGCGCCTACAGGAGGAGTTCAAGTGATATGGCACTCTTGTCAATGCAAAGGTCACTAACAATTACTAATCCCTAGATTTCATTCCTTTCCCAAGAACCTGTGTTCACCTCCCCTTACTTGCTGTATTACATCAAAAGCAGTGTGTACTTGCAGCACAAGGAGATGAGTGTGTAGTGGGGTGGGGTTTTTTTCTCAAATGGTGCATTTTCTGAACGTGAATGGGCTAAGAATGTTTTTTACATTGTATGTATAATGCATGTAATACTCATTCTTTGCTTTCTGTATCTTCTCACTGTCCTCTACAGGTCACGAGGGAGAATGGCCGTTCAAGTGGCAAGGGATGCGTCACTTTTTCATCTTGCGATGAAGCAAGAAAGGCCGTCATCAACATGAATGGCAGGCTGTTGGGCAGTAGGCCTGTGTATGCGAGTCCGTCTCAGAGTAGCCGGACTACAGAACCACACAAGCCTGTAGTGACCATCCAGCCACAGCGTGAGTCACAGCTGTGTGATTAGTTTTGTGTTACGTTTAACAACACTGGTGTTGAGAGAGTGCAGTTTGGGTCTCAGTATGCTTGGGGGTGGTCAGGGTGTAACTATAAAACTGAGAATGACTGGTGGACTGATAATTTATACGAGTGAATGTAATATGTCAAAATCTGATGCAATTTAAAACATTGAAAGTAGATGTATATTATTAAAGTAAGTAAATTAGTGGAACTTACTGATTTGTATTCTAAAGTGAAATGATTGGATGTACCTACAGATGCCACCCCGGAGAGAAACCAAACACCTCGGAGAGAGAAGAAGATGCTGGAGAAGATGAGCAGCAGAGTACAAGCACAGGTACTATTATGACTATATTTTGAGTGCCTTTTATCAGGACTATTATGAGTTGGATCAGCTTTTGATCACAGCTGTGTTTAGTCACATTTTTAGCTTAAGAATTTGCTTAATACTGAGTGATTGATGAGTATGTATTATTAAATCCCACAGTACAAACACCCACATGCATGCACACACACACACTGGATGTTGACTCTGCTCTCTGTTCTGTAGACTGGCGAAATCTTCGTGAGGAACATTGATTACAGCGTGGATGACGAGTTCCTGCTTGAGTACTTCCAACCCTTTGGAAGCGTCATCAGAGCAAAGGTCACTTTCAACTACTAATCTCTATATTTTGTTCCTTTCCTCACTCTATGAGGTCAAAACCTATGTGCACTTGCAACACAAGGATATAAGTGTATAGCAGGGAGCTTTTTTCTATAGCTGCTACCAGAAATTACCTTTAACATAAAAGAGATTCATATCGGCTATGGGGAGGTGCAATACCAGAACCATGACACAGCATAGCTGTTCATAGTTTATATTTTGCTGGACAGACATTACTCAGTTTTCCTCATGATTAGCAGCATGGGAGTGTGTAATGCTCACTTTTTGCTTTCTATATCTCCCTGACAGGTGATAATGGAAAATGGACGTTCAACAGGCAGAGGATTTGTAGAGTATTCCACTCCAGACGAAGCCAGAAATGTGACAGAAGTGCTAAACGGAAAGATCCTGGGCGGGAAACCATTGCATGTGATGCTGACCAAAACCAATGAGCAACACAAGGCTTCCTTTGCCTGGACGCAGAGGGTGCGACCATATCGTGAGTCACAACTGTCCTAAAAATGTCTTACAGAATGTATCTTCCCATTATGTAGTTAGCTACCAACTGAACAAAGCACATGTGGAGTGACAAAAATTTTGAATACAGTAGTAAAATTATGTTAAATACTGCAATGGTAAAACAAGATTGCCATAATATTGTAAACCATGATAAAAGGTTTCACAATTATTGTGATGTACGTATGTGTGTGTCCACACACAGTGTACGCTAACACAGCTCTGCTTTTCTCTTTCAGGTCGTCCCTGTGTCGCACCAGCAACCAGATAAATTAATAAACATTGTCAAAAATGTAATAAAACATTGTCTGGGTCTTTATTATAGTCAATAAATGTTGGTGTAACCAACTTGCACAGTAACAGCAGTAACATCTGTGCTGTTAAATAATCAATCATAAAATTTCACCCGAATAAATTGGAAT
>JAODOF010000018.1:9185692-9205348 GCA_027576175.1 Sciades proops | reverse complement strand
AATTTAGAGTCACCAGTTAACCTAACCTGCATGTCTTTGGACTGTTGGGGAAACCGGAGCACCTGGAGGAAACCCACCCAAACTCCGCATAGAAAGGCCCTCACCAGCCACGGGGCTCGAACCCGGACCTTCTTGCTGTGAGGTGACACCACTACACCACCATGCCACCGTTATAAAATGTATAGCAAGTTAAAAGTAATCTTATTTCTGGCATTTCCTTTGAGGTACTACAGTGTAAACACAATACTGACAGAAAAACATAATTTCTAACTCAAACAGTCATAATGAATTAGGTTTTATACCTGGCCAGGCAGGATGGTATAATCCTGGGGCTCAGCACAGTGAACAAAGTCAGGTTCCTCATGGTACACTTGGGGAGCTGGGACAAGGTCACCAGCTCCAACCCACGGTCCAGAGCAGTACAGATCCCAGAAAATAGGGAAAGATGCCTGTGGTGGAAAGAAACAAACAGGGGTTTTGTTAGTGTTTAAACAATTCTAATTTAAATTTAAAGACCTAACCTCAGTCTAAGATACAAGAAGGAATGTCTGCATTTTTTTTTTTTTTTAGTACAAAAAATACACAGCTACAGAAAAGCTCACATAAGTGAGTTGGCTCCAACGTTCAGTTCAAAAGAGCCAAATCAAAGAACAGATTGACTCTTGAATGACACAGAACAAAGACAGAAATGATATACAGTATTAGTTGGAAAACAGGAATACACTTGTTGGCTGTTTATCCCAAATTAGTCATTTTTAACCCTCATTTTAATGAGAAAGGAACATGATATGATATTGGAGTGATTCAGGAATGGAAAAACTGGGGTGCTGAGGGAAAAATCCTTAGCTCAGTATGTTCAGATAGTATTTTTACATGGTACACAGTTCCTACCAACATGATCACCTCTCTAACTCCACAGGTCTAGAGATTTGACTTAGTGTATTATAAGGATGGAGCTTTTCTGTTCAGTCGCCATGACTGAGGCTTTAGTGCCCCCTCTTGGAGAGAATGAAAACTGTTCCAGACACACTGACTATTTCATTAACAACCAAAATTCATAATAAGAAAAATATCTATTGGTATTTATTTTTAAGTTTTCCAAAATACCTTTTTTTTTTAAATTGTTAAACAGTCTTATTCATAGTTACCCTGCACAGCATCTGCTCACAGCTTACCATTTGTTCAAAAGATGGCATTGGTGCAAAGAAGTTGCACAAATTAATGTTCATGGAGTTCAAAAATATGAATAGAAGTGTTAAAAGTAAAAGATGTCAGTTGAAAAGGTGTCAGGTTTGCTCAAGATGGTGGATCGCAGCTGAGTTGTTGTTTTTTTTTCTCCTGAATGTCGTGGAATGTTTTTTTTCAAAATTCAAAATTTCTCTCTGCAATAATCATTCTCTTTTGATCATCTAACCCCGCCCCCTGACTCAAGTACATACACACTCAACTACTTGTACTCAGAAACCACATTTCACTTGTGAATGCACACAACCTTTAAATCTGACTCTCAATATTTCTAGACAATTAAACTCCAGCAATGAAAATAGCTTAATATTTACATGAGAAACATCACTGAAATTTAATCATTTGAAATAGAAGGACTAATAAGAAAATTTCATGACAGCATAAATATATCATTTAGTTTCCTTTTTTTTGTACTTTAAAACCCAGTTAAAACAGTACAATATGAGTTGACATGAAAAACTAAAAAAAACCAAAAACATATTACCCTGTTAGATCAGACTTGATCCAAAAGTAATCTGATTATAGCACATTTTAAAAGTAATCTACAAAAGTAACTCATCTCACCTCATTATCTCTAGCCGCTTTATCCTGTTCTACAGGGCCGCAGGCAAGCTGGAGCCTATCCCAGCTGACTACGGGTGAAAGGCGGGGTACACCCTGGACAAGTCGCCAGGTCATCACAGGGCTGACACATAGACACACTCACGGTCAATTTAGAGCTAACCTGCATGCTTTTAGACTCTGGGGGAAACATGAAGAGAAAATGCAAACCCCACACAGAAAGGCCCTCGTCGGCCACTGGGTTCGAACCCAGAACACCACCGTAATGACAATAACTGCAAAAAAAAAAATAAAAAAAATTCCTGACATATTGCTGTCCAGTCCATAAGACAGAGTTGTAAAAAATGTTTGTTCTGAATTTAGGGCACTTTGGTGTTATTGTTGTTTTGTATTTTTGGACAGGGGCTGGCTCTTATATCATAGGCACCACCCTCTGGGAACGCCCACAAAATAAATACCATCTGTCAAGACGGTAAAGAAACGATAAAAAATGCCCAAACCTTAAAAAAAAAACCCCAAACCCTGTCGTGTTCATGTATAAAAGGTCGAATCCCGAACCCACACGCTGACACACTGACTACACTGTCTGAGAATAGTGCGTTGCAGGCTCCGCCCCCATTCCTTTTCTATTCGTCCGCACTTGACAACATGTTAAGACTCCGCCCAGTTTGACCAAATAAGGATTCGCTGCCCATACACGGCTTACAATCGAACCGAACGTAACCTTTTTTCCCCCTTCCTTATTCCCCGTTTATATGGCACAGCGACTTCCGCTCTTACCGTTAAAGCGGAGTGGAGATCATGGCGGAGCGCGTGCAGCAGCCCCCAGCGAAACGGTTCTGCTGCCGACCCGGTTATAGCGCAGCGTGTCGACAGGGGCTGCGGGTCGGCGGAGCAGTATGCGGCACTTCGGCTTCAGCTCAAGCGGGATCGGGCAAGACCCCGGAATCGCTCTTGGACATCGCGGCGCGTAAAGTGGCAGAAAAATGGCCCTTCCAGAGGGTAGAGGAGCGCTTCGAGCGGATCCCAGAGCCCGTTCAGAGGAGGATCGTGTACTGGTCTTTCCCGAGGAGCGAACGGGAAATCTGCATGTATTCCTCGTTCAATACCGGCGGTGAGGAGAGCGCGGCGGCGGCAGCGGCCGGGGAAGGAAGCGATGAGACGCGGCTGCCTTTCCGTCGCGGTGTCGCGCTGCTCGAGAGCGGCTGCGTAGACAACGTTCTCCAAGTCGGTGAGTGCTGTATTTATATTCCTAAATAAACCTACTCGACGCTGCTTTTTTTTGAACAAAGAAACCGAACACAACGCAGCTTTAAATCTCCTCACAGACCGGGTCCGGTTTAAACCCTCCATTATTAACAAATACTCGCTCGAATCCGGTTTAAACCGTGTCAGGAGAAAAAGCAGCACGGAAGGAAGTGTTGTTGATTCCTCTCAGCTAGTTTTATTTTATTTTTTTTTCCTTTTAAAACCTTTTTACTAACTGAATTCACTTCATTTCTGTCTACAGGGTTTGTTTTAACCCGAAAACTAGGTTGTGTCTGGTGTTCCAATTTTTTTGAACTGAGCGGCTTGAGGGAGGTTATTAGCAACTATGCTACAAACAACAAGCAAACAACCCAGTGGACGGACAGCTTTAATGTCACTGAAATGACAAGCGGCGGCTAATGTTAGCTTGTCATTAGCTAATGTTAGCTTGTTTGGTTTGTTTTTCTTCCCTCTTCAGCTAGAATGAGAAGTGGAATTGGATTTAGCCTGAGCTAGCTCGCTTCATATTTTTTGTTCCTAAAGGAGTTTTTTTTTTTTTTTTTCTTGGCTTTGGATATTTTTTTTTTTTTTTTTTAAAGCCAGTGCGCATATCAAATAGCCGTCAGGCATCTCCCCCAGTCTGCTATTGAAACTAGCACT
This sequence comes from Sciades proops, assembly GCA_027576175.1. Taxonomy (NCBI): domain Eukaryota; kingdom Metazoa; phylum Chordata; class Actinopteri; order Siluriformes; family Ariidae; genus Sciades; species Sciades proops. Next base: position 9,201,634 of record JAODOF010000018.1, on the reverse strand, counting down.
TTGTTCCCATTTTCATGTTCATTTGTGTCTTTTCAGCTTTATGTCACCCTGCGAAAGGAAAGCCAAACAAAAGCGCCTTTTTATTTCTTTTCACTGCTTGTTAAATAGAAAAGATTTGGAGAAAGAAGAAAAAAAAAAGAGGGGGCTGGGAGGAATGGCGATTTAAAGCTGCAGCGCCTCTTTTTTTTTTTTTTTTTTTAAATGGCCCCTGGATGAAGCCGCGTCCCAAACCCGCACTGTCCTACTAAACAGTAGGCAGCCTACACTAGTGTAGTTTGTGACGCAGCCTTTGTATTGTCAGTTTCCAGCTGATGCATTATTAGTTGATCTGATCTGAGACTTGTTTGAAAAAATGGCACTGCAGAAAATAATCTTGCATCTTTTTTTTCTTCCTCCTTCTCAACTCCGGACAGCTTTTGTTTGGGTTTGGGTTTGGATTTGGAAACCTTGCTGGGTTTTAACCTCGTTCTACTGTACGGTCAATTTGAATTGTAATACAATCTGCAGACATAATTTTCTGCATGACCATTTCTCCCCCACCCCCTTCCTCTGGATGGATGGATGGATGGATGGATGAGCGGCGCCTCATCTGGGCTTTGTGCCCTTCTTCTTCAACCAAGATGGGTGTCTGCTCACAGTAACGCACAAAAGGTCCAAACCCATGTGTGTGTGTCGAGCTCCTCCTTGGACTGGATCGGCGGCTCGGAGATCAAGAGCCTCTGCCCTGTTTTTCATTAGGTTGTGTAGAGAGAGTCGTTTCTCTGCTCTGTCAGAGACGAGACCTTATCCCTTTTGTGTGTGTATGTGTGTGCGTGCACATGCTCGTCGTTCTGCATTGTGCTGATGGGAAAAGACAAGAGCGAGCGCATACTGGGAGGGTTTTCTTGGCTGATTGCATTCCATTCTGGAATGTGCTGCAAAAATAAAGCCAAGGAGGTGATAAATAAAAGATGCAATTTTCTGACACGACACTCCTAGCTGACTTGGGGCATGACGCAGGACAGGAATCTTTGTTTTTGTCGTTCGGAGGTGGCGGAAAGCGGCGTAGGCTGTGACAGGGGAAACGTCTATATGTTTTCCATACGTGTTTGTCTGTAAATATCATGGCTTTCACGATCGCTCTGGCAGGTAGCCTGATAGAATGGGCTATATTTACATCCCAGAGCTGAAGCTGAACTTCCTTACCTCTGGGGGTATTTCTTCCAGTTTTAGTATAGTTATCATATTCAAAGCAGCGATGGTGCCCTTGACATCAGTGCAGGGTTTTTTGTTTTTTTTTTTTTCCTTTCTTTCTTTCTTCATTTCCCTTGCCTGTTCTTGCTTGCTCCAGCGTATCGATTGCACAGACAGACGGCTGCATTGTAGCCTAGGGGTCACTGAGGTCAAGTTCAACATTCTTTACCAGCTTCGTCCATACGTTTTGGAAAGTCTCTCTCTCTCTCTCTCTCCCCTTTTAGTTTATTGGAATAATGCATACGCAATAATATATATGCAGTACTGTGCAAAAGTCTTAGGCATATGTATAAAGAAATGCTGTTGACCAAAAATGGCTTTAAAAAAATGATGAAATGGAAAAATTTCAGCATTTAAAAAAAACAAAAACATATATATAAACAGTAATCAATAATACATGAAAGCCCATGTTTGGTGTGAGACGACCAAAAAAGAAATGGTACGTTACATTAATGGCGTTTAGCAGACGCTCTTATTCAGAGCGGTATACAGCACACCCAGAGCAGCCTGGGGAGGGGTTCAGTGCCTTGCTCAAGGGCACATCAGCCATTCCTGCCGGTCCAGGGAATCGAACCGGCAAGCTTTTGGTCCCAAAGCTGCTTCTATAACCATTAGGCCATGGATTCCCAGCTAATAGTAGCCTCAGGTACAGTGAGTGCAGGTGTATAAGGAAATCTAAGGACATGTAGGTTTTACTGAGCATCTTGCAGAACCCGCCACAGTTCTTCTGGGCACTTTGACCGTCACACTCGCTGCTTAATTTTGCACCAAAACCCAGTAGCCTTCATTCTTTTTTTTTTAATCTGAAAAGTACTCTCTTATGTAATATGCTGCTCAGAGACAAACTCTGGCGTTTAATGTTGTGCTGGAAAACGAACGTTTGGTACTCAAATGTTTTTGTACTGACTCGATAATGTAGAAGTCATAATTTGTATGGGGGGGGGGAAATAGGGTGCCGAAGACTTTTGCACAGTACTGGGTGTCCTAATGTATGGAAGGTTAAGTAATCAATATCCATATTTTGGATGAGTTGAACTGTTTTAATTTTAATTGCTTGTGATTTTTGATTAAATTATGGTCAGTGATATTGACAAGTTGTTCTGAATCTTAATACTTGATGGCATTGTAGCATAGTCATGAATTTTCAATGAAATCTGTAAATATCAGTGATGTTTGAGTGAAACGGCTGTTGTAACTCGTGTTCTCAACAAGGGCTTGTAGTTATTTATCACACTTTTTTTTTGATTGACGTTTTAATTAATCTAATGTGAAGAGAGTTACGGGAGGGGAGAAAGATATTTGACCTGTGCAGGATGGAGTTTGTGTGTACGTTCGTGCAGGACATGAGCACTTTGCGTAAGTGATGTGGGGGATTTGCATGTTGCCATTTTTGACATTTTTCAAACATGGAAGTGAGGAATTTTAGCTCCGGAGCATAAATGTTGCATTGAGATGCTGTTTTTTTTTTTTTTTTTGAAGAGACCTCCTCCAAAATCCAACATGGTTCCAGTTGTGCGGTTTGCTTGTTTTTTGTATTTGGAATCAAAGCAAAGCCATGGGATTTTAAATAATAATTAAAAAAATAATAATAGGGGAAGCCATGGCCTAATGGAGAAAATCAAGAAACAGCTTTGGGACCAAAAGGTTGCTGGTTCAAGTCCGTGGACCAGCAGGACTGGCTTAAGTGCTCTTGAGCAAGGCGTCTAACCCCCAACTGCTCCGGCAAGAATGGTGGCATACCTTGTGTCTGATTAGCCAATGAAAGACCGATAGTGATTATCAGTGCAGGCGTTGAACCCAACAAACTGAAGTGAATAATAATTTTAAAAAAATAATTTAAATACAGACTTAAAACCTGACCACCTTTCGGAGTCAGAATAAGATTCGGTCTCTGGAGTAATAACCTAGAAACCGTGCTGATTCAGAAAATAGCCCAGGTTTGCAAGAAATGCTGAGATCTCTCTTGGCTGATGAATAAATAATGGAGACGGCATTAGAATGAGCGCTCTGAAATGCAGAGGAAGGTTCCACAGGTTCACCAGGCCACCAGATTTTGGCCACCAGCATGGCATTAACGAAGCAGCAGCAGCATTTTACAAAGCAATGGAAATGCCTCCTGGTGCGCAAGAGCAACTTGTGTTTGCCCTTTTCCCTTCACAGCACTAATATTCCGCACCACGGTAATTTCCACCAGCACTTCAGTCCGAGTGCTGTGACCTCATATGTCAAGTAAGTCGAGAGGCTGGTGCAATTTTCCTTTCGAGTGCCTCCTTTTTTATTTATTTATTTTTTCAGAGGATCAGAACAAATATCCTTCCTTAATAGATGCATATCCTTCCACTTGTGTTTATTCCAGAGCTTTTTCAGCTCAGGTGTGATCCATTAACGGAGGGGGGGGATGAAATGGCAGTCAAAGTGTCTCACTAGAGGACGATCCAGACCTCCAGACTTGAATTTAGCTGCAGCAGGATTTTAATACAGTACCGGCGATGCCAAGAGAAGTGAAACTCGGTCACTTTGGCACTGGAATAAGATTTTCCGAAAAAGTATAAAGGGGTAATGATCAACTCGGAGTTCAAAAGGGTCTGTGTTTTTTTTTTTTTTTTTTTCTCTCCCTTCTTCTTGTTGAGATTTAGACAACAGTTACAGCCTCCAGGGTTCCCGCTGGCGCTCGTCAAGCTCGTTATTGATGAACATAATCAATCAGTGACACCACACAATGACCAATAGCAGCGCGTCTGGTCATTCGGCCTGGTGCAGTGGTGTAATTATCTCTGCGTGACCTGAACAATGGCGAAGTTTTTTGGGTGAGCTTCTTCAAGCACTGAAAATGAAGACTTAAGGGCTGAAACAGGCACAGGGGAGGCATGTTCAGAGCCCCGGGCACGTCGGACAGTGTCAGTAATGCTATACAAGGGTTGTTTTTTTTTTTTTTTTTTTAAAAAGGTGAAAGTGCTGTCAGCCAGCAAGCGACTGAAGGGAGCCATGTTTTGGAGGGAGCAACGCAGTGTGGCGTGTTGAGTTCCCTTGGCAGATGTATGATGTAAAACAACATGGTGTCATTCTGTTTTCGGTTTATAAATTGACAGGAAATTCGGATTCCTTCACTGTCGGCTGGTCCAAAACTCTTCTCTGCTCTGTTCGATTGTAACTCAAGTTTTGTGTTGAAGTAAAGGCTAAAGCGAGTCCTAATACCTCCTTTAGAATAATTCCCTGCTAAAGTAACCTTCAGTAAGCTCAAACTAAAGAGGTTTATTTTAGCCTGATGGTCCACAAGGTGCCCAAAATGAAGTCTTTCTGATTCGAGGCTGAAGCGGAGCTGAAATTTTATCCGTAATGAAGAGACCTAGCTGTGTCTGTACAAATATTTGATTTGTGCCAATTTGGTTGGTATCAACTTGTATGAAATCCAGTTAACGAAGAAAAAAAAAGTGGAGAATCTTTTTCAAAACCCAGGGGGAACCCAGAGTCTCAATGTTTTCGATTTAAGGTATTTCAGGACTTTGGGTTTCTCCATCCGCCGTAAACGGGCGCTAATCTGAAGTCAGCGTCTTTGTTGTTGGGGTTCGAGGTCCGTATGGAATGCTGACTGTAATGCTTTCCGTCTGTCCGTGTGTTGATGTTGGATTTGATGTTCCGCGCTTGTTTTTGTCTCTCGCAAGAAAGCAAAGCAATGAATGTTGTGTTGTCTTGTTTGGGAAAGGACGCAAGAATGGACGTCACACAGTACGTACAGTCGTTCTTTTGTGTGTGTGGGTGGGTGGGGTGTTGTGAAGCAGTGAGATTCGGTGAAAGTGTGACTGAAGAATAAAGAGGATGGAAGACACCAAGCAAATTAGATTTTCTTTGTGGTTTAGCAAGCTGACCTTCATATTATCTCTGTCTCTTGATGATCTGTCTTCGAAATATTAAAAAAAAAAAGTGGAAGCTGCAGGAAGGCAACAAGCACTGAATATTGCTTATTGGACAGAACGTTGTTTGTTTGTTTGTTTTTTTTTAAAGAAATTTCCCCCTCCCACTGTTCATTTCTCTTCACATCGTCATGTTGATCAGCAGCAAATGGAAAGTCGATATATAAATCCCCCCCAATTCAGTCAGTTTTTATCAGAGCTGTTGTGAGCAGTGAATAATTCGTCCTGTACGTATTTTGTTTTGAAACATTTAAAGTGCAACAAAGCGAAGGATTCATGGTCGCTCCTCTTGAGGAAAATGTGAAACTACTTTTTTTTTTTTTTTTTTCCCCCCCTTCTTTTTGCATTTTTATGATTTTGGTAAGCGGGTGGTTGTGGTTAGTAGGAAATGGCTTGAAATATTTCCTCGCTGAGTGATGCTGCTGGAAATCTTGCCGTCCTGCTTAGGTATTTTCCAGGTCATCGTCTGCTTCCACTCAGGAGACAGATTTGTATTTTCTGGCTCTGGCTGTTCTCCTCCCTCTTTGAGCACAGGGTTTCTTCTTCTTCTTCCCTTACATATATTTGCTCCTGTGCTGGAGGAGGAGGGAACCCCAGATATTATTAGCGGCTTCATCTTGTTTTGTTTTGTTTGGGTTGATGAAGGAAGGAAGGGATGGGGAGTGCCTGTAATTGCTTTAAGGGCAGCAGCTGTATGGGTTTTTTGGTTTAGTTAATATTTAGTTAATCTCTAGACTCCAGACCTGCGGGATTGTTTTCCTCCAGCTCTCCATCCATCTTCGCCTGATCGGTATTCAGCCTTGTCCCCTCGTGCCATTAACCTTCATCGAGGGGAAGAGGAGGGGTAGGAGAGAGTCGATAGGGGTGTGGGGGCAGGGAGAACCAGGCTCACCTTTCCTCACTGAGGACTCGCCTCTTCCTCTTCTTCTTCTTCCTCTCCTCCTGATCCTTTTTTCTTCTCCTCCTTCTTACTCTTCTCCTCCTTTTTCTCCTTTCTTCGTCTTCTTCCTCTCCTCCTTCTTCCTCTCCTCCTGATCCTTTTTTCTTCTCCTCCTTCTCCTCTTCCTCTTCTTACTCTTCTCCTCCTTTTTCTCCTTTCTTCGTCGTCTTACTCTCCTCCTTCTTCCTCTCCTCCTGATCCTTTTTCTTCTCCTCCTTCTTACTCTTCTTCGTCCTCTTTCTTCTCCTTTTCTCCTCTTTCTTCCTCTTCTTCTTACACTCCTTCTCCTCCTTCCTCATCGTCTCCTTCCTGTCCTTTTTCTTCTTACTCTTCTCCTCCTTTTTCTCCTTTCTTCATCTTCTTACTCTCCTCCTTCTTCCTCTCCTCCTGATCCTTTTTCTTCTCCTCCTTATCCTCTTCCTCTTCTTCTTACTCTCCTTTTCTTCCTTCCTGTCCTTTTTCTTCTTTCTCTCCTCCTTCTTCTTCTTCTTACTCCTTCTCCTTTTTCTTCTTTCTCTCCTCCTTCTTCTTCTTACTGTCCTCCTCCTTATCCTCTTTTCTCCTCTTTCTTCCTCTTCTTCCTCTCCTCCTCCATCGTCTCCTTCCTGTCCTTTTTCTTCTTACTGTTCTCCTTTTTCTTCTTCTTACTTTTTCTCCTTTCTTCCTCTTCTTACTCTCCTCCTCCTCCTTTTCTCCTTTCTTCCTCTTCTTCTTACTCTCCTCCTCCTTATCCTTTCTTCTCCTCTTTCTTCCTCTCCTCCTCCATCGTCTCCTTCCTGTCCTTTTTCTTCTTACTCTTCTTCTTACTCTCCTCCTGATCCTTTCTTCTCCTTCTTTCTCCTCCTCCTTATCCTCTTCTCCTTTTTCTCCTCTTTCTTACTCTCCTTCCTCTTATTTTTCTTCCTGTTCTTGCTCTCCTCCTTGTTTTTCTTTTTTTTTCCTTCCTCTTCTTCTCCGGTCCAGACGGCACCAGAACGCGATGACCTTAAGCCTGAGCAGTGGCCCCAAACACTCGGAATCACCTTTTAAAGGCCATATTGCAGCTTCATCCTCCTTGTCCATAATCCAGACTACAACTAGTTGCTGGCATTGGCGCTGCTTTCCAGGCAGACCCCTGACGCGCGATGACGCACTGTACCAGCTCGTCCTGCACAGGAATGGGCTCGAAACCAGTAGAATGTAGGAACTCGGTCGTGCCGCTTCATGCTCCGTATGTCGTGAATAAAGAGATTTAATAGGGACAATGGGCTGGTTATTTATTCTGTTCTCTCTGTGCGCTACCGGCGCCTCGACAGGGTATGCCAAGGACCCGATCTGTCTTCATTATCCGGAGACCTGGAAACGGCGCCGTGATGAATGAGACCTTTAAGTTCACATTAATGGCTAAGTATTGCTCGTAAGGAGCTCTAGATTACGTTTCGGTTTGATTGGTGTGCTGCAGTCCTCTGACAATTCTTTGAGAAGCGAGGGAGGGGGGGAGAAGGTCGCAGAGACGAGGGAGGCATCTTCGAGTTTTGCATTATCGCAGATCGGTATGCCGTGATAGACGATTTGCACACGGTTGAAGTTCTTCAAAGCTCATTCTTAGAGGCCCGGGCACACGGCCTGCAGCTGGCGCTGACTTGCAGCGAAGCCCTTTCAGGGGAGGCAATGAGCAGATCCGGCGAGGTCCTCATGTGGACTGCAGCGTCAAAGTGTCCAGCCAGAAGAGCTGGCTGAGAGGGAGGGGGGGGTGTGCGCATGTTTGATGGCGGTTGCTGAAGGGAACACCGAGGGAGTTATTTCCTTTTTTCTTCTCTATAGTTAAACCAGCTGTGCTTTTCCAGATGAAACAAAAGCAAAGCCGGGCCAGTATTGTATCATATCATCTCATATTCATTCGCCACTTGTTGCTTTAGCACCCCTTGATGCCATCATGTTAGACAGGGCTTCGAAACTTATTATTGTAGAGTGGCACAGCAGGGAGTGATAACGATGACGATGCCTCGCAGCACAAAGCCGGGTTCCTGGTTCTCTCTATCTCCGTATTGAGCCATACTTGGTAAAGGGTAGAGCGCGCGTGCGCACACATTTAAATAGCCTCAAAAGAGCACGAGGGTTAAAGTATGTCGCATGCTGGCACAGGCCCGCAATGTCGTTCTGCCTGCCTCAAGCCACAGTCTCGCCCTCTGAAACCGCCTGGCTGAAGAAACAAGTCGCAAGAGAACCAGAAGAGCTTGAAGCCAAACAGGTTCGAGGACAGGTTCACGCAGCACTGCAAGAGCGGCTTTAAGCGTGCTGATGAACGTCTGGGAATCTGCCCTTCATGTTTGGCAAACTAGCAGCAGGAGGAAGCGCTGCGCTGTGCTGTTCTGTTGATGGCAGTGGATGTGGAAGGAGTTCGGAGAACACCAAGCCACTTCTCTCAAACATGCGAACTCTGAAGTACGCAAACATGAGCAGCGAAGGATGTATATGGAAATAAAAAAGGGCTCAGAACGTGGCGGATGGGTTCACGCGTCCAAAGGACAGCTCGCGTTATGTCCGTTCGTCCATCTTCATGATGGACCCGGAGCCTTTCTCAGGAATGATTTTGTGGATTGGGGGGGTACTAATAATATTTATTTTATTTTTTTAAATTATATATAAAAGAAACGTATTGCGTTTTATTGCTCTTTAGGAGAAAATGACCCGATGAAATGTTTACCTAAGGCGCAAAAGCATGCGAAAAGCTTTTCTGGGGCTTCGTTTTCATCTGTATTTCTGTTGTCTCTAGGGAGCCGGGTCTCTTCGCCCCCCCCCAACTCCAGATGGAGACGTGCGTTATGATTTTGTTGTCTTATCTTCGTACAGCAGAGCTTGATCACAGATCACAGCATACCACTTGTCCAGTTCTTTTCTTTACTCTTTAGAAACTTATTTTTTTTTCCCCCCTTTGGGAGTTCATGCCTTTTACATTTCACATCCCACCTGCTCCAGAACTCCTGGCCAAAAATAAACGTATTATTTTTGAATGATGACTTGCTTCTTCGCATTTTGCACTTGAACTGATCTTTTGCATTTGTGCCGCAATACAGAAACCACTCGCCTCGCCTCACGTCACCTCACGATTATCACTGTAACAATCAATCAAGATTTTCAAGTAAACGTTACACTCTTTATGAAAACCTCGAACTCTAGACCTGTATTCGGTCGTAGTTTACATATAAACCTCCCACGTTTTGTACACGAGTTCTGAAAACGCCGCATTCTTTTTGTTTTCCTGGAGAAAGATGTGACGAGGCTTTATCTCCTCCCCTCCCGGAATGAGAAAGCGGCGCTCGTGTTGATTTTCACAGGCAAGGCCCAAAACCAAGCAAGATTTATGGAAGCATAAGCAAGATGAATGGATTGCCCAGCCTTCCTCCGCAGAGCTCCATCTAAAGAAAGAATACGCCATAAATGACATATTTAGCACCGTGAGAATGGGTTATGGTGATTAATTTAGTGTGGAGAGAGCAGCGGTATTGACATCGCTTTGGGGTGGAAGCAGAGGAGTGAGCTTTAATAGTGATCATGTGCAAGCTGTGGGAGGAGGGAGGGAGAGAGAGAGGGGAAGAGGCGGCTCCTCACACTGGTTTATAGACTCGTAGAAATGCATGTACAGGAATGATGACGGTTCTCCAGGACACTCAAATCACTAACGTTATTGCTACTAATAAAAATTGGCAATACTTCGTATCTTAACGACCTCCGTCTTGCTGAACATCGAACGCTGGGCGACGTAAAGGATGTATTCCGTTACGCCTTTGACGGTAAATCAAATGACAGTGAGTCACCCTGAAATCAGTTACGCAGGCCAGCCTTTGTCTCAGAATTAGTCATGAAACAGAATATGTTCTTGTACTCGTGCAGGCATTTGCATCTAACTACCAACAGCTTCCTACAGAACTCGGCTGCTGAGTCAGCTGCTCAGAGGCGGTTTCGAGAGGCTCGCACAATCCCTCAAACCCGTTTTGCTGGATGACAGTGGAAAAAGCCAGAAATGATATCGCCCAGATCCACGCTTCCTTTAAAGCGCACACAGGAAAAGTTCGTGTGTGGGTTTTTTTTTTTTTTTTAACACACTACCCAATAAGCATTTCTCTCCTCATCCCCTCAGACAGAGAAGAAGTAACGTGTTAAGAGGGAAATTGGCCTGTGGTCATGCGTCGTGCAGACACACTGGCATGGCAACCTACTGCAGCAAGTCTGCTGTGACTTTTTGACAGGCTTTTTAAAAGTTCGTCAGCGGGCTGTGCCAGTCAGGAGTTTCCAGACGGAGACAGCTGCCACAACGAGGCTGAAGTATCATCACCTTCATGTTTATTATGAGTATTACATGATGGTGGTTTGTGGCTCTGTGGTGAAGATCGGGATAAAATTACGTACTCGCTATGGCCTTTTTAGACTCCGGGAGGATGATGTGCATTTTCTTACTAGTTGTTAATGATGGCCTGGATGATCTGAACGCTCAAATTACTCGATCGTTTCTCATCTATGAAGCTGTCTTGATGCCGATCCACATCCATCCTGGTGCAATACGTGTGCAATGATGACCCATCAGTAGCCCCATGCCCCAGCTGGTGTGTACGGCTCTAATGCACAGAGGAGGGAAGAGAGACCGGCACGGAGGGTGAGAGGCCCTGAAGGATCTCTCCAGGCTCTCTCCATCTCTGTGACGCACATTCAGCTTGATGGATCTGTTTGTCCTCCGAATGGCACCTTGGGGCTCCGTGTGCAAGGAACCTGTTTTCTTGTAGTTGCACGGTCCCGAAAGCATTTGTGCTAATCCATTTCTCAATATTTATTTCTGCTCTGTAAAGTATGCGTTATTGAAGATGGTGCTTGGGCCCCTGTGGCCATGCCTATGCATGTTTAAGAGCAGCTCCTCTTTTGTCTTACGTTGGCGTTTGGGAAGCAGCCATGTGTGCCTCGGGCGCTGATCCCTCACTGAGAATCAGGTCTGACGTGCACATGGCTGGCTAGCTCTGTTTTTCTCGCCAACATCCTGCAGGGGGGAGGTGCAGGCTGGGTGGGGCTTGGCACCAGTTCAGCCCTCTTTTTGTGTCGTGCTTGGTAGGGGCCAGCTTTGTCTCGAGTTCATACCGGACGGGGTTTTTTTTTTTGTTTTGTTTTTTTTAATTGTGAACTGAGGATGTGTGCAGCCGAGATGAGCCGTGGCACTAAAAGGACCAACCCTGGAGCCTGGCAGACTGTGCCATCCCACTGCCATCATTCCATGTTTCAGTGGGCACAACGAGGCCTTGGCACGGCGGCTTGTCGCATACCATTCCTGCCAATAACTCCAGATGCGTGTTGGGCCTGGTCCTGCTATGCGGGTAGGCCGTTCCAGATGGTACGAAGCCATGAGCCACTTCCCTTAGACAGAAATGCATCTCTTCTTTGCTGCACTTAGCTCTGTATCCTCCATACTCAGCCTTTGGCCATTAACCTCTGCAGGCAGCTGAGAAATGGCTGTCTTTTTGATTAGCACATGTGCACCGTAGGCTTCTGCTTTCCAACACAAGGCATGTATATTGCTTGCTTATTATCGCTTGCTTTCATTTTTGCCTTACTTCCTTTCATGGAGCATATGTGGCCAATCATGGACGTATACAGAGTAATAACTCTTCAGGTCGTCTCATGTTGCTCATATTGATCTCGTTCCTTTTGCAGCTGGCTTGCTGATGCACTGCTACAGAATCGAAGGTCCTATCTAAGCCAGACCCACCTAACGTAACCGCTTTTAGCAGAATTCTCCGTCGGCTGCCAAGTGATTGAGTGTGACCTTCTGTTTGCAGGGGTTGTTCTTTGCGGTTGGCTTGTTTGCGTAGTCCCAGCACACCTGTTTTGGAGTTCAGAGGTCAGGGTTTGGGGCTTATCTGTCTTCTGAAAATGCTGCCAGACTGCTCCATTATTTGTCCACCGATAAACCTGAAGTCAACGCTTATTGGCGCAGGTGTAGCGGAGCAGGAGGTTCTCCAAACGACAGCCAGCTCTTCTGCATCCATGACCTTCACAAAACACACCATTTTGACATGGAGTCATTGGATGCAATGGTCAGGCAATGGACGACTTTGTTGTGTAATCGTGGGAGTTTTCTTTTATTGTGTGCATTAATATGTCGGAGCAGATCCAGCAGCTTTCCATGAGAAGTCAGCCTTCCCCTTTGGCACTTGTTTTCAAATTTTGCCGACGCTAAGGCCTGGGCTGACTGGTGGATTAATATTCATGTGGTCTTGGTTCTGCCCGTTAATCCCAAAGTGCGGGAATTGGGAGGCCCTTTCCCTCTGATCTGTGATCAGCAGGAGCTAAGGGTAGAGGCCTTGCCTGTGCACTCTCGCAGGAGGATAGCCTCTCAAACCCGCTGAGTATTACCGAGCTCCGAGGGCTTGGGCTTGACCCTTCCAGCTGATCTTAACCCTTTTATCTCTTTACAAAGAGATTTGTGATGTGCATATCATTCGTTCTCTGTTCAAACATCTCACGCTTGGTTTGGTTTGTTGCTCGTTCGCCCGCTCTCTGCTCTCAGCCAATCCCTGTAGATGTGTCTCCTTTAAAATTCAGGATTTTTCAGCTCTTGTTCTTTCTGATCATGCCATTCCTTGGAGCACAACCAACCCCCACTGCTTACATTATTAACCTGTTGTTTGCCTTAACCGTGTTCCATGAGTTGCATTTCCTAGCAGCTTCGATGGTGCATATCTCCTCGTGACCTGACGTTACTTGCTCTAGAATACGAAGAAATCCGATTGCCTGTCTGAGATGACTTGTTAAAGGCATGATAAAAGTTCCCGGTGGTGGTGGTGTTGTTGTTGTGTAGCTTTCCTTGGTTCGCTCCTGCAGCTGGCCATGGGAACAGCTGACAAAACCTGAGCCTGAGAGGCTTATGGGAAGCCTTGTCCTGTCAGTCAGTGGGGACGACCAGGGGCCCTGGCTGCGGCCTCTGTTTTTTTGCAGTGTAAAGTAAGCAGCAACAGCTGGAAGCACACAGTGTTCACATGCACAGAGAGCCTCTTCTCTCTGCACAAACCAAAGTAAGCTGGGAGCGTTTAAAACGTCCCAGTGCTGAGTTCAGAGGGAACGCTGCCCATCGAGACCGACAGGAGATTGAACTTGTCTTTGTTTCTTTGAGGAGATTTCCCATCTTGGATATGTTCTGGCCACAAAGCAAAAATCTTAGCTGGCTCTGCAGTGATTTTACTTTACATTATATTACATTACTCTCTGCCTGGTTTTGGATACTGTAGTTATTGTCGAATGGAAGTATACTTTTTTTCGTCTCAATCGCAGTGGTAGGAACGAGCAGAAGGCTGTCTTCGGCATTTGTTCATTTTTTATTTGTGTACGTTTTCGCTGGCAGGCTGAGAGCGCTCAGACGTGCTGGGCTGCTGAACCAAACAGCTTGGACTGTGAAGTTTGGCGGGGTGGGGGGGAGAAAAACTCCTCTAGTGCTCAAACATCAAGCCCTGCCAAGCCTCAACTGTGGCTCTCTGGCTTCAAGAGCCTCAGTGCTCGCAGAGTCTTTTTCAAAAGACGGAAGCTAGTCCGGCTCGATTAAGTGCGTTTTCATCTGAAAAGCGGAGAGACGGCAGCGCTTGGGTTCTTTTGAGCTCAACAAAACAGAAAGCCATATGCTTGAGGTTGATCAATTGCTACTGGCTGTACGTTATGTGGCAACTTTTGATCGAGGCAAGATTTAATTACCCTCCTGCCCTAATATGGTAGTCTGTCACTCTGGCTTATGTCACAAATCCATTTTAAGTGCTTTTTGTCCTTGTTGGTTGGTTATGAATCCTCATCATCTGCAAGAAAAATCCAACTTTGATTTCGCACAAATTACCAAAAAAAAAAACTCTTGCGGTTTTTGTTGTGCTCTTGAACGCAAGTTATGGCTGTAATGTATGGTATTGCACACTCTTCTTCCATTTCGTCTGTCTGTCTTGCCTTCAACTAAAAAACCTCAAGCACTGCCGTCAAGTCTCCCTCCAAGCTCGTGTCCTTGATAGTCAAAGGAGAGGAAAAAAGCCTTTTGAAATTCAAGGTTGAGTGTTTCTTTGGAGGCATTGTCTCGGGCCTCGGTGAGAGTTTGGAGCCAAGCGCCCTGTTTTTGTTGATGTGCGTGCCCAGTTTTATGCAACTCCATCCATGTATCCATCCAATCAGATCTGCCTGTAACTGTAAGATGACCACATGTAGCGCTGATGAACCCTGTGGTACGTCAGCAGATCTGGGGGCTGTGATAGCATTGGCACCAGCAGCCCATACTCCTGATAACAGAATGGAATGGAGTCCCGGGCCAACTGCTGACTTGATTCCCCTCCCCCTTGTACTTTGCTCCACTATCAGCAAGAGGGGGCTAAATATGAACGTGTCAAGAGAGGAGGCCTGGCCCAGTGTGCGTTCCTGCATATAGATCACTGTCTGATCCTGGGACTGAGCTGAGATCTGTTGATACATCAGTACTTTTTTTTTTTTTTTTTCAGTTACGCCTCTCTCCCTCATTGTGGCCTTCTTCAGCCCTGTTCGAGGATGGCTTTCACCCCATCCTGGTCATTTCCATGCCTCTTGGCTTGGCCTTTCTTTTTTTAATTGAAGAGGAACTGAATGTGTGTTGCCATGGCAGGAGGAGAGTACCTTGGTGTTCCCACCGTGGCACCGACTCCACTCTGTGAAGGAATTTCTCGGACTTGAAGGTGGCAGTCCCGGCCACGTTCTTGGCGTTTCGACCGTCTGAACATCGTGTACCATGATTTGTGAACTAGCTTGCTGTCCTGAAGTAAGATATATCTGGCAACAACTTGCCGGTTTGGCTGTTGCCTTTGGACGTTTAGCAAAATTTAGCAAGCAAAATCAGTATCTTGCCATGCTTTGGCGGGGGGAAAAAAAAAACAAAACCTCAGTGTGGTTAATTTGGATGGTTGTTTTGAGCGCAGCCCTTTTTCTGCAGGGTTGTTTAGATGGAGGAGGGGGAGGTGTGAAAGTCTCGCATGTTCCTTTGAGGCCTTGGAATCATTTTTCTGTCAGCAGTGTTTAAAGAGAATAAAGTGAGCCGTCATCACAAAAGGTTAAAAAAATCTGTCTTGCTCAGCCATTTAATGAAACCGACTGCGTAAGAACTACAAACTGAAATCCATTATTTAGAGAAATGGCATTAAAACGCGAGGCACGACGAACGAAGACTGCACATCCTGAAGTGTGTTTTTTGTTTTTTTCTCTCCCTTACATCAAAATTGAGATGTGGGTTTTGTTTGGCTTCCCCCCCTTAAATTAAAATGGAAATGTGAACAACTGTCTGTGGCGTTTGGCTTTTTTTTTTTTTTTTTCTCAAACGAATCCCCATTTTTTTTTTTTTGTAGCTAGTTCATACACGGATCCCCGGGACGCTTTTTCTAGGAACCGTTTCTTCTAAAGATACCGAGGGCATCTCGGTGAGAAATTGACCATTTTAAATCCTTGGTGTGCTGAATTAGCAGGTAGTAATGGGATTAGTACCCCACTCCTGCCGCTACCACACGTTCATATACACGCTCTGGCCACTTTATTAGGAACACCATCCACCTACGGTTTTATGCAGTTCACTAATCAGCCGATCCCTGTCAAGGGATAAAATCCTGCAGATACAAGTCAAGAGCTTTATTTATTAACATTCACTTCAAATATCAGAATGGGGAGAAATTGTGATCGCTCAAATTTGACTTTGGCATGGGTGTTCGTTTGAGCCAGATGGACTGGTTTGAGTATTTCAGAAACTGCTGATCTCCTGGGGTTTTGACTAGGGCTGTCAAACGATTAAAAAACTTAATCGCGATTAATCTCAGAATTTCATATAGTTAATCGCGATTAATCGCATTTTTT
>JAODOF010000018.1:9116547-9126859 GCA_027576175.1 Sciades proops | reverse complement strand
GATGAGGGCTTAGTATCTCTGTAGATAGATAATTGAATTTCAAAAATGTGTTTTAATAAATAATTCTTTTTAAAATAAGGGGGCAACTGTGGTGGCAAGACGTATTTTTACAGTGGCAACTGCCACCCCTTAAAACCGCGCCTGGTAAATATTTTCTTTATGTCCAATTTGCTCTTAGGTGACGCTCGAAGGTTGGAAACAGTATTAGAATCCATCCAGAAGAACATCCACTCGTCCTCGCACATCTTTAAACTGGCACAGGATGCCTTTAAGATAGCCACGCTCATGGACAGCCTGCCTGACATCACTCTACTGAAAGTGTCCCTGGAGCTGGGCCTTCAGGTACATACCCACTCTCTCTCTCACTCTGTCTCTCTGACAGCCCAAGGCTTCGATATATCACAGTGGTGGTGTTTGGTTTTGCTTCTTTTACCCCTGGAGTTGTCAGTCATCACGGTGCACTCTGTTTCTCTAAAGGTCATGCGAATGACTCTTTCAACTTTGAACTGGCGAAGGCGAGAGATGGTACGATGGTTAGTCACTTGTGCCACAGAAGTTGGTGAGTGTGTGGTTTTTTTTTTTTTTTATGCAGAGGATGGACTTTGAGAACATGTACATGTTTTCAGTCTTTCCGTGACTGTTGAGGTTACTTTTTTTTTTTTTTCAGGTTTTCTTAATTGGCAGCCATGTCTTAAGCTTTGAGCAAGGGATAAATCTTTGTTTTTTGGTTCCATGTTTTTAGGCGTGTACGCACTGGACAGTATCATGCAGAGCTGGTTTGCGCTGTTTACACCGACAGAGGCAACAAGCATCGTGGCAACGGCGGTGCTGTCGAGCAGCACGGCGGCACGTCTGCGTCTGGACGCCCGGCAGCAGGAAAAGCTGGCGAGCAGCGCGCGAACGTTGGCACTTCAGTGTGCAGTCAAGGACCCAGCAAGCTGTGCGTTGTCTGCACTGACGCTGTGTGAGAAGGAGCCGGCAGCGTTCGAGACGGCCTACCAGATCGCTCTGGACGCAGCTCCGGCGGCCATGACGCACGCACAGCTCTTCACCATCGCACGTTACATGGAGCATCGGGGCTATCCGGCACGGGCCTACAAACTGGCAACGCTGGCCATGACGCATCTGAGCCTGGCCTATAACCAGGACACGCATCCAGCCATTAACGACGTGCTGTGGGCGTGCGCCTTGAGCCACTCTCTGGGGAAAAGCGAACTGGCTGCAATCATCCCGCTAGTCGTAAAGAGCGTCAAGTGCGCTACAGTGCTTTCAGACATTTTGCGGCGCTGCACGCTAGCCACAGTGCCAACTCCGCCTCTGCACGGGCGCCGAAACGCCACACCCAAGTTGATGTCGCTGGACAAGGCACCTTTGCGCCAGTTACTGGACGCCACGATCGGCGCCTATATCAACACAACGCACTCACGACTCACGCACATCAGCCCACGCCACTACGGCGAGTTTATCGAGTTCCTGGGGAAGGCGCGCGACACTTTCCTCATGGCGCACGACGGCCACGTGCAGTTTGCACAGTTCATCGACAACCTGAAACAGATCTACAAGGGCAAGAAGAAACTCATGATGCTCGTGCGCGAGAGGTTTGGTTGATACCAGAAGGTGTCCCTTTCCTAGTTTTGACTCGAGTCTCCCTCTTTCGAAACGAAAGCAACAAGAAGGAAAAAGCGGAACACAAACAAATAGAAAGGACATAAAAAGCCACACCGGTATTATATGTATAGATTTTTGTTTTTTAATTTTTTTTTTTTTTTAGTTTGCAGATAAAAAGGAAAAATTGTCACATTGTGAAAGTTTTGTGTGTTTCCATTTATTTGTATGGCAGTACGTGAGAGAGAGAGAGAGAGAGAGAGAGAGAGAGAGAGAGAGAGAGGAAAGAAAAGAAACGTTTCGGTTTACACTGAGTATATGTTGTTCAGTGGCGAAAGCCCACATAGCACTCCAGATATCTGTCAACATTCACAGCCTCAAAGAGAGAAATATGGCTTTAAACCAAACAAAGCACCTCCATCCTAAGTGAAAAGTACCTCGTATGGCTCCAGCTTTACCCCCTTCCCTTCCCTTCCCTCCCCTCCCCTTCCTCATCCACTTATACGTTATCAGTGTACTAAAGTGTTCAATACGAAGAAAAACAACTTAAAGAACCAGTTTGGAACATTTTACTACTTTTTCATTTCCCTCTGTTCTTTATTATTATTATTATTATTATTATTATTATTTTGTACCAGGCTCATTGTGTGGCTTTGCAGTGCTGTTCCTCCATACGCATGTCACATATACACACACATGCTCACAGAACCTCCTGAAAACCCTGCTGTGCTTGCGCTTGTGGAAACTTAGCGACTGTCGACATACATTCTCAGGGATTTCTTCTCAAGCAAAAAAAAAAAAAAAAGAGAGAGAGAAAAATGAACATGGGGGGAAAAAAGAATGAGAGCATTTTATTGTACTGTATATATGATAGTATATGTCTGAATATTGAAAAAAAAAATGTATACATTAATTAATTTATAAAAGAATATTCTATGTAATGCAAAATACTTGAAGCTGCAGTACCTTGGTTTAAAACGAAACATATCAGAGGGACTAAAAAGCGCGCCTTGCTTCAGGGGCTGGAATTGGGCAGTGAGCTTGGATGCTGGTACCTATGCAGAGCCACTTATCCAACTGCATGATCCACCTGGTATGTCGAAACCACGAATGGAGTTGGGTTTTGTATGTACATACAAACGTTTCTGTATCCGGTCAACACCAGAACTGTACAGGGCACCAGTGTTTTATAGAGCGGCAAAGCCAGAGCAACAAGCCTTAGCATTAATAAAGAAGAATCGCAGGCCCACGTGCCTCAAAAATCGCCTAGAAATGTAGATCCAGCAGAACCGGACTTTTAGTAATTTAACATTGCGAGCAACCACAACCACACCACACCACGTGCAGTTAAACTGCCCTGACCACATTCATAGTTTTTCCACAAAACGAAGAAGCTCCATGTTTATGCACAATAACATGTACATGCCTATTCTGCTGACATCTTGACTTTGTGCAGGACAGAAAGTTGCTGTGTAGGTTTGACTGTTCCGACATTTGTAATGCTTTTTTTTTTTTTTTTAATTTATTCTTTTTTTTTTTTTTTTTTTTTAATACTACTACTACTACTACTACTACTTCTTCTTTTCCTCTAGAATTCCTCCAACAAGAACAGCCTTCTTTCTTGCCTTGTCTTAACGCTTTAAAATAACCAAACTGGAGTTCTAACTACCAAACCTGTTTCATTAAAATGAAAGCCAACCGACTTTGGTTCCAACTTTTAGTGTCTTTAATTTTAGCTTGAATGGTTCTGTACCTTGTGCTTTAAAAAGCCGTTTTCCTACGTTTTTTTGGTGCAAAAACATTGTCAAGTGTCTCTTGTTCCCTTCCTTAGAGAGATGTCTGTAGCTTTTTTTTTTTTTAATTGTTTAGAAACAGAAATATGTTCATTTTATTTATTATAAAAAGGTAAACGATTGTACTTCATCACCCGTGTCAACATGCTCATGAAGTTGAATTTAAGATTTGATACACCGATATCGATTTATTTATGTAACTAAATCACTGTTTTATAAACTTGTTAATGATTCAACTTTTTGTTTGTTTTAATTAAAATTAGTTTTTTGAGAGGAAGAAATGGTCTGACGTCATCTGTTTCCCCCGAGGACATAATTCAAAGGATGGTTTTTATTATTGGAAGGATAGACGGCCTGTCTAATGAGAACTTTTTTTTTTTTTAATTGCAACTGTATTACAGTGCCCTCCACAATTATTGGCACCCCTTATAAAGATGAGTAGAAAATGATCGACCTTTTGGTGAAATCGCTTCATCTCGCACTGAAAAAATGAGAAAAATCCAACCTTGAATTGAAAAATTTATTCGTAGGAAAAATAAATCCCTAATCAAGAAGTAATTGTCTTCAACAAAAACGCATGCCACTATTATTCACACCCCTGCTTTTCATACTTTTGTACAATCTCTCTCTCTGCCAGTAAAACAGCCCGAGTCTCCTCCTAAAACATCTTATAAGGTTGGAGGTACAGAGCAGGGCGTCTGAGACCATTCCTCTTTATACAATCTCTCCAGATCATCCAGGGTCCTCGACCCTCTCCTGTGCGCTCTCCTCTTCAGCTCAGCCCACAGGATTTCAGGTCAGGGGACTGAGATGGCCAGGGCAGAAGCGTGATTCTGTACTCAGCGAACCATTTTCGTGTTGATTTGGACGTGCGCTTCAGATCATCGTCCTGCTGGAAGATCCAACGACGAGTTTCCTGGCAGAAGCAGCCAGATTTTGATTTAAAATGTCCTGGTGTTTCATGCAGTCCATGATGCCGTGTATCCAAACAAGGTTTCCAGGCCTTCGGAGGAAAAACAGCCCCAAAACAAACATCACAGAACCTCCACTATATTTTACAGTAAGGATCGGGTTCTTTTCATTATAGCTGTTTTTCTTTTTATACATCAAACTCACCTTGAGCGTTTATCGCCAAAAAGCTCCATTTTTGTTACATCAGACCGTAGAGCACGGCTCCAGTCAAAGTTGTAGGAGTGTTTTGCAAACTTCAGGTGTTTACGCTTGTGGTTAACTGACAGAAAAGGATTTTTTCTGGCAAACCTTCCGAATAATCTCTTGGCATGGAGGTGGCGTCTGCGTCTGATGGTGGTTTTGGAGACTTGGAAACCCCAAGGTTTAACTTTTTCTTGTAATTCACCAACCATGATCCTTGAGGATTTTTTTTTTTGCCTCTCTTACCCTCCTCACTGTACATGGGGATAAAATAAACCTGGGTTCTCTTCCAGGCGAGCGTGTAACAGTTCCAGTTGGTGTCCACTCTTTTATTATTATTATTATTGCCTTATCAGTAGAAACGGACATTTTCAGGCGAGTAGCTATTTTTTAAAACCATTCCCTGACTTATGAAGGTCCACACACTTCTTCTCCCTCATTTGGTTTGTCTGCTCTTTTATCTTTCCCTTGTTGATGTTGAGGGAGTTTGGCCTCTGTGTCGCCTCATATTTGTTCCCCAGTTAATCAGGAAGTCCTGGATTACAGCTTGAAAGTTCCTCCACACCCCAATCAACTCAAACATGTACCATTTAAATAGGAAACATGCTCCAGTTACATTGTGTTCATGGTCATTAACAGAGGTGCCAATAATAGTGGCACGTGTTTTTGTTGAAAATAGTTATTTCGTGCTGACGGATTTGTTTTCCTCTGAAAAGATTTACTTCAATTAAAGGTTGCATTTTTCTCATTTTTTTCAGTGCGAGATGAAACGACTTCACCAAAAGGTGGATTTTTTTCCTAACCCTTTTTACTCATCGTTACAAGGGGTGCCAATAATTGTGGAGGGCAGCGTGTGTGTGTTTTACATTTAACAGTTATTCTACAAAATCGAGACTTACATGAGCTGATAGCGGCTATAAGAGATGTACAAGGAGATTGAGTGGAATAACTGTTTTATTCTATCCACATTCACTGGATTTTGAGAAATAGAGCATTTTTATTTTTTGCAAATTCAATAAATAAAACCTTTGTACAAAACGTCCGACAAAATCATTTCCAATTAGAATGTAAACAACCCGGCGAAACGACAGTAGCAATTTGTGAAAAATGCTATAATAATAATTCTTGAAAATTTTTAAAAAGATACATTCTTTCCATCAAATATTTTAATTCCATATTTTGTTGCTTTTTTTGTGTATTTTTTGTGGTTTTGTTTTCGAGTAGAGTTTTTATTTCGTCCTTGGTTGGTTCACCAACACACTCCGCCATTTTGTTTTTCTCTACTCACGGTATATGAGCTAATAGCCTAGAAGTAGAGTAGCCAATCAGAGCGTACGATTGCTCATATCCAGTGAATGTGGATAGTATATATAGTTTACATTCTATGTGGCAATGATTTTGTCAGACATTTTGTACAAAGTTTTTATTTATCGAATTTGCAAAAATATACACGCTTTTTTTTTTTAGAAAATCAAGCACAAGCATTGAAGTCTTGAAAAGGTCATTAAAAGTATTATTATTGTTTAGTCAGCTGTGTCCACAACAATGACATAGATTGAATATTAGGGGAAAATGTTTGGAACCAGAGTAGAGGCTCTTGTGTTATGATATTTAGTTTGTCATTTCTCATGTCGATCTGTGACGCAAGAGCTGAAAAAGGAAGAGAACAGAAGAATTAAATTAAAAATTGCTACTGAAATTATAGAAACAGTGTGTGGATGTGAACTTTGCGCATAAAAATACATCATGTGCATCTTTGCCAGTTACAACAATAAGCCATAAATCACTTTAACACATTCTTTTAAAACATAATGAATAACTTAACTCAACTGACATGCAGTGACTAAAAATATGTTTAGATAAGTGACTGAATGAAATTGTGATTGGCCATTTTTGATTGACATTCAGATAGATACTGAATGATAAGTACCATCCAAAAATAAAATAGTACACACATATCATAAAACAGCAACTTAGTCTCAGCCCCTGACCTTTGGAATATGTGCATTTCATTTTTTAGGGCTCATCGTCAGAGTCCATGACAAAAAAGGCACAGCTGTAATTGCCTTATGTCACTCATGTCCTGAATAAAGTAGTAGTAGATCCTGTTTTATATAGTCATGACAAATCTGGGCACAGTTGAGAGAGAGAGAGAGAGAGAGAGAGAGAGAGATTGATCATGATGATGATGACACTCATTAAGCCTGTGACATGCTAGGAGAGGATCTTGTGTATACATGCTACCATGCCAACTTCCCCTTTAAATTACAAGCAGTGCTTAAATATGTCCATGACGTACATGGTGTATATCTCAGTCATATCCTATCAGCTATTTTTTTTTTGCAGTTAGTAATCTGGAAAAATAATAACAATAAAAGAAAATTAGTGAAGAAAAATGACAAAATGACAAAAACCGTTGCTTCTGCCAGAGAATATTTTGTTAATGTCACAAAAGTATCACATTTACTACAACTATAAGAGCTCAGAAACCTCATGGGTCTCCTGCTTTAAAGTGAATTCATAAATAAATAAATAAAAAAAGAAAGAAACAGGAAGCACCCTAAAGTATATACATATCCACTGTTCGCATAGCATTTTTTATCTAACGTATACAAATTGCCCGTAGATATGTATATGGCCATGACTGTAAGCACAGTGTCCTCCCCTACTCCTCCCCTCCAGCTGTCCTGTAGCAAACATTTATTTAAAGGGGTTGATTCAGGGGGCCTGGTATGGTAACTGGAAAGATGACTGGTCACAGAGCGAGGGAGGGACTTACTAGGAGTGGGGCGATGTGGAGGGGGTAAGCAGCTATAAAAGCCTCTGCTGGATGTGTTCCTGCTCACGTTGAAACAACCTAGATACAGAGACACTAGCAGCAGAGCGTCTCAGAAAACGCACTGTTCTGCCCAGCAAGGCACAGAATCCAAGGACTTCTGATGCAATAGCTTTTGTGGAGCCAAAAGGGAAGGACTGAAAATTATCACCACATGAGGACATAAAGCATTTTGAAGTGCGCTGTAACTGG
This sequence comes from Sciades proops, assembly GCA_027576175.1. Classification (NCBI taxonomy): domain Eukaryota; kingdom Metazoa; phylum Chordata; class Actinopteri; order Siluriformes; family Ariidae; genus Sciades; species Sciades proops. The sequence continues at coordinate 9,119,281 of JAODOF010000018.1, read as the reverse complement.
GGAGGGCTGCAATCTGTGCATGCAATTAAACTCTTTTGGAGCGGCAAGAGGAAAAACAGAGAAAATTCGCTCTGGAATCTTTAAAAAGTGAGTCGAGGAAAGAAGGAGAAGCAACTCGTCCACCTCAAAGGATAAACACACAGTGTTTCCAATCTCCAGCGATGGCTGTACGTCCAATGGAGACAGTGGGTTTCCATATGCTTCCTGCTCACTTGATGGCTTCTGCTATGGAAGAGTTCCCACAGCAGCTCCCTGTACCCAAGGGCCCAGCTCGGGGACGTAGTCGTCCCAAGAGACCGAGAGAGGCCCGCTTCAAAACTCAGCCAGTGACCTTCGCAGAGATTGCAGAAGTAGAAGAGGAAGGAGCTTCGCCACTGGAGGAGGAGAGAGCAAGGCGCTCGTTCTTGCAGTCACTGGAGAGCCTGAGGAGGAGCACACAATCCCTGCAACACACAGGAACCAGACAGATCGGGAGAACCAGCACACCAACACAGGCTAGCCTGGACTCAAGTGACTCAGACTCAGCCCAATAAAAGAGAGAGAGAGAGAGAGAGATATCTTCTACATGTGATCTGCTCTTATTGTAAAGCTTACCTACTGGACTGGACTCCAGTGTGCTAAGCTCTTTGCACATAACCTCTTGAAGCTTACTTTGCAGCTATAACATAGTTACAGTATTTTATACACATACTTGTGTCACTCCAGTCAAGCAATGGCAAGCTGAATAGTTTATGCTTCTTAGCTGTAGTGTTTAATTTTTTTTTAAATTACTTAAATACCTGAAATATTCCAGAAATATTCACTATAAGACTTGAGGCCTATTATTCATTGTGAGATTTGAAATGTTAATATCTTCCAGTTGCAATTCCACTGGACAAGACAGATGGTTTATCACTGTTTATCTTTGCCACTTTATTATGATTACGCAGTCACGTCATTGATGAAAGAACTGAACCTAGTCTTTAGACACCAATAGGAGGTTTGTTCATATGACTTCATTCTGCCAGAGTACTACATCTACTAATGAACTCAGATGTCCATCTTATTAATAACAGTGAAATTAGAAATGTTCTGTTGACACTGTTGGCTTGAAAGCTCACAAGAAAAAACAAATGAAATTATGTCTTTATACTATTGTTTTACTTTTGCTATCTTTGTAAAATTGTTTCATACTTATTTTAATAAAAATATATATAATGTAAACCTGTGACATTGCCCTGATGTCTGTTGTTTGTATTTACTCTAAGTTAAGCAGAATTCAGCCAAAAAGAATGGCACAAAAGAAAATAATACGTAAGATGACCAAGAGTGAAAGCATGTGAAAACAAAACAAAGAACTGCAACTATTATACATATTATGATGTTTTCCAAGCAACATATAAAAAGTTTTAAGGTGAAATGTTTCAATGGTTTTTATTTAAAAAAACAAACAAACAAAAAACATCTGGTTGTGGAAGCTGTTGAATTTTTTTCCATTAAATTAAACATTTTCAGATCATTTTTAATGAGTTGACATATACACATTATCAGAGATAGCTATCATGGTTTATGACGCCGCCACACAGCAAAAAATACTGTATATCTTACCATGTGATGATATCTTGAATAAAGGAAAGGTTATTTAATATTTCTTGTTATGAGATTATTATATCGCAAATATAAGCCCATTTAGCCTGTTTCTAGACATTTTCATGAATCTTAAGCTTAAAACTGTCTTATTCTATTTGCAGATCATTTTTGCTTCTTTCTAGAAATAAATGCTGAATTTGGAAATAATAAGCAACATTTTCTTCCAATGGAATAAGACAACATCAAGCTTGAAATGAATAAGCATGTCTAGAAATAGGCTTGATAACCTTATGTTTGTTTAAGTCTAATAAAGAGAAACACCATGTTTAATTTGCCTGTATTGCTGAGCTTTTCTCTGATAAGGTAGCTTGCATGTCTCACCCTTAGTCTGTAAACAAATTTCAACAGACCCTCGCTGGACACTTCACCCAGATACTGATCTGTTTCTTGTGTAGATGGTGTGGATAAGAGCTAAAAATAGCTTCGAATTTAGATGTCTACTGATCTCATTACATGACAGAAAAAACATGCCCTTTTTTTTTTTTGGTTTGTTTCTGTGACAAACACTGCTGTGTTTGTGTTAATTGTGCAAATCCCATATAATAGCAGTCAATCACTCAGTTGGCACCATCTTAAAGCTAGCCAAAATATGTACACATACAGTGTATATACAGTACTGCTTGCACACCTTTATTTGAATGTACTGTGACAAGCAAAAATGTCATCTAACAAAAATTTATCTAACAAAGTTGCTCGAGTTAATCCATTTACCTCTGTGTGCTCATATAACCCTGTAACCCACTTTTTATACAGTTGCCTTGGTGATGAAATATCATGTCTCAAATTGTCAGAAAAACAAACCCAGTGTTCTGCTTCACAGTCTGCTCTGTGTAACGCACCTTCTATTTCCCAACATAAATACAGCAGCAATTCATCAGCTAATATGTATCCCATGTATTCATGCTGTCATCTTTAATAGGCGGTTTTGATCTTGTAAGCTGTACACTTTATGTACGTATTATATATCATATACTATCACACTATTACATATACTATATGTACTGATATATACTTTAACTATGCCTATTATGTAATATACTATGCTTTTTATCTACCATATACCACTAAACACACTGCACATGTATGTAACTGTCCACAAAGTATT
>JAODOF010000018.1:8947447-8964208 GCA_027576175.1 Sciades proops | reverse complement strand
CACCCAGGGAGCAGTTGGGGGTTAGGTGCCTTGCTCAAGGGCACTTCAGCCCAAGGCCACCCCATGTTAACCTAACCACGTCTTTGTACTTTGGGGGAAACCGGAGCACACCCATGCAGACATGGGGAGAACATGCAAATTCCACACAGAAAGGCCCCAGTCAGCTGCTGGGCTTGAACCCAGAACCTTCTTGCTCTAAGGTGACAGTTCTAACCACGACACTACCATGTAATAAGAACTACTGAATTAAGTCACCTACTGTATATTCAAGATTTTTTCACTTACTAGGATATCTTTTTTTTTTTTTTTTTCCCTTAAAAGCACAGCTCACCACTAAAAATGTTCCATTTCACCATATATTTTGTTAGCTACTATTTTTAACCTAGACATTTAGGTCTCCAGGCCATAAAGTCATGTGACTGGTCAAGCACACTAGACTTTATACTTGATTGTTGGGTAAGCTAATAAATCTATGACTTATTTTCTAAACTTGGAAGTCCTCATGGTTTCAAGGTTTCGGGCTGAAAAGGTTGTGGTCTGTACAAACAGAAATAGCTGCAGGAGCAGTCAGAATATACACATGAGCAGGCAACCACAAGCTTAAAAAAAAAAAAACAACCTCATCCTCCGCAAAGCTCTAGTTTCTTTCCGCTGATGGAAGGAAAAGAAGAGGGCTGACAAGTTGCACAAAGAACCAGACAGGCTTCAGAGAGTGATTGTGTGTGTGTACAAGGCACTTCTATAGTAGTTTTACTTGATAACACCAGTTAAATGAGTATAGGTACACAATAGGTGCATGTAGTATAATTTTGATATGGAAAAGGGGAGAAACTGCTCACCCTGATCTTAACATGTGTCCTCTTCCTCAGCCACTTCTCCCGTGGTTTGGAGGGTGTGAATTCTGAAACCTCCTTCCCATCCAGCTCCAAAATACTGGAGTTCTCATGCCTCATTACCTGAGAGTAAGAGAGAGATTTATACAAAGTCAAGTGAGAAAGAAGAGCGCATGCACATATGCACGCACGCTTCACAGGTTTTTTCATAGTCTCATTCATGAAAGTCATTTGCATCACAAACTGATGATTTGTAATAATCTTTAGAAGTGAAACAGGGCTCATGGAAAGCAGATGTAACAGTACCTGTCTGAGCAGAAAGGACACGACGTCTGTAGACTCCCAGTAGGAAGCATGGAACAGGTGAGGTAGAGCCACGGTAGGAAAGGCAGTCAGGGCATCAGGGCAATACAAGGCAAAGTCAATGCGCTTTGTCCCCCACCAGCGAGCAGCGACTGCAGGACGATTAAAACCATTACAATCCAAACAGCAACAGACCGCAGAGTTCCAACACGGCCTCAATCACACAAAACACTGGCACCTAATCTATAGGTTGTTTAGGATTGAACAAATTCTTTAAAACACTCTGGACAGTCTGACTGCTAAGCGACAAAAGGTCAGAAGCTATGGCACAGGTAAATGTGAAGGGCAGTGGAAAAAGAAGTGAAGTGGAAACACTGGAGTGCACTGATTCGTGCAATGGTGAAGATCTTCTATCTTCATCCTCCCACAGCCTCACAAGACTGAGTCCAAGCTGCCAAATACACGTACCCAAACCTCAAATCTCGTCCTGCTTCAGTACTACGGAGAGCACCTGTTTACAACATGATAGCAGCCTATCCCTTGGACAGCAGCCCAAGCAGGACAGGAAAGTGAAATGAGATACAGCTGGCAGCTTCCTGTTTCAATGGAGCCAAAAAGCGAGTGCTCTAAACCCAGCTCTAATGGCACAGTGAGCTTGTAAGGACGTGGTGAGCTTCTGAGATGCCCGCTCAGACTCATTTGCAGAAACCCTGCATGACTATAATCACATTCTGCAAACTCACCAACCATTTAAATTGAAAGGTTTTATGCATTCAAAGGTTTTTTTTTTTTTTTAAATCCATATTCAAATGTATGAGCTCATGCTCTAGTCATCAAAGCTGCATCTAGCAAGCCCTTTCGCCAAATATAATTAAATAGAAACAACTAGCCAAAGTGTGCAAATATGGTTAATTAAATATAGATAATTTCCAAAATGTATTTGGGTTTTTTTTCCCCCTCATTCTAACAATTTTTATCATGGTCAGTGTTGCAGGTGATTTGGTGCCAAATGGCAATACTGGGCACAAGGCAAGATGGGATGCCCATCCATCGGAGGGCACCATCCACGCATTCAAATCACACATATGAGCAATTTACCATAGTGAATCCACCTACATGCATGCTTTTGGACAGTGGGAGGAAATCAGAGAACCCAAAGGAATCCTACATGAACATGAGGAGGACACGTGAACAACTCTGCACAGACAGTAACACCTGTGTGAAGTTCAAAATGGTACATTTTTACACAAGCAAAATGCAGCTAAATATCAGGAATGAACAACAAATAATAATCATTACACTTGATTAAAAAAAAAAGGCTTACGTTGAAATCATATTGCAATAACAAAACAGCAATTTTCCACCTCTGACAGGAACGCAGTATAAAACTACAAACCAATGAATATCCTAATGCACTGGAACACTGAAGATTTCAAGTATTTAAAAATCAAATGCAATTTTTAACAGCCCCAGGGCAACCAAGGAATATCATACCAGAGACAACGTATTCATTTAAAGCATCTCCAAAAGGCACTTCATCCTCCAAAGAGACAGAGAAAGCTTGGTTTTGCAGATGAAGACTCTATGGTGGTGGTGGTGGTGGTGGTATGAGTGACAGAGGGGAGTGAGGGCTGAGAAAAAAGAGAAGCTACAGCATAGTCTTAAGATGCAGAGAACTGCGGTAGGGTTTAGTGAGCGCTAACAGGGCAGGACTGGGTGGCTTAGACCAACAGGCACATGGGACAAAACAGCAATGAAGAAGAGGAAGACCCATGTTCCTCCACGCTCCAGCAGCAGTACCTTGCTCTATATCCAGCTGCATGCTCGGCGATGGAGGGCTGGAGTCGGGGAGAGGGGAGGGCTCGAAGCAGCTCACCTCATCTGAGCCCGCCGCTCTGCTACTGAGCAACCTGTAGCGGGCTTTCGGGGATGGGCTTCTTGAGGACATTTTGTTATAAGGGAGGGCCAGCTGGGACAAAAGGCTAAGCTTTTTGGACTGATTGAGATGGCATGCTTGTGCTAAGAGATAAACAAAACAACATAAACGGAGGAAAGCTGTAAAGATAAATACTGGACATTTTACATTTCATACTGAACATAAGGTGTGTTTAAAAAAAATAAATAAAAAACTTAAGAAATTAAACAATCCATATCATTAGTTTCAATTGAATGATCTAAAGTGAATAAATAAATATCCAAGTCCAAAAGCCCATAATGCATTATACTGGAATTTTTCTCCTGAGATTTATCTGTGGATTTGAGTGAACATTTGCGTGTGCGCGAGTGTGTGTGGACTTACTGTTGGCAATGTTGGAGGCAGTGTAACTATCCGCCAGTCCGGAAACCTGGCTAGCGATGCTGACCTCACTGGGTCTTCGAACGATGCGGGATGCTGAGGCTGAGGCAGGAGACGAGGGGTAAGAGTTCTCCAGGAACATCCCCCCGTGAGTGTGCATTACATCCGCTAGGAACACAAAGACAAATCCCGATTTCTAAAACGAATGCAGCAAGGTTTCCTTTATCCATCGACAAGGTGAGAATTCAGATTTTTTTTTTTTACCTGTTACACGCAGTACCAGTCAAAAGTTTGGACACACCTACTCATTCATAGGTTTTTCTGTATTTTGACCATTTTCTACTTTGCAGAACAATACTGACTACATCAAAACTATGAAATAACATATGGAACATATATGGGATTAACAAAAAAAAAAAAGGGGGGTTTAAAAAACATATTTTAGATTCTTCAATGTAGACATTTCTTGCCTTTTTAATGCATTTGAAACCATCAAACCATCAAGTAAATAGCCCTATTAGATATTACATTACTTTAATGGCATTTAGCAGACGCTCTTATCCAGAGTGATGTACAACACACCCAGAGCATTCTGGAGAGCAGTTGGGGGTTCAGTGCCTTGCTCAAGGGCACTTCAGCCATTTCTGCTGGTCCAGGGAATTGAACCAGCAACCTTTTAGTCCCAAAGCTGCTTCTCTAACCATTAGGCTTCCCATAGCTTATTAGATTACTACAGTTGTCTATATGTCCAGAACCACTCAACTAAATAAAAAAAGGACAGTCTAGCACTTCATGTCTTAAAATTAATAACTAAAGAAAACACCAATGAATCAGAAGAAGGTGGTGTGTCCAAACTTTTGACTGGTACTGTATATGAGACTATATAATGGGATAAACTACTCACCTCTCCTCTAACCAATTAACTCTCACTAGACCATCTTTTTATAACGATATTCCACCCATGCTGAGGTTACTGGCCTACTTGATGGCATCATGATTTCTTTCGAAACTACATCTGGTTGCCTCTGCCAGGAGGGTAAGACTTTGCTGTAACCTTCTCAACAACATGACGCCAAATTATAGTAACTAACAACAGTTTTTTTTTGCACTACCTGATGAGGATTTGAACTTGAATAAATTAAAATAAAACCACATAGTGCCCCCAAATGTTTAAGATGAAATATCACTCAGCTTATGCATCATTTTTTCATAAGGAGTGATAATTCTGGAGATGACTAAGGAGTTATTGGAGTTACTAATGTAAATTTCTAATTGCCAATTTTCCCATTGCATACACATAGGCGACAGATTAAAGGAAAAAAAAGAAAGCCCCGTTATTGTCTTATTAAGGTGTCGAGTCATCATGAGCAGTCAGAACCATTTTTTTCAAAAAAAAAAAAAAAATCAGTTGGTATTTTGATAATGGTGATAGAGAGTGCTGTCTAACATGTTGCTCCAAAATCTCTCCTAAGTGTTCACTTGAGTTGAGATCTGGTGATTATGAAGGCCATAACGTATGATTTACATCATTTTAATCCTCATCAAACCATTCAGTCAGCCCTTGTGCCCTGTGGGTGGGGTGGGGTCATCCTGGAAGAGACCACTCCTATCAGGATAACAACATTGCAACAGTGGATAAAGGTGAGGAGTCAGAAAAACCTGTGGACCCAAACCATGTCAGCAAAAATAAATGCCCCAGCTCCCCAAAGCATAACAGAACCTCCGATTTTTCTTTAACGTGTCACCCATCTGTAATTTATCATCTTATTTACTACATGGAATACCAATTCTTAATAAGTGCATCAAAATACAGAACTACATAAACGGTGACAGGGGACTAAACCCACATTCTTTCCATCTCTTGCTTACACTCACACACACATATAGCAGGTGAACAACAAAACAGGAATGGCTACACACACTCAGGCGTGGCTGGCGCAGCCTGCCAGTTGAGCACGGGAACAGGGATGGAGGTCTCGCCTAAGCCATCATGCCAGCGGCCTCCACTCTCCAGCAGGAGGTGAGGGTTGCTCTGGAGGGTCTCCACTGCATGCCAGCCGCAGCACGAGGGCACATGAGGAGAGGACAGGACGGCACGGGGGGGTGGGGGAAGACAAAGAAAGACAGAACAAGGCAGAAAGAAAGACAGACAGAGAAATGGTATGAACAGACAACGGAAAAAGCAGGTATGAATCAGAGTTACAAGGGCTGGAATGGACATGGGTCGACTCAACAAAGATGCTTTAACTTAAAAACCATGCTGCTTGTGTCAGGAGTTTAGGTGCTGCTCTTTAGAAGCAGCAAGTCTCTGATCCGACCTTTATCGAACATGTACGTCTCTGATATATGGACACGCTTCAACAGTCCTTTTATCGAGGTTGGAGCGGAGGTCAGTTCTCCAGGAACAGTGTGATGAATATTCAATCTTTATATTATGTACAGGGGAGAGACAGGATGGAACATGAATGTGAAATGCACGAGAGCCCGCTTGGTGGAGTTTGACCCGGGCTTACCCAACAGAGCCGAGTGCCCGTCGCCTAGAGGGAAACGCTGGTAGCGTGGCACACTAAAGGGTGCCAGCAGGTGGAACTTCTTTTCCAGCAGTGGCTCCAGGCGTGATGCTGACGGGTCTGCAGGGTGGAACAGGTTATACACCTGCTGGCAGGCTGGACGGAGGTGAGCCACTGGGGAAGAGGAGAAAACGTGTGAAGTATTTTATTACCCTGCTGTTTCAAGCCATCATCAGCCAAACAGAATCGAACACAATACAACAAACGCTGTGCGTTTACGTAGCTACGGCATGGAGCAAGTTATTCATAACAAAACCTAAAAATATATACACTTGTTTTGTTCCTGATCTATTACTGCTGAACACATCCATTTTTACTGTTGGCTGGTGTTTGGGATCCTTCCAACTTTTCTGCACATCCATCTGGGGAACACTATGTGAGTTTGATCGAAATCCAATCAATCCTGTAGGAGGAGTAGTGATTTTTTCTAAATTGTGGACGGATGACGATGGATGGACGACACGTGATCACAATCACTTTTTTTTAATTTGTTCTAAGTTAATCATATGCGCAGTGTAATAGATCTCTCGTACTGAGTTGAACATATTTGGTGGGCAAGTATTTAGTGCATTTATAATAAGAAGTGATGAACAAACTCGTATCAACCTACCATCTAGTGAAGGAACCACAGTTTTCCTCAGAGCCAAGACCAAACCCAGAGGAGAGCCAAACAGGAAGAAATCAGACACCTCGAAATCAAACTTGCCCAGAGCGCCACCTCCTTCCAGCATAGTACTGTTACTGGACCGCCGGGAGCCTGGATCATTCCTCAAAACGCTGGAGTGCAGACTACATCAGCCACACACACACGCAATATTTAGAAACAGCAAAAATGACTTTATTCAGCTTATTTCAGAGCTACTGTTTTGTCTGCTCCTAGGACACTCAAATACCAGTGTCTGTCTAACGAAGCTATTTTATGCATCTGACCTAGACAAGAAGGCCTGGTGCTGCTTGATTGTGTCCAGTTCATAGGTGGAGGAGTCGCTACGCTTGCGGGGCAGCTGTTTCTTGGGATCGTCAGCACCGCTGCAGCGTGGGATGTCGATGTTGCTGCGGCTCAAGTGACGGCTGCCTTCCAGGGACAAACCAGAACCTGAACCTGAGCCTGAGCCTGAAGGGCTACTGTTGATGATGATGCCTGGCGAGAGCAGATCGTTGTCCTGCAATTCATGTATAAAATTTTTTTTTTGTCATTTCTTGAAAGCAATCATTGACACATAATACAGTGGAGTTAAGCTGCAGTATGCAACTTGTGTAAAGGAGTAGCATTATTAAGTCAGTTAAAAAAAACCCTCAAACATTGCATTCTTGTGCTGCTGGCCTGAAAAGCCTCAAATATTCATTCAAAATCAAAACTGTCAGCTTGGATTTAGAGCAAGGTTTTGAGTCCAATATCATCATGCCATCACAGATATGTCATTCCTCATGACACCACAACCTTAGGCTTTAAAGAACAGCAGGAAATCATCAGTGACAGTGTTCTGAAGCGAACGTAGTAACAGATGAATAACATGGAGGATACACCTAATGGTCATTTCAAACCTAATCAGTGTGTTGTATAGTCTAAAATTCGATGTAAAACTGTATTTGTTTTTACCTGCACACTGACTATGCTCCCTCTTCTGCTACTGTTCTGGCTCTCAGACACGGTGATGTTGCTGCTGCAGAGGGCATCGAAGCCCAAGATCCCTCCGACACAGTCACCTATCAGACACACCTTTCCAACCGGCACAGACGCATTCCATAGATAAGCAACGAGTACAAACTCTCCTCAATATTCCAGTTAAGATTCATTCTTGATATGAAATCACAAGACACTGACCTGGCCAGAGAATGCGGTACCTTCCAATGATTTTATGAAATCTCCGTACACCTGATTGGCTCGCACTATAACAGCAGCCACGGCATCCTGATACTGAGGAGCGGATGTGGCCAGCAGGGGCAGAGCAGCGAGAGGGATGTGGTCCTGACTGTTAGAGAGGCAGCCCTCATCATAGCTGTATGGACTTAAACTGGTGCAGGATTTAAAAAAAAAAAAAAACACATAATAAACATTCACTGGTAATGGCGCAGAATACACAGGAGTATTTACTGACCGATGTGTGAAGAAAAAAAAAAAAGGCAAGAAACATGACTGAAGTGACAGGTAATTAACATTTATTCAATTTAAGAGTAACTTGGAAAAGCAGACTTACTTTGACACGAGTGAAAAAGCCTCCACACATACAGCGGGGCACGGCACCATCCGGATGGCGATGTGGCCTAGAGCTGCCGGGTAATGCACACGCATGACTGTCTCAAACACCGAGCTGATGGTGTTGACATCAGCCTGCTTGCTGCTCTGCTCTCCACCTCCCGTGTCCAGGATGTTGCCTCCGTGCAGGACCAGGAGCAACACGTGCACCTTCGACGACTGCAGGCCCTGCTGACCCGAGCCATCCTGAATCAGAAAGAAGGGATTTATCTTCAAGCAAGCAAGCAGTCAATTTGGAAAATCACTCACTGTAGTGCGTCTTTTCAGCAACTCCAGTCCTGGGGGAACACTCGAGTTGCCTAATTGTGTATTTTCTAACATGCTTAAGCCTCCTGATTGAACTTGTCATCCAATTATCAATGCTGTCATGAGCTAATTGAGGGATGCTAGAGATACAAATACAAAACTGTGCTGTGATTTCGTCCCTCAGGACAGAGAGAGCCTCCGACTTACATTCACAACCACAACCAACTAATGGATGGAAGCAGACTGAAGCATCATCTGAACCATTTAGCTAACCATATGAAAAGCACATTAAATCTCAATTACACTGTTTACTAAAAGGAAGCTAAATCTCTACGAGTTTCTATGAGAGTGGAAAAGCTGTGCTGTTACTCACAGCTGGATATCTGGTCACTTGGCGCCTGTGTCTGGTCAGTCTCTGAACGCAAGGATAAAAGACCACTGAGAACACTAATGGTCCTTCACCCCTCAGTCCTACCCTTTCTTTCCCTCTATGACTTTCAGTTGCATGAGAACTTGGCCCTGATCCTAATCTAAGTGCATACTGGCTTCACCCCCTTTGCTTGGATACACACACTTCTGTTTAAGTGCTGCCTCATTTGGATAAAGCTTAGAAGGGAAGAAGCTGGCCGTTTTGGATCTGATGTAATGCTTTGTGCTCGGAGACACGTAGACACTTTCAAACTTTATAATAATAATAATAATAATGTAGGGAAACCAAGAGCAGCTGGAGCCAACTCATCTTCTGGTGATGAATACTAATTCTGCTTGGCCATGAGGTTAACCCTGTATTCGTGATCTGGTATTGAAACTGGGACGAGAGTGCACTAGAGATTTCATGCTCCCGTTTCCACGAAGCATTTTAGTAGCATCACATAGATATGATTCATAATGAACATCACTGTGACACGCTGAATTCACATATACCTCATTAAGGCTTTGGACGTTCCCAGTTTCAGAATACTCAATCCCAGAGTCCTGGTACAAGTCACCTGAAAATGGGTAATCAGTGAAATTCACACGTTAGAAGAAATGTACGATGACCTAAATTAGAGCTTCATAACTTCCCTCTGCATGGGTTAAAGTGCAGGTCAATTAATGTTCAAAGTTAGCCCTGGACCAAAAAGAAGAAGAAAAAAAAAAAAAAAAAAAGGGCAGCCATATTTTATGCTATGCATTAATGTAAAGCTTTACAAACTTAATTTTCTTGATTAATCTGCTTTATTGTGAGTTTTCTTCAAATCTTAATTTAACAGCCTGTTTATTAAGAAAACCTGTACACCTGCTCATTAATGCAATTATGTGCCTTGTGCCCTGAGATACTTTTCAGCTTAACGTGGTTGTAAAGAGTAGCTATTTAAGTTACCGTGGACTTTACATTACATTACAGGCACTTAGCAGACACTCTTATCCAGAGCGACATACAACAAACAAACACGCACACGCACAGCGCCTGGGGAGCACTTGGGGGTTAAATGCCTTGCTCAAGGGCACTTCATTCCTGCCAGGCCTGGGCTCCAGGCTGCTTCTCTAACCTTTAGGCCATGGCTGCGCTCTCACTTAGTTTACATTTCCCCCCCCATTCTGATGTTTTACGTGAACATTAACTAAAGCACTTGACTTAACATGATTTTATGCACTGCTGCCACAAGACTGGCTGACTGGATAACTGCATGAAATGAAGTATACAGGTATAGAATCTTTCCTAATTAAAAAAAAAAAAAAAGTGTGCATCGTTTTGGTATTAAAATTTTTTAAATAAATTAACTTCCTTTTATTGCACAGACATACTTATCTAGTAAATTAAAACACTACTGATTTATTTCTGGTCTGTTGTTACTGGCCACCGTTATACAACAACAACAAAAAAAACTAGACTGAGCTGTTGCTGCTTGCTGAACGACAAGTGTATGCAATAATGACATGTGTGATTTCAAATATTTTAAGCTTCAACACAAGCAGGATTCCAATTTGCAGATTTACTCTAATCTCCAAAATCTGTGAAGGTAAATGGAAAAAAACCTGACAGAAACTAGGAGGCTTTGTGGTTATGAAAAAAGCATCTAAAAACAAAAAAAACCTCCAGGCATCAACATCCCACACTGAGGAGACGTAAATAGCCTGGGTGCTCTATAGTGCATCAGGCAGGCTATAATAATCTTGTGCCTACTTTGGGGTTCGTCCACCTCCGCCGTCTCGATTTTGTCCATCAGGTCGTTGGAATTCCACTTGGTGATCTCTTTGACAAATATCTCCTCATTGTCTGAGAGGTCCTCTGTTGAGTGTGAAGAAAACTGTTAGTTTAGAGAAAGTGATGTGGATAAGGATATAGATAGGAACTTTTAATTACCATGTGCATCGAAGAACTCATCGTCTGTGCTATCGTCAGAGTCGCGGGCGATGCTCTGCATGCGCCATTCGGAAATACTGTGTCGAGATGGGCTTGCTGCTCCAGTGCAAAAAGAAAAAGAAACACAAATGATTTACTCAATAAACTCCCACTATCCATTGCATATCAGGAAGCAAAGCCCGGGTTGCTCCTACCTCCTCTTTTTGAAGAGCGGGAGGATCTGGATGAGGTGGACCACTGCTTGGTGAGTTCTCCCCGAGCCTGCAGCGTGTCCCCGAGACTCCGTGTTGCACTTTCATTCTCTATGGCGTTGATGGCCTCTTTGGCATCCTGTTCTTTTGCAGGACTGGCGTTGCCCTCACCTCCGTCCTCACTGCAACTAAACTGCGCCATCTTCTTGGCCAGAGCTAGCTGAGTCTCCAGTTCTAGCTGCCGGATGTCTTCCATAGTCAGGCCATACCATTCATCCTGCCAGCACCAAGCCTGCCGGTGTGCACGCACCATCACTTTCCTAAGACCTGAAAGAGAGAAATGAAGCAGCAGATGATGATTAGGATCATCCAAAAAAATTCAGCCCTACTAGCTTCCATTTTCCATTCATTAATGCTTTAAGATCACTAAATACACTCATGACTATTTTTGCATTTGATTTGGGGTATTTAGGTCGAAGAGGTGAATTCCAAGTGTCAAGCTATTTAATGCACAGACAAGAAAACAATCAAAATGTATTTTCATAAAGGTAAAATGCTATTATTGGTGTAATCCATACTCCGATAAATACTAATCAGTATTAAACATCCTATTGTTTTATAAAAATCACAAAAATAATAGTCAAGTCTTCTTTCAGTCAACGTAGTTGACAAAAATGCTGTCAGGAGGAAAAAAAAAAAAAAACAGTGAAGCTGCCTCCTCTTGTGATTGGCTCAAGCACTTGCTTACAGAATGTGTGGAGGAGGCGCGAGCGCCTAGCACAAATAATTCAAAACACACGCTTTACCCTTATGTAATGAAAATAAACCTCAACAGTTATTCTAATCACTAGTGCTCATTTAATGGTTGCTAAACAGCAAAATTCAATTTCATGATTTTTCATGATTCAAGATATCATACATATGGATAGAACAGATAATATATCCATAATTAGGATAGTTCAAATCCACCAATCTGCGCAGTGGAGCCGAAAAGCAAACACAAACTGTTTTCTCTCTAAACTCCACTAGAATATGTACTGGCCAGACACTAGCAGTACTGAATCATACGTGGGTGGGAAAATGAGGAATGTCAAAGGGCTCCTGATAAATTAACGGTGATGGAAGTCAATAAACACAAAGATATCGAAGTAATGAAAATGATTAAAGCTCAGGCAGCAGCCCATGAGAAGGAAATTAATCCTGCCTTGATGTTGTCTGAGGAAAGTAGATGGCTCTCATTCCCTGTCTCGGCCTCCGTTTCTCTTATGTCTCTCTCCCTCGTTCTTTATGTCCTCATTTGCAGTGGAGTGGCACTGCATCAATCTACTTTTCATTAAGAGCAGGTTAATGATTAAGGCAACAGAGTCAGGGCTGTCCCAATAACACTATCTTCCTTCGCGGAGCGCTTCACAGCTGCTGCCCACCCACTTGTCTAGATAACATGACTTACCCAAGCTAAAAAACACACACGCTTGTATCACAGCACATGCAATTGAAATCAGAGCAGCTGGGCTGCTGAAGAAATATTAGTTGAGCAAACGTCCTCCCCCACAACTCTTACAGAGTAAGTATTCTGAGGATTCCCTGTGGAAATTTCCAGAAGATTGTACGCACCCACATCGTGAATGAAGCGCTCGATCTTGGACTGCATGCCCCAGTAACGGAACTCCACTTTGCACAGCTTGTAGGCGCACATGACAGGCATCTTGCCTGGGTTATGGCTAATCTCCTGGATCCAGCTGTCTGACAGAGGGCCTCGCTGAGTCTTCACCGACTTGTACAGCTTGGGATCCTCCTCAGCCAAGTACTCATGAGGTGCAATGACATCTTTCACAATGTCTATAGGGTCTGGGAAAGGGAACATATTTGGTCATTGCACTGGCATGTTACACAAAGTCTGATCTCAAACATACTTCTCCTTCAAGTACAACCAAAAAACACACAACTTGAGCATTGTAACTTGCTTTTGGACCGTGTAACATTATTTGCATTTTGCACCACGGCATTATTTGGTCAGAAGGTGTTGATTAACTTTCTCGAACAGCAGCTCTGACAGTAGTTCTGGCTATAACTAAAATGTCAGCACTTACTAAAAATAAAGCACTTGTTTTAATACGTTATCGTTTCTATAGTAACAGCTCATTTACAGGGCCTTGTATGGCAGACAAGCAATATAACCTTCGGCTAACATAACTATTTTGTGTTATTTTACAGAGAAAACAATATATGCTTGTTGATATGGTGAGGTTTTCTGTGATGAGACAGCTGTTGGAACATGGACACAACATTAAACATTACTTTAAATGGTCAAAAAGCAGAAGTTAAACAAAAAATTTCAGTCGTTAGGAAATTGCTGTGGTATGCATGGATGTCTAAATAAATAAATAACTTCAGGATGTGCTGCTGTAGGAATATAATAGTATTTTCCAGTTACAACATGGCCCTTTTTTTTTTTTTTTTTTAATTCCTTACTTGTTTTTTATTACTGCATACAAACAAAAAGAGTAAAACAATTCATTCTAAGATGAAGAAACATGGCCCAGTTTTGCTTCACTTTTCATTTATGATTAAATCCCATGAAAGACTTACTCCTTCCTGCACACCTCATACAGTAAGCCCCCTCAAAAAATCTTCTCCAAGTCCTGCTGTATTAAATCACTCCCACCCCATATCTCTCGTCCCTTGTTTTATTGCTCCCGCTTGCCAGAGCAGGAAAGAGCCTTCTGCTGGTGCATCAGAGTTGGCAGACGGCCACTAGGTGTCCCCTCTGCACAGTTTGGCTTCAGACATAGTTATGCAACAAGCACAGGGCGCTTCCCCCTGCAGAGGCTACGCCTGCAGTCTGCCTACGTCTTAGCTTGAGCCTTCAGCACCTTTTCCCACAATGCATCTGAGCCCAGGCGTTGAGCAAGCACTGTGTGTGGAGGCACGGGGGATTTTAACTGAAAACGTGTTCGACATTGTAAACACTGGTGCATGACAGAAGAGCAATCTATCAATCCACGCGGGAGAACGAGCGGGAAACGACACACAAATGCATTACGTAACAAGGTTGAGAAGGATGGATGCACTCTCGTCTTCCTTTCTACAAGTGCTCGACTCGAGCTTTGCATTTGAATCATTCGCAACGTATACTCGGGCAAATACTCATGCCTGTGTACATTCATCATGCATATCTAATACATAAATACAGCTTGTTTGTTGCATACTCCATCTACATAGCTTACACTGTGCACTTGAGTAACTGGCACAAATATATACAATGGATATATACACAGTACAGGTGTAGAAAATCAACATCAGTGTATGGATGAGTCATGGAAAATGTAAAAATAACCACCAGAAACCGTCCTTACCGATATCCCGCAGCCTTTTCTCCGCTGCAGACAAATTGAAGACGTTGTTCTGGTTCCCTGTATCGGGCTTATAATACGTCTCAATGTCGATAGAGAACTTCTCCACAAAAGGACATGTGTAACTGAAAGACAAGCACCAAATGACTTAACACCTCAAGCAAGAACATTCAGCAACAATCATGCATCCAGGAGAATATTTTTTTTTCCTGTTTCGGACTTGGATTTGTTCTTGCATTAGTCCTTTTTGATCCTGCTGAATGATCCTGGGCCAATAATCAGCCGTATGTTGGAATGTATCACACCTGGTGAATTCTCGATTCTGATCTGTCACAAGGTGATGATTCGTTTTCTATAACACCAGCCCTGATAGTCATATCACAGGTTTATATTAAGGTGCTTGGTGTAATACGTTACTGTTTCTATAGTAACAACTTGCATGTGGACTTGTAAGGCTGACGTGACAAGTAAACAGACTAAAAACGTGTAATTGCAGAATCCAACAAGGGCTTGAAGACTTGAAGGAGGTGTTGCATCTTTAACCGCCAACTCAATATGAATGTCATGTTGGATATGTAAAATTATTAGTGGATGACTTCATTCATTATCTACATCACTTATCCATTGCTTATGCTGCTTAATGAGAAAGGACCCAGTAATACATGTACTACTAATGCCGGATAGGTACAACACCAAACATTTTATCAAGATGTTACTCTCACCGGGTGCGAGTGTAAGGGTAGGCGTTCCAGGACTCCTCCTCCACCCGTAGAGCTGCTTTGGGCAGGATGGAACGGAACCAGCTGGGGATGTGCTGACCAATGTGGTACACTTTGTGGGTGTACTGTCCCGAGCCACCGGGCCCGTCCGTGTAGGGTCGATTCTCCAGGATCTCCACGCCACTGCCCTCGCCCTCGCTCTCCTCTCGGCTCTTTTTCTGCAAGCAAACATGATAGGTTATTCAATTCATATATAAACCTACAGAAGTATCATATGAATAGGGAAGTGGCAGGTTTTCACAGTATGATAACCAAGTCTAAAAATATCATACTTGCACAGAGTGTCTTCATTTCTGTTGCACTAAAAATTGTGTGTGCTGCATACATCGCACTTTAATACAAACTCGGTGTACGTTAAGTGCTTGTTTACGAGGCATGGCTGCGAAAGCTACATGTCATCATTAGTAGGTCATATGACCATACGATGTGTGTAAGTCAGGAACTCGATAACTTGCCGAAAACGTCTGGAAGCACCACTTTTCTGACAAGGTCTTTTAAACACACATTTTATATATATATAAAAAAAACGTACATACACTATATAATAGCTGATTTCATTTTCATTTTGGGGGGACATGAGAGAAGAGTTGGTGCGTTCCATTTGAACTGAAAAGTTGGAATTTCCAATCGGAACATCCCCTGAAGTTGGAGCTTATCCTGGTCAGCAAGTCTGTCTTATTTTTGTCTCATTAAATCCATCTTCCATCTGTGGACATGTTGCAACAGTGTTTATATGTGCAAACTACCACGTAATACATTATCACCAACTGGTAGTGCGAACAATGGCCAACCTAATATACAAAACACAACAAAGGTTTTCCTGCAGGGGTCCAGCTTGGTTTTCTGACTTGTGTTGGAATGCGGTCAAGTTGAGTGTGATGTCATTCCCACCTCCGACTTCTGAGGTAAATGGAATGCAGGAAGTGTCTTTTCCCACAGGATATGAAGTCACATTACCCAAAGTAAAACTACTCCAATCTGAATAGCACTTAAACACATTTTTAAGAATGATTTTTCAAGAAAAATCATGTTATTATAAACTGACAGAGAGTGGCTGTGAAGAAAGGTGGTGCACTGAGGCAGGAAAAAAGAAGAAAAGAAAAATCTGGAAATGCATTTTAAATCAGAATTTTTGGAAAAACTCAGTCATACACAGTAACTGACTATGAAGCTGTGATACTGTAATAAATTGTACCAAATCAACATGTTGTGGGGCAGCAGTAGGTTAAGGAATATGCCTCAGGGAAGAAGCCGTTACAGAATCTGGCAGTACCAGCTAAAATACTCTGAACGTTCTGTTGCTGGAGGTTATCCAAAATGCTCCAGGGCTTTGCAGATGCAGCCTATACACCGTATGACTGTGTGTTTTGAGATACTGCACATCCTATACTTAGAGACGTGAACAAATTTGTTAGTACCCTTACAACTCGTTGAAATAATGCTTTATTCCTGCTGAAAAGCAATGAAATTAAAAGCAATTTTCTCATGTATACTTGCATGCCTTTGGTATGTCAGAGTAAAGCAAAAAAAAAAAAAGTGCACGAGAAGAAATGATTTATTGTTTATTTTACAAAGATGTTCTAAAA
>JAODOF010000018.1:8861415-8874520 GCA_027576175.1 Sciades proops | reverse complement strand
TTTAAATGATACATTTTCTCAGTTTAAACATTTGATATGTCATCTATGTTCTATTCTGAATAAAATATGGAATTTTGGAACTTCCACATCGTTGCATTCCGTTTTTATTTACAATTTGTACATTTCTGAAAACTACAGGCATTCCTGAACTGAAACGTTTCATTCTGACTGCAGCACAGGAGCATCATGGATATTTTTGACAGCCAGTATACGAGTACAATCTCCCTTAACCTGGCTTATGTCCATTCCTCTAGGGCATGTAGCTGTCCAAAAATTTGATCAAATCATTGTATGAAGAAAAGCATACTTAACTAGCAATCTTTTCACCGCTGAGTTTGCCCAAACTTGTCTTGGCGATCTCGTTCATGCTGGTTCCTTATCCAGCATAAACAGAGTCTAGCCAAGACTTGCATTTAAAAAAAAAACACTCAAACAAAAACATTTCCACTTCACGTTTGTGAAATATCCTGTATGTACGGTCTCAAAGTAGACGTGTCAAATGTTTGCTTTCAGCCCGAACTCTGGACAAAACCAATGTTTCTGATGTTTTGGGGGTTGAGGTCTGGGTGTGTGTGTGTGTGTGTGTGTGTGTGTGTGTGTGTTTAATTAGGGGATACTTTTTTTTTTTTTTTTAATTTTTAAAATTATTTTAAATATTCAACCTAAAGTGGACTTCCGCTGTTGTAGCCTGGGGTATCCAAAGCCTGGCCCCAGGACCACACACATGGCCTGATAGCCTCCTGGCCAACACGCTGCATTTTTTCCTTTCACCAGATGGTGGCAGCAGACTATAACGCATTTTAACGTTAAAGGCAGGGTAATTTTTTTTTTTTTTCCCCCAGAAACATTTTTGCGATATTTCTATCCACCCATCCATTATCTGTAACCGCTTATCCTGTGCAGGGTCGCAGGCAAGCTAGAGCCTATCCCAGCTGACTAAGGGTGAGAGGCGGGGTACACCCTGAACAAGTCATCAGACCATCGCAGGGCTGACACATAGAAACAACCAACCAGTCACATCTCCGGTCAATTTAGAGCCACCAATTAACCTAACCTGCATGTCTTTGGACTGTGGGGGGAAAAGCAGAGCACCCGGAGAAAGCCCACACAGACATGGGGAGAACATGTAAACTCCACACAGAAAGGCCCCCGTCGGCCGCTGGGCTTGAACCCAGAACCTTCTTGCTGGGAAGTGACGGTGCTAACCACTACACCACCGTGCCACCTTATTTTTGCTATAAATTCAATTTGCGTCCTGATAGCAATGAATAAATCAAACACTCTGGTCACCTGTGGCAGTTGCAGGGCTGTAAAAAGTCATTCAGTCCAGATGGCCTACCTTCCCGTCCGCCTTACTATACACACTCTGCCCCTGCACTCACTGCTCGTGACTGGAGTCTTCCACAAAGCTAGGCAGACATAATGCTAAAGCTAGTTGCACAAGAGTGGCAGAGAAAAGGCAGCCAAAATTTCCAGTTACACCAATCGGAACTGAAAGTTGCACATGAACGCCCCATCAACATGTCATTTCAAGTTAGAAGTTCGGAAGTCATTTTGATACCCGAGTTCCTGAGCTGGGATGACCTTCAACATGACTGAAAAGAATACAGTTTCAGTAGTGGATTGTATGCAATTGTTTACTGTTATCACTACAGCCATCATTAGCTGTTGCTTGTGCGGATAATCGAAATCTGTAATCTGCGTACACTTTGCTTGATATCGATCAGTGCTATTTAGCATGCGAGTCGCAAAATCAAGATAGAATTTCCCCCAAAAAATAACCCAGGTGAGAAGGAACCTTGCGTCCACTATTTTAAACTCATGATATGCTCGTAATTCCTTCACAAAAGGGAAGCAAGATGAGCATGTAAAGGCAGCAAAAGCAAGAGGTCAATCCAGAGTGAACATCGGTATGGCTTTTCAACAATGGTGACAACTGAGGGTTAGTTGGATACAACAACGATGCACTGCAGTGTGCTTTTTGCCTCCCACACACTCACTCCCACTCTCTCATGGACTCGTCCTACAGCAGTAGTCAGGCAGTGCGCGTTCAAGTGTTTTGGAGGAGTGGCTTTGGAGGGAGACCTGAAAGGAGATGGGGGTTTTCAGTTGGACACCAGCTTACTCTTGCTGGTCTCTCCAAAATGATCTACCCTGTTTTAGAGAGTAATTCACGTGGTCAGAGTTGCTGAGATCACATTCATTTCCCTATTCTGACGTTCGATGCGTTTGTATTAAAGTTATATCCATCAACGAAACTGAATTCATGTTAAAACTGTTAATATTATAGTCATGCTGTCTGTTGTTGCCCAAATGAGGATGGGTTCCCTTTTGAGTCTGGTTCCTCTCGAGGTTTCTTCCTCATGTCGTCTGAGGGAGTTTTTCCTTGCCACCGTCATCACAGGCTTGCTCATTGGGGATAGATTCGGGATAAAATTAGCTCATGTTAAGTTGTTCAAATTATGTAAAGCTGCTTTGCGACAATGTTTATTGTTAAAAGCGCGATACAAATAAACTTGACTTGATATCCAACTAACCCTCAGCTGTCACCATCGTTGAGAAGCCATACTGATGTTCACTCTGGATTGGTGAGAGGTGTGTGTATATACTGTATGTACAACTGCTAAGGTCAAGAGCTTTAGTTAATATTCAATTCAAACTTCAGAATTCGGAGAAAAGCAAGCAAGCATGCCATTCTACCTCCACAACAGAGACTTTTAGACTGATATTCTTCTTTTATGACCTTATGAACCAGTATCAGGATGTATTTATTGATAGATATTACAAAGCACTTCTGTAAGTCACCCCGGATAAGGGCGTCTCCCAAACGCCATAAATGTAAATGCATGTAAATGTAAGCAAGCGATCAAGAGTGAATGAAAGAAAGAAAAAGTTCTGTCAAAAGTAAAATTTAACTACAATAAAAATGCTATGCAAATCAGAAATCAGGCATTTTACTAAAAATACACAGAAGCTTTACAAACTCCTGTACGACGATACCGAGCTCGGACTGGCTGATGGTATATCCTTTGTGAGGGGTGTGCTGATGCACATGCATAAAGGACTTTTGCATTGTCAATAAAATACCAATATCAGCTCCAAGTCTTGTCCAATACCAACTTCCTGTTAAGAACCAAGCTGATTCTCGGCAAGTTTGCAGAAATGTGTGAAATATTAAGAGAATCCATTTTCCTTGTCCAATGAAAAAGATCCAAATCAGTATCATCCCGTACACATTCATCTTCAGCGATCGCTTTATCCTGTTCCGGGTCTGCAATAAACCCTGAGCACCGGTCCATCCAATAAAAAAAAAAAAAAGATTCATCATCTCAGAACAAGTCCATTTGTATTTTTGCTGTTTAAGGAATATTTAAATATATTACCTTTACTCCCTCATGATCTTTTCTTAAGGAGTCATATTCTTGAAGCAGCTGAAAAGATGGTGGGGGGGAAAAAAAAAAAAAAGCTCACACACTGCTTAATATAAGCTAGATCTAGATCTATCTAACATGATATATCTTTATAGTAATGCTTTATTAGAAAATATATGCTGTGTACTGGCACAAGATTAAACCGGACACTGTCTCTCAATTTGCGTACTTCTGTAAGTGTGCACAGTGTACTACATGGAAATGCACCATGTACTTCGCTTACGTAGTATGTCCATTTCGACTGGGTAGATTGAGGTGGTTGCGAATGATTTGAATTTTTATTGCTTGTGTGCAAATTCAGATACACCATTAATGTTGAGACAAAGAAGCAGCTCACATCCTGCAGCATCTTGTGCTCTTTCTTCATGCGTGCCTCCTTTTCGTCCACCTCTTTGCAGGCGTTCTGTACAGCCTCCTCCAGGTGGCGCAGGCGACTCCTCAGCTTGTTCACGGTGTTGTCTTTTTCCTTGCTGCTCTGCTTGCTCTCCTCCAGACGCTGATGAAGAGCCTTCACCGTGGAACTGGCTGCATCGTAGCGCTCGGGCCACGCCGCCTGGGGGGGGGATTTAAATTGCACATTTTATACACACCGATACCACTAATAGTTTTACATTTTAAAAAAAATAGTTTGTGTGTATTTTAGCACTATGGCCTGGGAGTGCATGCCATTTTGTCCCACTACATAGGCATATATGGGTACAGGTAAAAGTAGGAAATGCACCATATCTTCAAAATGTTAAAATACAAAAAGACATGTATGAGGCCAAACTGTGTCCTCATTCCCAGGACAGAAAGCAGTTAAGGAGACTTTTACAAAAGTCTTCATAGAATAAATCTGAAATGTGGCCTTTAGCATTTGGGTAATGTGGCATTTAGGAACAGAGCATCGTGGTATTTACAATTAGGTTAATACAGTATTTGGGACTGAGGCAATGCGGCATTTGCAGTTTAAAAAAAAAAAGGCCTTCGAAATTAAGGCAATGTGGTCGATGGAATTCAGAAAATGAAAAATTTACAATTAGGGACATTGGGTACAGTGAGATCACCAGTTCTGCTGACTCGGTAACCATGGTTTCAGTTATCCGCGGTTTATCCCGGGTTGAAAATATAAAGCGGAAAGATCAGAATCCCGCTCATTTGAGAGAAAAAGACCACACTGTTGTCAAATGTTTTGGAGACAGGATGCAAATGCAAAATTCCTTTATAATAAACACGAACAATCAAATGACGTGAACATAAGAAACGTGAATAGAAAACAAGAACAATAAACGTGCGCATGGACTAAAATGTTTGGTAAGACACAAACCAGAACTTAAAATAGCACGAGTAAACAATACTCTGCAAGCTGCAGGTGCACATGATCACTGACATGCGACTGGCCGAAGTGACTGATGGGAACAGAAGTCCGGAATTCTGGTGACGCTTGTGGCTCTGACGTGACAATTCACATAACTTCTATTACAGTATATCGTTTTAATTGGTTTACTGTATTAGTTACTGTTGTTGAGGTCATGTGTGTAATTTATTAAAAATAAATTAATTACTTAAAAAAAAAACCACCTTTATTATAGGCATGTATGTGCACAAAAAAAAAAAAACCAAGCTTGTATATGGTTCGCCATTATCTGCGGTTTCGGCTACCCACATTCGAGCCTGAAATGTACCCCCTGCAGATACGGCATTCCTATCTGTACTTTGGATTAGGGTAATGGGGTATTTTGGATTAGGAGAATGCTCCATTAGGGATTAGGTAACTGAAGTATTCAGGATTCGCACAATGCTGCATTAGGGATTAGGTAACTGAGGTATTCAGGATTCGGACAATGCCGTATTAGGGATGAGGAAATTGAATTAAGAATTAGAACAATGCTGCATTCGGGCAGTGAGGGATTAAGGATTAGGAAATTGAGGCATCCAGTATTAAGGCAATGCTGTATGTTTGATTACACAAATTTTATAAAGAAGGTTCCTAATTTCCAATCATTCTTTGGGTGAAAAGCAAGGTCACACTACTTTCTGGACACGTCCACCAGATTACTATATCAGGTGTCTCTAAACAATTTCATGTACCTAACCCATCAGCTCAAATCTATACATTATGGAGGAGAGATGCGACTCTTACAAGGCTTGCAATACGTCCGACTTGTGACTCGAGCATGAACTGCATTTGGACTTGCAAACTGGAGTCGAGGACTGATTTTTCCCTTTATTTTTTGTACCATGCCATGATAATTTGACACAAGATATTTATATCTACATTAATTTTTGTGCCAATTTCGTGCAAGCATGTCACACCTGCGCGCCTTGGCACGTGCATCAGATAGACTCTCGGGTGCACTCTGGACAGCGCGCCAAGCAGCCTCTCGTGTGCCGTAAACAACTCACACCTGCACAGGATTAAGGCGCAATCAGCACACCTATATAAAAAGTGTGAAAACGCACTTATTTTGCAAAGTATTGAGTTGCGTTGCTGATATGTTACTGAGCCTTATTTCCTTGTTTGGTTTCCTGAGCCCCGATTTCCTGTTTCTCGTATTTGATTCTGCCGAGTCTACGATAGCCTGTTTGTGCCGTGCTTGACCAATTGCCCGTTTCACCGTTTTGCCTGCCGTTCTGGATTGTTTACCGGTCTTCACTTGTATTAATAAAAATACCTTCTGCACTTCCATCAGTCTCCCAACCATCTCTGACAGAATACTTCACACTCCCTGATAAAGAGAATGCACGTTCACCTGTTCATACGTCATGTTCAGGAACAAACTAATGTTAATGGCGTCAAAACAGCCACCGTCAAAGGGTGCGGTCGGAGTCGTGTTCTTGGACTCAATTCAGATCAATAGTGGACTCCACTGGAAATTTTTTTAAATGACTCGGACTTGACTCAGACTTGAACACTGGGGACTCGAGACTGGACTCAGACTCTAGGTTTAGGTGACTGGACTACAACAATGACTCTTACCAGCTGTCTCTCTAGGTGGTGGTTCTTGTTCTCCAGTTCTCGGATGCGCATACTCGCCTCTGTAAGAGCCCGCTCCAAGTGCTCACACCTGTTCGTAGCCAGCAAAGACAGAATTATCGTGACTGATACAGGGCCACTCACTGCAATTACCCCAAAAAAACAACCCCTTGGGTTTATGTTTAGATTCGGCATATAAAAATGTGTCAGAAATGGAAAAAAATAAAAATAAAATAAAAAAATTCAATTAAGCCTGGTCTCTAACCTTTGTAGCAGTATCTGGTTGCTTTTCTCCATATCCAGGGGTAAATTTACCAAATTTAGCTTTTCCTTCAGGGCACTGATCTCCGACTCATAGTATGCTCGGAGGTCTGCTATGTGCCGTGCATGCTTCTCCCTCAGGTTCTGCCTCAACCTGAAACAAAGTCAAGCAGGTTAGTGGAGAAGGTAACAATTTGATAGGACTCTGATATGAAAAAGTTTTAGCTCTGTTTACTGATTGCAGATTAGAAACAAATAAATAAAAAGAGGTTTGGTCTGAGTCGACCTTTCTCCCGTGGAAAATAGAATGTTTTATCTGCAGTACATTATAGTAATATGTGCAACAAAGACTAGGTTGCAGTGATTAGTAAATGGCTTGGGTTTCAATATTCAGTACCTATGGATATATTAAGTGTAAACCAACTTGCCACCAAATTCAAGGGAGATTTGGAGAAAAACTTATCCAAGGCATGTGGAATATCTTTAATTTGGTAGAGTTGTAGTCCAAATTTAATGAAGTTTTTTGACCACCAATTAAACTGTAAGGCAATAATCACACTTTCATTCTTAAAACACAAAAAACGCTAAATACAAATCTCAAGTTCAACTCTCCAAACTACAAATTTTATGTCAACTGCAAAAGGTGAAGCACTTTGGATTCCCAAGATAAAGAAAATGCTAAATTTATTTTAAAAAAAATAAATAAATTACACAAAAAAAAAAAGAAGAAAAACACACTTGTTACACAGTCCCCCTCCAAAAGTATTGGAACTGCAAGGCTAATTTGTTTGTTTTTGCTATACACTGAAGACATTTGAGTTTGAAATCAAAAGATGACTGAGACAATAGATCAGAATTTCAGTTTTCATTTCCTGATATTTCTAATCTCTGTGTGTTAAACAACTTTGAACATTGCACCCTTTGGTTTGAACCCATCCATTTTACAAGTGATCAAAGATATTGGAACATGAGTGGCCTGTGTTCCTTGCTGCCCAGGTGTGCCTTGTTAGAGTGACTGTTTAAACAATTAATAGCTCTGAATATCTATTCTTGGTTTGAACCTTGGGTTTCACCTGTGAAGATTGCATTTGTTAGTAAAACGGATAAACCAACACAAAAACAAGACAGCTGTCTACAGGAGAAAAGCAAGCCACTCTGAAACTGAAAAAAAGATTTTCCCCTCTATTAAAGCTAAGCACTGGACATAGCCAAGACAACAATTTGAAATATCCTGAAAAAGAAAGAATTCACAACTCTCAAAAATGTTATCAAATCAGTTGATGACAAACACTGAGAGCTGTGATGAAAAACCCAAAACCAACAGTGTGACCTCAATCTCCACAAGGCAGGGGTGAAGGTATCAAAATCCACCATTCAAAGAAAGACTTTGAAAACAGAAAATACACAGGCCACCCCACAAAATGTAAACCTCAGCTCATCAGCAGTAAAAATCAGACAGCCAGACTGACTTCACAAAGAGAGAGAGAGATGAGCCCCAAAAGTTCTGGAACCAAGATTAACCTTTACTGAAGTGACGGAAAGAAAAGAAGGACCTGCTCATGGTTCAAAAAAATAGAAGCTCATTGGAGGCAATGTCATGATTTGGGCTTGCGTAGCTGCTTCTGGAATTGGCTCACTCAACTTTATTGATGAAGCAACTCATGATGGCAGAAGCAGAAAGAATTCAGAAATCTATCTAACAATTTACAGAGAAATTTATCCACTGTAATCGAGAGACACTTCAATACAATTCTGTATTGTAGCTTGCCAAAGTAATCCCAAGCCCATGTGGTTATATCAGCGATAGATGAATGACTCTTCTTGATGCAGTGCCGTCTGAGGGATCAGAGATCACGGGTGTTCAGCTTAGGCTTGAGCCCTTGCCCTTTATGCACCAAAATTCCTCGAATCGTTTAATGATCTGTACCATACAGGGTGAAATATCTAATTCCCTTCATATCTTTCTTTGAGGAACACTGTTTTTAAAACATTTCAATAATTTTCTCAAGCATTTGTTGACAAACTGGAGATCCTCAGCCCATCTTTGCTCCTCAAATGCTAGGCCTTTCCTGGATACTGATTTTGTACCAAACCATGATTACAAGTCACATCATTTCATTATACGACATGAAATATCTTGGGTTCATTCTGTCTGCAATGAAATTCAAGTCAAAGTAAATTTAGAAACTACTACGTACCTTTTTTTAAATTTGCATTTTCCACACTGTCCCAACTTTTTCTGATTTGGGGTTGTAAGAAAGTAGGCAACAAAAGTTGCAGAATATTTTTGTGTACTTTTTTCTTAGACTCTGGCAGTGTGGAACCAGCAGTTGGTTTTCTGAGCAGTCAAAAGACTGCCATCAATAACGGTCAATTTTTGAATACTGGGGTTAGTTGGGTATTGTATGGACAGTGTGCAGTCACCTTAAAAGTTTCATAAATTCTGTTAAGAATTTTAATTCTGAAAAGAACACCACAAAATTCTGTGTATTCGTGTTAAATATCTTCAGCATTATTCTAAAATTGTAGAAAACATGAAAATGAAAAGCTTTCTATGAGTAGGTGTTGTACTTAATTATTGTGGATTTTACAATAATTACTGTAACTATTTCCAACAAAAAAAAAAAAAAAAAACCCTGCCCCTTTGGTGTTTCTGAACGAAAACACACACGCACATGCGCGCGCGCACACAGTTAGCAAATGAAATGGAACTTGGTGACACAAGCAGGAGGAATGGTTCTTACAACGAGAGTACCACGGGGTCGTCCATTGCAGCCGAAGCCTCCAGTTTCCTGCTGTTTGGGCGTGGCTCCTGTACAGATGAGCCCGTGGCCTGCAGTGTCATGCTAGCAGTGCGGCTGCCTTCATCTTCACTGTAAGCTCGGGGAACAGTGTGTGAGGTATGCGACATGGGTGAGGTGGGGCTGCTGAAGCGTGACGGAGACGTGAAGCCGGACGTACGTTCTGACTGTCTCGTAGGAGCGCCGGGTTCCAGAGTCAGCACCTGCACCAAAGGAAGGTTAGAACGTCTGATTCTAATACCATGAGGCATGAAGCAGTAAAGGTTTCCTGAATTACAAAATGGAAACAATTAAATGCCCACATTTCCGCAAAACGCATTTATCAATTGACAAGTATTACAAGTAAAAAGACATCTGTGAGCTCATGTATGCAGAACAGGGTAGATAGCACATTCCTCAAAGTACGTTAAGATGCAGCTTCGTGTGTCTGAGAAGAAGCACATCTTCATATTATTGAACCACAGGTGAATGTTTACAATGTATGGATTTTTTGTTTGTTTGTTTTAAAATCACAGAAGCTGTTTCTATGACTTCTGTATAAACTGGTCTGCAAACTACTTCACAGCTCCCAGAACTAAACTAAAGAAGCAAATGACAGACCAGATGCGTGCTGGCTGATGGACAACATTTGGAGTGAGTGGAAGCTAGAAATGCTGCATGCAAGCCACATAACAGACGTGAAGCTGGCATAAAACTGCCTCAGTGCTCACCTGAGGAGAAGATGCGTCAGAGTTGATTAACGAGTCCCACTCCTGGCCTTTAGGATCCATCTTCTGCTTGCTCTGGTAGATTTCTCGGAGAGACAGAGACAGTTGCGCTTCGTCTTCTCGAGGCTGCATATGCACAACACAGATACGCAATTAAAAACACTCAGGACAAAGAAAGCTCTTTTCTAACGTCACATACTGTATTATGAAAAGCTCGTTGTACATTATCCCTTAATTAGCAGTCACACATTCATGCATCTGTTTTACAGTTTATCTAGAAAATATGACGTTCCAAATGTATGTGAATCTGCTTCATTAAAGCTAGAAGGCCTTTCGATTTCATAAAATCGGTGAAAATTTAGTTCCCTCTGAAATTTGGTCAGTGAGATACATCTTTTAAAAAAAAAAAAAAAAGGCCATCCTGTGGCTGGGAAGTTATTTAATTTGAAGGGATTCCCTAGCAAACAATGTACATGAAATCGCTCACTTCACGCAGTCAAACAGACAGATGAAGTCTGTGTGCGCATGCGCAGGTTTACCTTCTTTTGAGTTTTATGGCAGCTGGTATCCACAAATGTTGCATTACTGCCATCTACAGGTTGACCTTTGACCGTGCACTGACAGTTCCATCATTCTGTCGCTAAACAAACAGCTGATCACACCAAGGTGCTCGCTGACCGCCGATATTTATTAGTTTGGTCCTGCGTTTCCTTTCCTTCTCAACATAACGTCTTTTCTTCTCGCTCTCCGTTACCGTAGTCAGTGCTTCACGTTTCATTCGCACACTCACGTCCTCCATTTTCCTCTTCCGTTTCAAATTTGTATCCCACAATACCTTGCGTGAATGGGGAAAGCCCACCACGTCATGCATGGCGTAGTAGCTTGAATTGGGTCATGGTGAAGCAGGAAAAAAACAGCAGAGAATTTAGGGCCATGTGGCCCAAAATTCATTAATTGTTCTATTAAAAAAAAAAAAAAACTAATAAAATTGGAAGTCTGTGATTCGATATCTGTAGCTTTCAGGTCCACTAAACAAAAATTATTGGGTGTCAGGGAAAATTCTTTTTAAGACAAATACTTGAAAAATCTGAAAGGCAGAACAGCTTGAACATGAGGGACAATTTAGAGCACGCAATCCACATGCCAATGTGTTTTTAGCTGGAGTACTTAAAAGGAGACCCGGGACACTGGATCTGTGAAGCTGTGACTCCACCTATTTCACTAAAACATCACTCACCAAAGACGGGATCTGACAAGACACCAGGAAGGCTGCTGCATCTTTGAGAAGCTGCTTCTGCTTTTGGATGTCTTCAGCACTCTCTTCTGGGAAACGCACTCCTACAACACAAGAACAGAGATCCCCACAGCTGCTTATTTAAATCAATCTGAGAAAACAAAACAGGGTTCAGAAAACGCTCTTATTTTTCATACCCGGGGAGAAGATGTCTGGGTTGAAGCGAATGTCAAAGGAAGTGTTGCTGATGGAGCCCACCGCTTTGCAGGCGTTGAGGACGACCTCCCGGCTTTTGGGGTCTGTTTCCAGTCCACAGACAAAACGCAAAAGTTAGAAACGATTCACTGCGACGTCAATTATATTTCAACCCCACACCAGTTAAACAAACAGTGCACACAAGTACCAACGGAGGATTAGCACACAGGAGGCAGACTGATTAGCAGGAGTAAAAACTTCATGGCCTCACCATCACCATCAGTTATTCACACCGCAAATCTTCAATAATTTGACTTCATCCTTAATTAAACCATGCTGCCAAGTCAGTGAGCATGTGATTGAAAATTAAAGGAGAATGAGAAAGATATCATCGTCAATTCTTGAGTTTTCCATAAATGAGCTTTGAACAGGAACAGGAGCGCACGCACTAACCGAGATGCTAATTTAATACCAGAAGGGGTCAGCAAAGCTCTAAATGCACTACAAAAGAAATAGGAAGTGCATCTAATAGTGCAAGGACAGACAAAGACAGATAAAATGTGTAAGCGTATGCAGCACATAGAAAGACCTGCCGCATCTCCGTTAGCCGTGTGCTCCTGTTCCTCACAGCTCATGATTAGCTGTTCGCATGACGTACCAATCCCAGATCCATCTTCTGCTGCTAAAGATTCAGCCAGCTCTTTAGCCTGAGCTAATCCTGGTATAGTTTCAAGGGCCTCCTTACCCTCCAGAGGACTGTCACAGCTTCCATTGTGGCTCTCTTGACCTGTGTTTTCATCAGCACCCAATGAGACGGTACCATTAGTGGTTACTGCAGAGTTTTCTGTAGGCGTGGCCTGCTGGTGCTCGGCTGTTTCAGGCGTCTGCGTGGATTCGGACGAAGTTGGAGAGACGGAGGTCGGTGCTGCAGTTTCAGTGGTGTTCTCTGAGGCTTCTGGAGTCGACGCTGGCTTCCTCTCGGCTTCGGCTGTCGCGTTCTCAGGCAAGGCTGCAAGCTTGCTGTCTTTACTGGCTTTGTGCTGCATCAGCTGGAGCGCTGCCATCTTCATGAAAAGGAGATACCTTTGGCCCACAGAAAGTTCACACAGTTAAAGCTGATGATTCACAGTATGGTCTGTACTTTGTAAAGCAGTAATTGTTACAAAGCAATCTTCAGATTACAGTTTTGCCCAGGCCAGGCACAACTGGTTTAAACAAGCAGAAGTCCTTTTTCTTTTAAAAGACAAATCACTAGTGTTTATGGTATCCATATTAGACGGATGTTTGCTGTTAAATATCTCAAGGCAGAATATTTTGAACCTTTAGAAATGAAAAGAATATACAGAATGGTATGAAGAAGCAAGGAGGAGAATGATGTCTTTAGAACTGTAACTTTAGGGGTACTGGACTGAACAAAAGAGCAACTTCTGTTACTCTGAACCCAGTAGACCATTATGGACTGCGGGGGGGGTGGTTGTTTCAGTTATCCCATGAAATCGAGACATACATGAGCTGATAGC
>JAODOF010000018.1:8832953-8849123 GCA_027576175.1 Sciades proops | reverse complement strand
GGGAGAACATGCAAACTCTACACAGAAAGGCCCTCGTCGGCTGCTGGGCTCGAACCCAGGACCTTCTTGCTGTGAGGTGACAGTACTAACCACTACACCACCGTATATAAATAAAAGAAATAAACTACAAATTTAGATATTTAAAAAAATTGCATAAATTAAACAAGTTTGCAGATATAGTTAACATAAGGTGGTATTGCACGTGTAAGTATTGCACAAGTAAGTCGGTATATTGCACAAGAGCCATTTTAACCATGTGTAACTAGCAGTTCGCTGTAAAGTACTGATGCTGATAATAAATAAAAGTTATTGTATTGTAACAAGTGCAACCTGAACCATAATGAGATCATAGTTATAATTAATCATAAGTAAAATATTAGTTTAGTGACACTAGTTGTATTGTATTGTATTGTGTGGGCTTTGACAATGTGAGGAAATCCCTGTCTTGCAGTACCACTGATGACCTCTAGATGTCCCCAAAAGAGACTTTTTCTTCTTTTTTTTTTTTTTTTGAACGCGCGTCTGAATGCGATCAATCAAGCGCCCTGGAGAGACTATCATGGAGGAAACGGAACGGCGCTGATCTTAGCAGCTAAAAGGATACCTTTTTATTACAACGTAGCGGCCTTCACCGAAACCCGATCGGCCATCTAATGACACGGACACGGCGAGAAGGAGCGACAGAACCGCCACATGATAGCATTTTCCACACTCCTAAGCGGGGATGCCTCTTTTTTCAGTGGTAATAATGGCGGATGTGAATTAGCCTAGCTCTCAGGATCTGACCCTTTAGCTATCTGACTGGACAAAAACTACAGACACGCTTTTTTCCCCAGGTATCCTTTGTAACGCCAAATTTTTACACTCGACGTAACGAAACGAAGACGCGACCTTTTCGCGTATTTTTTCGCTCACCTTGGTTCCCAGAAGTTCCCGGAATGTGCTGGTGGGGGTTAGGTTTGTAAGACATTCCTAAAGACATCATAAATTACAGAAATAAAAATGTCCCTAAATTCAGCGAAGCGTCCGTCTCACAGTCACTTTTTGTTTACAGCAGAGAGAGCAGCACCGGCAAATATGGCCGTCACTTATATTGACACCCACAATGCAATCCATCATTATAATGATACAGAACTATTAATTTACACCAAAAACACTGTTTAAATAAGTCTGGATTCAGCAGGAGAGCAGGAACCTCTTTAAACACAATCCGAAAAGTTTTTAATCAGCCGTAGAAATTAGTAAAAGAGAACAATCTGGGGAAATTTTAAACTTTATTACTACTATTTTTTTTTTAAAGCGTCTTTGATAAGCATGCTAACTTGGCTGCTTCAAAAAAAAAAAAAGTAACATTTTATACGACTAAACATACAAAGTGTCGAGAGACTTAAGGAAAATGCATTTTGTACCCATTACCTAAATTTTCCTCAAAACATTTAAGCCATATTGCTCAGAGAACTGACTTTATAAAGTTTTATTAATCAGTTTGACAGAAAAGAGTCTCTGAAGAGAAACTGCTTCAGCTTCTGACACGAGCCTCGACTTTCATTATATTTCATTTATATTAATTCCCATTTAGCAATAATTCTTGAGCTCTAATCGCTTTCCAGCAGTTTGTGCTTGTTCTCACAGTATCTTAAACACAGCCTCAGATTATGTTTTACAGTTTAGTGCCGTGGTTAAATCATCAGAACCACACTACAGCTCAGATTAGACAAAACAAGCCCAGGCATTATGTACATCATTTTACTTGCAATTAATTCAGAAAAGCAATAAAGTTATTCAGCTTGTTCTCCCCCAACTTTTTTAATTAAAAAAAAAAAAAAATCACCTCACTTCAAGGTTAACCACAAGATTTATTGGTCATATGCAAGAGGTAGAGATCTTGCACTCAGCTCAATGTTCATAGGGTTGTTTTTTTTGTTTGTGTGTTTATGTACATGTGATCCATCCATCAGTAGTGCAACTCGTGCAAGGCTGAAATGACATTGTCCCTAAAGTGTGCCAACATCTATTCTATACCATGAGCAAAACATAACTTCAGATATGCAACTATACACAAACATTGGAGAAACCTAGTATTTTCACACCTGGTGAACATTTACATTGAATGATGAGGTGGTGGGACAAGGCATTACAGTCCTTCCACCTTCGCACATTTAATCATGTTCCATATGACATCAAATATTAAAAGCAAGAAGCAGGAAATGTGCTAATTAAAAGCTGGCCAATATCCATGTGGCTTTCCAATGAGCAGATTCCAGTTTATAAACAATGTTCATACAACAACCTTGTTCTCAAATATACAAAAACAGAGCAAAGGAGAAAAATAAACTGACCCTCTCAAGACATTGACTTCTTTGATAAATAGACAAAAAGAAGCTAGGTATGCATTCAACCATGCAGCATCAGTTCCTGATGAGCCTAGACAAGTCTTAAGGGGTAGGTATTATTATACATGTATTACCCATTGAAGAGCCAGAGCTTTCCCTAGGAGAGCATTACTTGATCAAGATAATGATCTTCACAGGAGTATTCCACCATCTTTGCACCATGACATTCAACAAATCTCTTCAAAAGGTTTGTAGTTGGTAGCATTAAGCATGCTACAGAATGTCAGAGGGGGAAGGTAGATCCCCTAGGATCCTACCATGCAGTCAATCATTGTGCAGTTGTGGTCTTTTTTTTTTTTATTAAAAAAAAAACAAAAAAGAAAACCCTGGATGATGTACTAGTAGGTTTACAATGTAATCCTTGAACTTGTACAGCTACATCCTGTTATGAACTAAAATACATGTGGACAGGAGTATTCTTCGTACAAGTTATAGTGGAACCTCAAAGAAATAAGGTTTCTGGACACAAATAGGATATTAGTGCACACTGGGATGTTCTTAAAGCCTTAAAGAAATAGTTTGGCCAAGAAAATACAGAGAATTTTACCCACATGTAACTCATCAGCTAAGACGGCTAGCTGGTTTGCACTGGAGCTCTGCTGAGCATCTTTTCTGGATCACCTATATTTCCACAGCTTGTCTATATTAGGCTCATAACTCCAGGACAAAACTAAAGCAAAAACAGTCAACAAACTTAGCTGATCAGTTACAATTATTGGGGGGGGGTCTACATTTATCAGTGCAAAAATGATGGAATAGACAGTCAGTCAGTCAATGGCCAAATAGTATGGGGTCCAAATCCAGGGCAAACTATGCTTTGTGTTTCGAGGCCTGGAAGAGAACTGCTGTGACACTGAACCCCTGAGCATGACCTGTATCAAACATATGAGTGACTTTGCAGGTTTAAAGAATAAAAAGGGTTGAACACAGGCAGAGAAGGGGGACAGGGGGGGGGGGGAAATAATAAAGCCTGAAAATTGTATTCTCCCAACACATCTTCACACTACTTCAACATGGGAGGCTTTACAGCTTTTGAGTCAGTAGTCCAGCGAGCCTCTATCCACACAAGGGCAGGCTTCCTCATAGCATGGTGGCGGGGAGGAAGGCTCATGATGCAGTGTTGGGGGTCCCGTGTCTGCTGTTGGCCCACTGGGTTTTGCTATGTGTTGAACGAGTGGCTGAGGCTCTGTGGATGCAGCTGCTGCCACATCTGCTGCTGTTGCACAGCCAGCTGCTGCGATTGGTCTGACGAGGATAGGATGTTAGTGAGGGGAGCCACACAGTTTGCTGGAATGATCAGACCTGGGTGGCACAAAAAATAAAATTCTGCATATATTCATGGGATACGCAAGGAAGTCAGGATTAAAAAAAAAATAATAAAAAATAATAATCCATCTTACCCACTATACGTTGTCCATCCTCAGTTCTTAAACGGACAATCTGCATCTTCATGTTGCTTCCGCTGACAGAGGCCAAGACACCCTCGACTTTGGTCCACACGCTGAGGACAGAGCCACATAGGACAAAGTATGTCCGGCAACGCAGCCCTATCTCACACTGGAGCCCCACCGATACCTTCTTACAGTTCCCACGCCTGTGTAAGAATCAGATATTGTTAATGCACTTATTGCATATATATTTTAAAAAAATAAATAAATAAAAAATACCCCACCACCCCTTGATGGTAAACCATAAAAAGGACACTCACCAATAGGCATGAGAGCAAACATCTGCTGAAGATTTATACTGATCAATCCAGCACTGCTTTGCCTCTTCTGAAAGAACCTATTTAAAAAAAAGGTAGAGGAGGAAAAAATAAAATAAAATACACTGAAGAGCATGCCAATCTATCTTGTGTTGAAGCCAAAGACTGTTTACTAATGTTTTGATACATGAATTGGCAGGAGAAATTACCTTTTTGCATCGCTTTCTTATATCTGCGTATGTCTCCAGTTTGAGCTGTTTTCCTGTATTTGGTCTGTACACCATGAAGAGCCTCTTTTTGGTGTTGACTTCCTTGACCATTATGGCTATTTTCTTGTTATTCCGTACCTAATTATGTCAATGCAACCCAATGGACAAGAACTAGTTTAAGCATCAGGAAGCGAGGAAAGAGTTAATGTCACTGTTACAAAGCAAGATTCACTTGCTCTTACCTGCACGTAGAAGCCGTCGTCTGGTCCGTTCTGTTCTGCCCAGATATGGGTAGCGTCCTCCCATGACATACCCCTCTCCACACTAACCTGATGAACAAAACGACCTTTTGTTACTCTTATTATAGCAGGTGATCAGCCAGTGTAATTCCACATCAGCTTCTAACAGAAGGCAAGCTGCAAAATGGCTATGATGTACAGAGCTACACAAGGGCTCAGTTCTGATTTTCTAAACAGTGAACATGTGAGTCTTCTAAAAGTATGTTTACAATCTGTGTGTACTTACTGTATAAAGTTCAACATGGCCCGATGTGGAGTAACCTGGTGTCAAGAACTTTTTCGCATCCATCTTTTTAACCTTCTCATCCCCAGAGCCCAAATCTGCAAAGGAGGGTTTCAGACAAAGCCTTAGAATATTGTGAAATCAAACTCCTCCTCAAGACATTGGGGGCTTTTGGAACCTGTTTTCTCTTACCCAGAATTCCCATGTCATATCTGCCATTCTTTTTAGCATTCTGAACAACAGCATTCAAAGTGTCAGAGAAATACTGGAAGAGGGCGTTCTGCTGCTGGACCTCCATGCCGAGGATCCGGTTTAAGAATTTTCCAATGTTGTTGTAGTCTTTAAAAAAAAAAAAAAAGTGTTTTACTTGCAGTACAGTGTATACAGTGTTGGATTAAAAAAAAAAAAAAAAAATCTAAAATAACTAAAACTTACCCTTATCCAGTGAGAGAACACCAGACCTATCTTCCACATTAATCAGCCCCACACCAATCAAACCATTGCGAATTTCTGTGGACATCCAAATGAATTCAGTTCCACCCATCTTTACTTAGCAGTTCAGTGTTTTCCTTTTCTAATTACTTAACACTATCTACCGGCATACAAAAGTTATTTACCTTTAAAGAAATCCCCTTCAAAATAAGATGGTGGAGAGACCAAGGGAGCATCCAAATTGACAATGGACTTCATAACAATCTCAAGAGCATTTCTGCCATACTATAAAACAAAATGGGTCAGACCAAGGTAGAACTTTATTGAATTTATTTTTTTTTTTTTTGTAAAAAGGTAAATAATCCCTTACTTTGTTGTCAAAGTTGAATCGACTGAGGTCCCTCGTCTCTGTGGCTCTTCGGTCTCCATGTGTGAGAGCTCCCTGTGAAATTGCAGGTAGTTTTGTTTAATGAATCATTTGCTAAACTTAAACCCCAACCCCCAAGAATGCTCCGAGAGCACAAATTCCCCCCCGCTGGCAACTATCCCAGAACTCTGGTAAAATGCAACTGAATTGAACGAAATTGCACTATGCGTACTACCAACATGTAACAAAGAATCCTGTCAAGTTTCGTGAAATTCCTCCAAAAATTGAGAGAGGAGATGATTTCAGAAAGTGAGTACCCTTCCCGGGACGGACAGGCAGACATCACCATGACAACCCCCCCCTTCAGGCCTTTCGGCCAGTGGGGGATTTAAAAAAAAAAAAAAAAAACCCGGGGTACCTACCAAGCTCTCTAGTCTTTTGGCAACAATGGAGGCAAATCTTTGTTCTCCGGCAAGTTCAGATATCAGGAATACATACTCAGGAGCAGTGACCTGGTTAGACCGGTGTGTTCTACCTGTAAAGTACAGGTAAAGGAATAAAACTTTAAATCTTCTCCACAGCAATTAAAGAGCTATAGATTTTAACAACAAAAATTGGTGCATTTTTAATTTATCTTCTAAAACAAAGCAGATTGCAAAAGTACTGACCGAACTGCTGAATAGCCCGGTCTGCACTCCATGGCAGCTCTAAAGTCATGTGCACCCTTCTCCTCTGGTTCTTCACTCTACGGTCTGCTTGAAGTGAAATACCAGAGCTGGCCGCCTCAGAGATTATAGCGATGTTCTAAAAATAAAAGCAACTTTAGATCCCATTCATATTTCTAGTTACAGTATGAAAGGGAAAAATAGTTCAACATACCTTCTCTCCATCCATGAACCTCTGTTTCTCTGTAAGGTTCAGGATTTCTACAGGAACATCCAGTTCTGATCTTGATTCGTATGAGATGCTGCCATCATCATTGCTGACTACTCTTCCTTTGCGCCCGGTCATCTAAAAACACACGGGTTGTGCAAATTACATTGACTAATGCAAGAATAAAAATGCCACTTCAACACCAAACGGTGAGAAAATTGAAGTAAAAATTGTTTTTTTTTAATCTTCAGTAATAGTGACCAAGTGAAAATACCTCTGCCACATTTTCAGGCCCTCCCAACTCATCAATAAGCTCATCCAGCGTGTTTGGTGGCAGATCCTCAGCCAGTTTCTCTAGCTGCTCTAGCAGCTCCCTTTTCATCTGCTGGGCATCCTCCACAGCATCATTACTGGTCACACAGCTACTTTCTTCAGGTTCACTTTTAGCTGGAATAAAACATCAGAACAAATGCAAGCCTTGAGGAGAAAAAAACAAAAAAAACAAAAAAAACACCACAACCCTTTATGCATGATAGCAGTAATGTATAAGCAATTACTACAGAATTTCAACACAGTTTCATAAAGTAAAACCAGTTACTTGTACATTCTCAAGAATTTTCCATGTACAAATCATACCTGCACCACAGACAGCTTATTTTCTTACTTGGAAAACATTGTTGGAAAAAGAATAATTTTGAAATGTCAAGTACCTTCTCAGATTCAAGTAAACAAACTTTGAATTCTTTTCTCAGTACATGGAAATGTGTCAAAATTGTTCATGGTAAATCATGCTACAGGTGTGGTAGACATGGGGTTGAAAATGATTTTGCATTCATGCAGACCTTCTAAAAAAACAACACAGAAAATAAACAAGCTGTATTTTAAAAGTGCGTCTAAACCACCCACCAGGAGCAACAGTGTTGTTGGACGTAGATTTTACAATAGGTGTTGTGAAAGCAGGTC
The DNA here is from genome assembly GCA_027576175.1 of Sciades proops. Lineage (NCBI taxonomy): Eukaryota > Metazoa > Chordata > Actinopteri > Siluriformes > Ariidae > Sciades > Sciades proops. The sequence continues at coordinate 8,841,659 of JAODOF010000018.1, read as the reverse complement.
TAGTCGAACCAAGCCCAGAGGCTAACAAGGCACTTTGAATGGAATCTGGATCGATGGTCTTTTTCTTCTTCTTGTTTTTCTTTTCTTTGCTCTTTTTAGAGTCTTTACGGATTAGCCAAGGATCTAAAAGAAAAATATATTACACACATTAAAATATATAGTCACAGTTCTTGTTAAAACCATGAGAAGAGAATCTGCATGCAGGTACTTACCGTCTTCTTCATCTTCACTGGAATCGTCCTTGAAGGGGTTGAAGTCATCTTCGTCATCATCTCCTGAGCTGACCGAGTCAAAGCTGTCATCACTGTCCTCGTCTTTGTCAGAGTCTTCGGAATTGCTCTCATCTGAACTGCTGCCTGAAAGCCCTCCAGATTTACGGGATTTCTTTGCTCCTTTTTTAACTTCTGCACCTGAAGGTACATTGGGGTTTTTTTTTTTTCTTTGTCATACAGAAAGTGAAACAGCATTTCAAATGTATTTCCACTTAAATTATCACTTGGTGTGAGTAATGAGGTAAGGAAAATGTCAAGTTTGTTGTGATTGAGGTTGATGGGGAATTTCAGATCTGTACCTTTCCTCTTCTTGCCCTTCTGCTCCTCCTTGGTTTCTGCTGGTGAAGGTGTTTTCTTTGCAGATAGATCAATACCCAGCAAGCTGAAGAGCTTCTGTCTGTCTGGGGCAGGGAAGTGCTTCTCTACCAGTGACTGCAGGACACCCCTTCAGATTAAAACAAATCTCATCACCACCACTGGGATCAAATGGGATTCCTGAAAGTTTAAAACTTATAATTTTACCCCAATATAACCCCCCATATAATTTATGAATCTGTCATGGAGTCCATAGAAAATAAAAAGGCTGGTCCATGGCTGATTAAAATAAAGGAGAACCTGTTAATTTAACAATTAGTCACACCAACTTGGTGCTGGAAAGTTTCTAGTAAACAACTAGTACCCCTTTCACACCCATCAGAGGCAACACACTGATGACTCAACCAAACTGCACAGATCACATGATCAGTCTCCATGGCTGGATGTGAGTGGGGAAAGTTTAAGTGTACAATGTGTTTTGCATTTCTGCATCACCAGCCAGATTCTTCAGTTGCCACTTTTCTTTTACAAATTGGTTATTTGATAGTTTCCTTTCACGTCCATAATAAGTGTCAAACATTTTATACTTTATCGATACCCAGGTCTACACATACCTGCAAATACGTCTGGTCATCAACAGTAAAGATCCTTCACTACAGAAGTAACATTAAATGGACAAGGACTGAACTGCAGGTTGGACATGCACTTGTATGAATTATATAATGACTGCATAAGATAAGCTTTCGCACTCATCTGTTTGTTCAGAAAGCCAGTGGAACTTTTCCAGGCACACAATACAGAAGTCAATACTCACTGAAGGACATCTGACCATCATGGCATACATTTTAACCGAAACGTCACTACTAACGTAGCTTATGGAATGAGCTCTAGTTTATCCACACTTGAATGGACATGTCAAGCTGAAGCACGTCAACAACGCTCAGTGTCATTCATGCATGCATCACTGAAATGTTCAACAAATGCTTAATTAGCACTCACAGTCCTTGAATCACTGCTCATTACACAAACACCACGGTCCAATTTGCTGTAGTTGTGCTATGCAATCATTTCTGTATGGTACAAAATTTTTTACACCATCCTGATGGATAAAGGTGGTTCAAAATAATATGCTCCAATGTACCTACAACTGGTAAATCAGTCCATGTGCACCACTACAAACATGTCTCAAAATAAAAAAGGTTAACATTTTCTATGCTGAAAGTACCAGGGAAGTCTATATAGGGATGCAATTTTTTCATTCCTTTTCAGTAAAAAAAGTTTTATTCTTGTCAGAGTTACACGGTGAATCCTCTCCTACGGATGACCCTGGTTCTATGAGTCAGCAACGCCACAGTCCATGTGACAATTTAATATTTTTAATTTGTGTAAATGTCTTAATTCAACACAAGGCATTCTAGCTTGCAAAACAAAGCAGAACATGGCCGTTTCCTAGACACAAGAGTTTTCCAACTGTCGTAATAAGTATTTTCCTCCCCAAGTAGAAATGGCAAGAGGAAGTGGCAAGCAATCTTCCTTTTTCCGAATCTGGCTTTAGGTGAATATATTAAAAGATCAAAAGACTCACTTTGCAGTAGAGACAAAGTCATTGAGCTCGCCTCCACCTTCCTCCAAAGCCTCAAGGGTTCGAGCTTCACCCGTTGACTGCAGGCCAATGACCACACACTGAAGAGAGAGACCCACCGCACTAATTTAGTAACCTGAATAAAATGACTTGTTTTTCATTTCAGGTGTGGGGGGAAACTGAAACCTCACCTTTCCATTCTTAACTTCCTCTCGGGCAAGCTGCACCACTCGGCGCACCTTTGAGGCGATACACAGGTACTTAAAGAATCTCTGATGTGCAGACCAGAACTGTCCCCACATTGACTTTTTCATGCGCTGTTCAGCATCCATCAAGTTAGCTGCTTGTTGGAATTTCTCCCGCGCGCTCACCCACTGAAACAACATTACAGAGACTGAAAAACGTCACTCAAATAGAAATCAAAAAAGTACAAAAGACGTCCCCTTCTTTATGTAGCAACATTTTAAGATCCAAGGTCAAATACATTGGCACACATACCAGACGGACTGACTTGTTATACATTTTGATGTAGTTTTGTGTCAGAGGGACTTCTTCAATCTTAAATGTCACACCCTGAAAGCTCAGCTGTCGAGCAATGTACATTCCTCTCAATTTCATATCCATGGCAACAATCTCCATGGCACCAACACCTCTAAAATAAACCAACACAAAGGGAACATATTAAAAGATAAATAAAAAGCAAACACATTGAATATTCAGAAAGACACATTATCCAGTGTGAAAGAACTAACCTCCTTTCAACAGCTTGAATAAAATTAGAAAATTCTTTGAAAGGCGTTCCTTCCCCCCAGATCCCAAGACGATTCATGTAAGCCATGTTCCGAGGCTCAGAGGCTCCTACACAAAACAATAAATGAGAAAGAAGCCAAATCCACATTTAAGTTTAAATACATAGATTTCTTTGGGCACAAACCTGTAGCACTGGCATAGACAACGCGTGCTTTTGGCAGTTTGTTCTGGAGCTCGAGAACAGCCAGTCCAGTCTTTGTAGGCTTTGATGTCCCAATTGGGCAAACATTTTTGGCTTTGTGACATTCATCAAAGATTATCTGAAATTCCCAGTTAAGGGAAGTAGCTGAACAGTATTTAAAAACTCCCTGATGCAGATGATTAACAGACAATTACACTATGTTCTTACTCTCTAACGCATTCATCAAGAGTTGTGTTTTTCTTCTTGAAAACAGAAAAATCTTATTAGTACTGAAAGGATACCACACCATCAAAATCATCCCCACACCAGTGGAGTAACTGTTTGAATCTTGTCTTATACTTTCCACCTGTTTGGCTTTCTCCAATCAGGGATGAGTATGTAGCAAAGATCACACCTTTTTTCACACTTCCATTGTGTTTTGAGGAGATTTTTCCATATTTGAACTGGGGCAACAGAAAAAAAGATAAATAAATAAAATAATAATATCATTCAAGTTTCACATTGAATCTGGACAAATGCTAAAAATGTTATGACTCAAACACTCAGTACCTTGTTTAAAGAATGGACCTGGATGTTCTTTGCACCAATATCTCTCAAGTCCCTTTCTGCGTCATACTTCAAGTCATTCGATACACTAAACCTGGGAAGTAAAAATATAAATAAAAGCAATAAGGAAAAAACACTCCCATAATAAAATATCCATTTGGACATGGAGTGCTGCCTCGGAGTCTGTCAAATGCTAACATAACCTTTACAGAGGCCAAAAATGAGTGAGGTGTTGCATTACCATAGAGATCTTTTCCTGCCCAGAAGGTAATTTTCATATATGATTCCAGCAATAGTTCTTCCCTTTCCAACACCAGCACCATCACCGATCAGGTAAGCTGCTCTGTCTCCATTTGGAAGGAATGTCTCATGTTGCTGTAACGTCATGACGTAAAACATTAAATGTTTCTATAACCATTACTTGCTACATAAAATGGTAATACTTATAAAACAAATATAAAGCCATGTTAATGTATTTAACAATACGGATTCAATTACATGTCAAACTCGGAGCATGCACACTGAACAACTGTCTGCCTCATATCACTCAGCCCACACAAATAATATTCAACCATCCATCATACCTACCTACCATTTTCACACTAGATCGGTAATACCAAAATTCACACCATACCTGCAACATGGCACAACCTAACCTGTTACTAGTCAACCAGTGGTACTGATTCAGACGAGTACTGGATTTGTTGTCTTTGATGAGAAATGTATAGCCTACTTTCCCAGCTTAAATTTAAGTAATTTAACTAACTGTAGAATTTATTTAATCTAGTCTGAAATATTATTTTCAGACTAGAGGTTAACAATATGCAAATTAACAGAAAACTTAACCCAGATTCTGAACAAAAGTTAGTCACATCAATTAAATAACTTGCTCGGCCTACTTTTACCTTGAATTGTCCTATTCTAGTTTAGTGTTAGGCCGGAGAATGGATAAATCATATGGTAATAAGTGTATAGCCTTAGTTTATGGCCCTTCAGTGGCTCACAAAAATAAAGCAGGCCCAGCCAGAATTTCAGTTTGATACCCTCTGGATTAAATATTTCACCCATGAGCTTATGAATACAAACCTGACAAGCATATGTAATGGCTTCAAGCTGAAGAGCAGATAACCAGCCTCTGTCGATCGTCTCCTCTGGAACGGAAAGTCTGTACCACACATTAGGTGGGTTGACACTTGAGAGGGAACTGGTCTCTACCACAGGATCAGGATGTCGCTCTCCTATTTTCACTAGGGGCGAACAAAAAGAATTTTAATAAAGGCTTTCCAAAAGATAAAACAAGATACTGCGACCTCTCAGTACCACACACACACACCCCACTCAGAAGGAAATCTAAAGCAGAGTCGCCTACACGTTTTTCATTTAATGCTGCGTGAACAGTACAAGTATTCAACAGTGTGCATTGAGTTGTTTTCTTATGCTCTGCTCTTACGTACATTTCATTGGCATGTATTCAGCATATGTTTCTGCGTGTCCCAACTCCTCCTCCTCTTCCTCCTCTGGCTCCTCCTCCTCCTTCATTCCAGGTAACTTCGAAACACAAACCATAGAAATTAATCCAAGAACAGGTCCAAGTCACATGGAGTGTGTATACAGCAAAAGAAGGGGGAGGGGGACCCCTTACATTCACAGGTGAAAAGCTTCGCATTTTGATTTCTTCATTGGCCCAGATTCTAGCGACATCTTTGCTCGACACCTCCTTCTTCACACCATTGTTTACCTCCACTGTAAGAATCAAAGAACAGCGATGCTGAAACAGGACAACAGAGGAGCCTAGATATTTTCCATGGCTGGACACAAATACACCAAGAGTGATCCCCACAATAGCTGTGAAAGCATGACAATTAAATGTGAACATTCACCCTTCACCTTACGCATACCTGGTTTATTCATCAACTTTGTGGAGAGCAAAATAATCTCTGAAATGGGAGAGCACGGTCAGTATTGTAGTAATCAGGCAAGAAGAATTCCTCAAACAGCACAAAATGGACAATTTATACAGCAGTTTGCATGACAATTCTGGCACAAAAATCATTCAAACGTTTACATAAATTTTTAAAAGAACACGTACGACAATGTGTGGTACATGATGGACATTTGTTTTGAAATCAAATCAAACCATCACTGAGACCATTCTTTTGAAGAGAGGATGGTACATGAAGTACTTTATATATAGTTTATTACATTGAAGACCTGTATGAACGTTTCCAGATATTTATTATAGCTGTTTTTCACCCAATGAGCCTCATGTAAACCAGTAACTCCTGAGATTGTGCTGCTCTCTGAATCAAAATACCACACAACACAACCCTTCATATCTTCATTCTGACTTCGTATGGACATGACAAGTAATAAATTCATTAGTCAGCCCACTGGGCAAGTAAAAACACCAGTGCAGGGCTCGACATTAACAGCAGTCCAACTGTCTGGGACAACCAAATGTTTGGTTCAGACAAGTCAAATCCACATCTGCCTGTCCAACAGGACAAGTTGAATACTTGTTGAAAAATCACCATTTTTACTGTAATTATTAAGAGAGTTACATCAATAATGTTACAACAAAACTAGTTCGATCACCTCAGTGGTCCAGTTGTGTTATTGTTTACAAAATTCCAGGGAAGCCAAGTACAGCAGGTGCGTATGTAAAAATCATTTCATAATATCTAATAATTATAGATTATTACACTTTCAAATACCTCAGTAAAATAACATCTGTGGTGAATCTTCATTTCATTCGGACATTCACTGTATTACTCTTTTGTATAATACACACTAGCAATTACAAATGTTGTATAATGTTTTGTGAGAATTTTACAACAGCGCCAAACTTATGGTTTGTTTTCATTCACAACATGATTGTCACCCTTATGTCCAACTTGCTTTCTTTCGGTTTAATTTCTTTAAGTAAATTTATACTTCAAGTTTTACTGCATTGATCAAGATTTAACTTAATTTCCTCCCGAAGCTTTGAATTTGACTAAGTCTAACTCTTAAAATTGCAGATCAGGTAATGGATTACACCACCACATGCACCACAATGGGGCAATGGATAGTTTGTGTTTATTGTTACAGTTAAAGTTTGTGTTTTATTGAAAAATTATAAATCATTAAAAGCATAATGATCAGAACTATACCTGCTTTTTAATAAACTTTAACTACTTTCCTTTCACTGAACTAGTATAAATACATGGTAATAAAAGGGTTATGGTTAGGGCAAGTGAAAAATCTTGCTGCTTGTCTGACCTGACAAGTGGATTAAAAAGTTAACATTGAACCCTACAATGTGCTGCACAGTCCCATGTTTTGGTTGTCTGGAAACTGGCAAGGCTAAAATGTAGCAGCTAATGTATTGTAATAAGATGTGATCATCTATATTGTTAAGTATATTAGACTAAGGGAAGCAAGCCAGTTTATGATTATCATCCTCTTCGAACAAAGTAGTGCAGTTTGTCATTTCAGCAACTCGTCAGCCAGCACTTCAGCCAAGAGATCTGATGTTCTGCTCTTGCATTCCTCCAAAAAAATATATTATTCAAGTCTATCTAGTGTGTTTTCTTTTGGCAGACTTAACTGCAAGCAGTAAGCAGGACAGTTACAAGATGGCTTGTTACTCTTGACTTAATTACAATTAACTTGAAGTTTTAAATTAGCTTAATTAAGCTAACAAAGGGAGTCAAACAAATTAATGTGTCATTTATGATCCTATTTTTGGATGAAATGTTTTCTTTAGCGTTTGATAAATCTGAGCAGTAATAAAGAAAGCAATATTGGCCTAGCTACACAAGCAACAACAAAATGTCACATGCACAGAAAAACTCACTGGTTCCTGTAGCTGTAGCAACAGGCTGAGCAATATCAGGTGGAGGCTTCAGCTTCATAAGTTCACCAAGGCTGTTCGTCTTCACACTGCCGGTCCGGAGCAGGTCCTTCAGCTTAACCTGCTCTCGATTCGGTGGGGCCGCACTGCACACGGTGGCAGTAGTGGAGGATGAGGACGAGCTTCGTTGAGCTGACGATGGTGTCTGCACCACCTTGGTTACTGTGATGGTCTGTCTGGAGGAGGTCCCCATTGAGGGCTTTGTGACCACAATGGTTCCCAATGATGGTAGTTGATTCAGTTGATTTAAGACAAACGTGGTGGTTGACGGCTGAGGCTTCTGCTTTAAGAGGGGGAAACAATACAAGTGTGGGTGACTTAGTAACACTGTGGGAATAAAACATAAGCAAAGCATCATCATAAAGGCGGGTAAAATTATTAATCTCAAGCAAAAATCAAGGACTTACTCGGATTGTGACTGTAGGTGTGGGTGGCACAGCGGGTTCAATTCCAACAATTCCAGCTGCTTCACTACCAAGACCAATGTCAAGGACATTCTTAGAAACTGACTGAAAGTGGAGAGATATAAAAGCAATAAAAAGAAAATTAAACCCTTATTATTTTGCCATGTTATTTACCAACACAGGCAACAATGTTAAAAGCAAACCAACCTCTATATCTTACAAACTCCCCACACACACACACACACACCACAAGATCTTCACTAAAATGGACTTGTTCACCTGTTGAGAGGCAGGGGACTGAACAGTGTCCTGAGAATCAATGTCAAAAAGGTCATTTGGACAGATTCCACTTTCGCTAAGAGCTGCAAGGAGCAAGTCTTGTCCTGGATCCATCATCTGAAAAAGTGTCACAAAAATCACCATTAGGTTTAACACTTTAAAAGAGCTGAACTCGAAGAGTTCAAATACAATTGGCAGGAAAGCTTTCAGATTGGACACAAGGTTAGGTATTGGAAAGACAAAACAAAACGCTAGTTACTATGGATGGCACAAATTCTGTTCCACAACATACGGTAGGAACGATTACACATGGGCTTTGTTGCTATGACAAATGAAAGATCGGTGTTACTGCTCCAACAAAACGCTTTTTGATATAATGCATTACTATAACACAAAGTTTATAGTAATATGCCTACAGGAACAATACAGCTTCAGCATACCATTCACCTTTGCACGTGTTT
>JAODOF010000018.1:8764157-8774766 GCA_027576175.1 Sciades proops | reverse complement strand
CTTAACTGGAAAAAACTAGATTTTACAACTGTAGTTATTTGTTTCTCCTCCTGTCCTTGCTTGAGGACACCAGATTAAAATCGCAAGGTTTATTTGGTGTGTTAAAGCAAGGAAGTGCTAAACTCTGGTCCTTCTGGACTGCTAGGGTATGGAGAGTGTCTGTGTACTTATGCAGTTCTTTTGTGTCTACAGTGTGAACAGAAGAAACACTTGGATGAGCTGATCACAAAAGGGATAGAGGATGGAATGATAGTAAATATAATTGACTTTAAAACAAGTTAAATGCACAATCCTCAGAATGTTGAAACTGAATTGAACCTGTTCATTTGTTTTTCCATAGGTGAAGTACATTGAAGGAAAGGGTCGAGGAGTTTTCACTACCCAATCCTTCCAGAAAGGGCAGTACGTAGTGGAATATCATGGTGACCTGTTACTGAAAACCGATGCCAAAAAAAGGGAGGCTGTATACGCACAAGACCCTACTGCGGGCTGCTACATGTATTACTTCCAATATCTCAGCAAAACGTATTGGTATGTCATAGCACCACACCATTTTATTTCTGTTTGATGTAACCTTGCACAGGAAATGTAGCTTGTGTTTATAGGACAGAGTTGTAAAAATATTATTTATCTATTGGTCAAGTGGGTTTATTTCAAGAGATTTACAATTGACAAAAACTAAGCATAAGCTACAACTAAAGCCAATACTGGAGTAAGGTGTAGTAATAAGGAGAGCTATAAATACAAGTCATGAACCAGTCTGAGGTTTTTGTGTAGGAAATAATTAGGTTAAAAAAAAAAAATCAAGATTTTTTTTTTTTGTAGTAATATGCAGTTTTTCAAACTCCATATTATACCAATACTGCTCTAAAACACTGGACCAGTATTGGATTAGATTGGATGTAAACTGTGACTATTTAAACTGTGAAGATGGGTGAGTACTGAGTGACCCAACACATCTTGCATATGAAAATGGAACATTTTCTCTTAGAGACTCACCTTGAAACACATTTAATGTACATGTTGAAATACTTGTAGATGTGCTTAGTGAGTCTAGTGCTGTACATTTTGTTCCAGTGAGACATTTCCAGATTTGTGGCATCAGGAGGAGACCTTGCTGGTGCAGTATGGGGGGCTCCCCAAAAAAAACACACACACAAAAAAAAAACGCACAACTTCAAACATGAAAACTAATGGTCAGGGTTCACAGAAGAGCAAGAGCTTCTTTTCTCCCTCACTATTTTCCAGTGATCAGGGTTATGTTAATGAGAAATGCAGTGTAGATGTAAGAGAGCAAACGTTTGAGCAAATGTGTTCCAGAATGTAATGCAGTTAAGACAAAGCCTCTGCTCAGCTAGCTAGAGAACTATGAAGTGGTGATGGTGTTGGTGTATAAGTCAAAGCCTGATCTGTTTGAGCAGAGTGTACAGGTGAGGAGGCAACAGTGTTAGACTGACTAATGAATGAAAAATTCTGCCACATTGTTCTCCTGAGGCAGAGATAAAGCAAGGACTAACTTTTTGTGTTCCATTCATCTCGGAAGTTGGGAATGGGTCGGGGGCATTCCACTCGACCTTTCGGACTGGGAACTTGAATTCTGACTTCCCGGTACAAGTGGAGCATACTATAAATCCCACTGGTGCCACTGTCTATGGCAAATGGCATTGTGGGTAATGTAGGAAATGGGTAGCCAAAGTGAAAATGGATTAAAATGTCTGACGGAAGTTGGCACTAAAGTCTGAATATTGTTACCAAATAAATCTTGGATGCCACTGATGAGCCATTGTTGCTTCAAAAGATTAATATGGAAGTTGTTCAGGGTGGAGATATTTTTCTTTCCATCTTTCTTTAAAGCATGCTGTAATCACACCTGCAATTTAAAAAAAAAAAAAAACTGAAGTTGCATTGAGACATCTCGCTGTGTGGATGTCTGTATTGGATCAGTAATAAGATTGGTGCTTGCTTTTCTTATTGCTTTCACCTCAGCGTGGATGCCACGAAGGAAACTGACCGCTTGGGAAGGCTTATCAACCACAGTAAGAATGGCAACTGTCAGACCAAACTCCATGACATCAATGGAATACCTCACCTGATCCTTGTGGCCTCTCGAGATATAGAGGAGGGAGAGGAGCTGCTGTATGACTACGGAGACCGAAGTAAAGCCTCTATAGCCGCTCATCCGTGGCTCAAACACTGATGGATTCCATGAAAGGAACAGCTTGATTTTCTTAAATCCAGTTTTTATGTAATTATTGCCTTAGCAAATTGAGAATGTTTAGGGGGTAGTACTTGTTTGGGTGTGTTAATCAGTGACTTAAACACGTTTAGGTTACGGTACATATTCCACATGCCCTACATAATGCTTTTAAAGTTATTTATCCTGCTATATGACATGCTAGTTTTGACACTTTTTTTTTTTTTTTTTTTTGTATATTTTATATACTTGTAGAGCAGTGCTTCCAAAGCATGCAGTTATAGTCAAACTTTCTGCATTTTTTTTATAAGGAGTTTTCTTAAGCCAATGTATAGTAGTTTAGTGGCTTAGCAATAACTATTTATGATGTGCAAACAATTCTGTGGAATGCAAGTGATTTTGCTTAGAAGAGCCATGTTTTAAAAGCTTGGGAAAACTGGAAGGTACCCTCCCCCCTCTTGACTTAATTTGGAGTCTTAAAGTTTTACAATGTTGAGCCTGATGTAGTGGATTTAAAAAGTATCAATCTGAACTTTGAGTGTTCACATGAAATGACCAGAGTGTGAGTATTGAGCTGATTCTCTATGCTAGGATGGGAGTGTTTGTTTAATAAAATTATTTTATGCAAATGTTTCTTGTCTACATATTGATGTAGCTGATGTTATGCTGGGTATTGGTGCTTCGAACCATGTGTTGAGAGTTTCAGGTGAAGCTCTGCATTGTTTTGCTGTAAGGATGTGACTGATTGATTGAAGCCTTGGTTAGGGATTATTTTTTTAAAGTAGACTGACTCAGTCTCTGACCATTGATTGATTTACTAAAGACAAATCACTTTATCCTGCTCAAGGTTGTTTATGGACTCTATCTTAGGAACACTGGGTGTGAATGCAGCCTGGATTGAGGGTCAGTCATAACACCAATGTACATATACTCATTCTTACATAAGGCTAATTTAAAAATCACCTTGGCATGTTTTTGCGAGGTGGGAGGAAACTGGAGAACCCAGAGGAAGATGTGTGAAAGACTATCCCTACAGTAACCTGATTGAACTAGGGATCCTGGAGCTGCGAGATAGCACTGCTACCATTCTGCCTTCTCTGACCATTTACAAGCATGTTCAATCTCAAAGCCCTGTTTACTATCATTGTCCAGTAGAAGCTCGTTTGTGTAGATTTTTAACCTTACAGACATGATTAACTAAGAGCTCTATCTATACACTGTTTGAATGAATGTATAGGTAGAGCTCTTGTCTAAAATTCTTCAGTGTGTATGATTTAAATCAGCTGCTCACTTTTTTTCAAGCCCTGGTTGATGCAAATCAGTCAGACAGCTTGCTGTCATCTAAAAAAAAAAATGTCACATGCTCCTCAGGTGTAAATTTCCTGGCCACTGGTAAGTAGTTTAATCCTTGCAAATGAATGATCACCGGAAACGCTTCACGGAGCTTCGTTTCGCCATGCGGTTTTTTTTTTAAATAAACTAAATCGTTTTGTAAATTGAACTCTGAAGTCAAACACGATATTAAACTACAGCGCGCTGACTCCCGGACCAATTACAGGACCGGAGTTTCTACACGGAACTATTAACCTGCTGCACATGGTGGAAGGACCGCTGCTGAGACTGCTGGTTTAATGTTATTTTTATATATAAACATTTAATTCCCCGGGAACCTTCCCTCCCCCAAAGTAAGTTACTGTTAATTAGCTTTAAATGGTTTAATATTTTAGTTCGTAACATGCTGCAATACTGTTTGTGTTGGTTGTATTTCCAATTGTTTTCCACTCGCCATGAAAGTGCACTGCGAAGTGAATGGATTTAATGCCTTGTCCACCCTGTGTAGTGCACTAAGTATTTTATATTAAGGCGTTTGGATTTCTGAGGTAACTAGTTTGTAGCTAGCATTTGGGTACTAGAGGCTAACCGTTTGTGTTAAAAGCAATTACATATTTGTTGCTATTGGCTTTTAGATAAATTGTCATTGAGCCTCCATGTTCATTTTCTTTAAGTTTAAATCGAATAATTGATGCTGTGCTGCCTCTTAACCCAGCCCTCTAGCTGTTGTATCTATTGACGGTACAGATTATTTTCTACAAGTGACCTGTTGTTGTGTTTAGCTCAACCCAAATTTCTGAGTATTTGTACTCGTAGAATATTGATTAAAAATACCCATGTAAATATGTATAAATATTGCGTATGTATTTGAAAATCTAACACCTTTTTATTTGCTAATTGAAAATAGATAATTGCTTAATTGAACTGAATAATAGAGCAGCGGCTACAATTATCGACACCTTAACAATCTTTTAGCCATTGCAAAAGTAGAAAAGACTTTCAATACGTAAATTGTGCAGGAATAATTACTCAAACTTCCACTGGGGGGAAAAAAAAGAGTCGATTCCTGTATGCTTAGCATATCAGATCACGTGACACCGTTCCACAAGTATTTACACCTTTGTCCATAGTTATCGATAACTAGATGATTGATTTATTATTATTATAATCGGTATGTGGCGTTAAGTTTTTATTTAAAATTTGTTTTACATAGACTTGTATTTAGTACAAAATCTCTCATATAAATATATGGACGTCGGTGTTTACGTAAATAAGTAATTCTAATGTTTGTAAACAAATGAACTGATGTTTATCTTGCGTCAGAAAATCTTTTTGCCCCACTTTCTAAGTCTTTTCATAGATCACATTTTGTTAATCATTCGTTATTTGTATTAATTTCTAGCTTTGTATTTTACCAATAAATGTCAACAAGCAACTGACATTGTAACCACATGAAAATCCAGGTCAAAGGTCAAGTTTTTAAAAATTGAGATTTTAAATTTACATCTAAAAATATAAAGTGTTTACTGATATTGTAATATGTGGTAGACATTTACAACAAACTGCAAAAAAAAAAAAAATTCTGAATGGAACAGAAAAATCTGTATTTCAAGCATGTAATTTTTTTTATACGCGAGGAATTTAATTCTGGTCTAATTCTATTTATTGCAATAGGATTCAAAATACTCTATAAACATTCCATTCTGTTATGAATCAGGAAAAAAATTATTATAAATCACAGCCCTTTTAAAAACAAACAAACAAACAACAAAAAAAACGCAGATCCATAACAGTTGTAAATGTCATTTAATTCCACAGGGTGTCGATAATGATGGACACCGGTGAAAGTGATCACTATTATCGACACCTCACGTGACTTCTCAAACATGCGTTTAGATACAAAATTATATTTGATAAGTAAAAACATGTCCAGGATCTTTCCACCATGCTTACCTGCGATGATAATATTCAGGGTTTTTTTCAAATTGCTGATCGTTCTGAAAAAAAATTCCATCTCCGGTAATGAGCTGTGTCATCAGACAAGCTCAAAGGGCGAGGGGGGTCTTCAGGTTCCTCAATTAACCAATAATAACTGTTGTAACTGAAACTCACCTTTGTAAAATTGTTTTTTTTTTTTTTCCATTGGTAAATCTGAAAAGATGTTGACAACTGTAGTAGCTCTAGTACCATCAAGTCCGGTGGAATGACGCAGTGTGAAGTTTAACCATGTTTAAATGTTCATTCCTCTGCCCAGTTTGTTGTCATGAATTATAAAAATTCCAATTGAAATGAGCAATTGTGGAAAAAAGCAGTTGTGTTTATCAACCCTTTTAATAGTTTCTGCTGTTCTTGGTTTAAAGACTTATAATCTGACTATGAAAATTGTTTAAAGAACTGTACATAGTTTTGACAACCATACCGTACAGGCGCATGCATCATTCCACTGGACAGTAACGGGGCTGTAGAAAACATCAGGCGAGTGAAAAATTCTGCTGTTCTTAGTCATTTCTCGTTCATCTTTTTTTCTATTTTTCTTCATGAATGAATGTATAAATGGCCCAGGTACAAAAAAAAAACATACGTAAGATAGAATAAACGATCCATTTGATTACAACCAGGAATGGAAAGCTTAGGTGCGTCAATCCACCGGACAGTATTGTGTGTCTGAGGGTATGTTTGATAGGGTTGCCATATGTGAAACGGTAATTCTATCTAACATGGGTTCCAAACTTCTTCCAGAAGCATTATACAGTGGTACCTCGGGTTACGAGCTTAATTTGTTCTTTGACTCCGTTCGTGAACCGAATTAATTTTTCCCATTGAAATTAATGTAAATCCAATTAATCCGTTCACCAGCCCCAGAAACATAGGGTTTTTTTTGTAACTTTTTATGGTTTTGTGTGGAAAAAATACAGAAAGAAATTACAGAACCTTAATTATAGAAAAATACAGTAATACTAAAAACATAATTGTACAGTACACTTTACCTTTGTGGTTGATAGTTGCTGGCACACATAGATGGAGGAGAGGAGGAAGACTACTCCCTTGAAGGAGAGACCTTCGAGGGAGAGTCCTGTTCCATAATAACGTCAGGCAACTCTGTGGGTATTTCTAGATTTTTTTTTTTTTTCTCTTCTTTGTCCGTTGGGAAGTGGTTCGATGGCTGGTTCGGCACCACCTTTACAACTGATGCTGCCGCACGCCTCACGTGGTGCAGAAGCCTGCCAGTTTGTGCGTCGAAGCATCGTTCACGAATCGAAGCAAAATTTGTTCAGAAATGGTGTTCGTATCCTGATTTGTGGGTGAATAGGGACGTTCGTGACCTGAGGTTTGACTGTAAATAGAATAAAGTTTAAATTAATCTAATTTTAATTAAATTAATGATTTCATAAACTAATAATACTAGATGAGAAATACAACTTGGTAGGAGTCATTGTATGAAAAAAAAAAAAAAAAAATCATGAAACACATATTTTAAAATAAAGTGCCAGTATTAATTTGGTGGATTTAAGAAATAGGGGACTCTTTTTAAAAAAAAAAAAGCTTCAATGTTTAGCTTATCAGGTTATACCAACTAGCAGTACAATGTTACAGCCCTGTGGGTTTTTTTGTAAACTGGTGCAAATCGAAATTGTTTTGTAAATTTTCTTGTTTAATTTCTTGTTCTTTCTTCTCAGAAAATGAATGAGTGGAGTGCTCTGGCAAAAGTCTATGACCCCCTTAAAGCTGGCAGCATCGACAGCACCGACGTCGAGCCCCATGACCGTGCCATATGGCGGGCGATGAATGCCCGTTATCAGCCCAATAAAGGTGTAACAGGTGATCCTCAACTCACACTTTTTGTCGCACGTCTTAACAAAATGACAACTGAAAAAGACCTTCACGTTGTTTTCTCCAAATTCGGTGACATCCGACGACTGCGGCTCGTCCGGGACGCCGTGACGGGCTTCTCCAAAGGCTACGCCTTTGTGGAGTACAAGGAGGAACGTTCTCTAATGAGAGCATGGAGAGATGGCAACAAGGTGGTCATCGACCAGCACGAGCTCTTCGTGGACTTTGAGCAGGAGCGCACGTTGCAGGGATGGGTACCGAGGAGACTTGGTGGTGGACTGGGAGGAAAGAAAGAGTCAGGCCAGCTGAGGTTTGGAGGCAGAGACAGACCATTCAGGAGACCCATAAACCTGCCTAGTGTACTGCCCAGGCCAGCTGACCGGTGGAGAGAAGAGAGACAGAGAGATGACAGAAGAGACACCTCTCCAGGCTGGGACAGAGAACATGGGCGACAACGGGATCGGAGGGACGAATGGGATCGTGGGAACGAGCGAGGTGGTAGGGATTACCATAAAGACAGGAGGGACTCCAGACGATATAGGGACAGGAGTAGTGAGCGAGAATCCAACCGAGGAAAGGATGAGCGGAGATATCGGGACTCTTACAGAGATTCGGATAAAAGATGATTCATGTTTGTTAAACTTCCTGGTTTTCATAAGCGTTGTTTTTCGTCTTGGTGAAATAATATTAAATTAACAAGATTTCCAGGAAGTTGTGTTTAATTTGCAGCATGTGGTTGTTACATTAGCCAGGATCCTATATTCATCCAGATGATCTATCTTAACAACCCTAAAAAAGTGAGACATTGAATAATTATAACTTTAATCAATAAATTCAGTTATATGAAATATAGAAAGAAAAGCTACAATGACGGTGTGATGTATCAAATATTTTAATGGCCAATGAGATGAAATTATGCAGCATTCTTCGTTATCTTTCATTAAAGATCTGTAGTGTGGTACATTCCTCATAAAGTCCTGAAACAACCACACAGGATGCATAATTTTTTTTTAAAAAAATGAGTAAAATCACTGGCAAGGATTCCATGCTCACAAAGAAGCGTTTGTCACTATGTTGCTGGAACTGCGTTGGCATTTTCATGCTTTGACTAAACAACTCTAGGAACTGCCAGTATAAGCACCACACATGATAAGAATGCAGAACAGCTGGTGTGGGACATTTGCTGATGTGACTCTTAGAAGAGTCTGGAATGCCCAGACACTCGTTGATCATTTATATAGCAGAACTTGGTAATAACACACACACACACGCACCTACATATTCCATGTTTTTTTTCCTCATAATCACTGTGCAAAATGTAGGTTTAAACCTGGAAAATGCCACCTTTTATTGGCAATGCACAATCCCATTATGGGCATTCTTTATGACAATAAAACCGGATTAGCTTTCATTAAGCACTGCCTCATTTCATTATTCAATTTGAATTTACGAACATGATAAAAGCACCTTAATCACAATTCTACTCAAGGCATATCAACATGGCCTCCTTTGCTCTCCTTATGACTGGAAACATGACTCTTTGCATATAGTATCTTTGCACAGAAAACAACTTAAAATTAAGCTCGACATCCCAACCTTTAGAGATGTCAACATTAGAAGTGTTGTGTAGACATATGTATGTTTAAGCTGTCCCATTTCCCTTCTGTCTTTATCCACTAATGACAGCTTGCTGGGAAATGTGACTGTAACATTGGAGTGTATGTATTGCTCATGACATTGCAGTGGGTTAGGGATTAGAGGGTCCTTTGTGCTTTGTCAGTGTTCAGTGCGTTACATGTGCTGTAAAGCTTCCTGGGCTTGTTCTGTATACACGTCGTCTTTGCGGGACCACGGGCTGTAGCTGTCATCAAACTGGGCCATGCCCTTCTGCGAGCTGCGCCTCTTGTCACGGGAGAAGAAGCTAAACCTGAAAGGCAGAGACGAGACGTTACACTTAGCTTGATCAGAGCTCGCGCATCAATTTTACTTTTTTCTTCATCGTATTTAGGTCTGTAAATTACTGGATGCAATTCAGTACATAATCATGCTATTAAAGCTCTGTGTCGGCAGACATCTGATTTTTTTTAACTGAGTCAATTCTCTACAAGTTTCTATGAGAAATATTTATCATTACAATTAAATAGTGGTGTTAGGATTTGAGCCCAACTTTCTAATCGATAGCTTAAAAGTATTAACCACTGAGCCACCTCTGCCCACAGTTCTACAGTAGATTTACATTCAAAATCTGTCATTCATGGCATAAAATACATTTTGTTTTTTGGAAAATGTGAATTAGAGTCTATTCCCAATCCACAGTGCATCAGTCGCTATTGTCAAGACAAAGTTCTTTGTAGTGGAAATTAAGATAGAATTATGACCTACACATACTGTATATGGCCAAAAGCATGTGGACACCTGACCACTGCCACAAAGTTGGAAGCACATAGTTGTATAAGGTGTCTCTGTATGCTATAGATTTAAGATTTCCCTTCACTGGAACCAAGAGACCCAAACCTGTTCCAGCATGACTGTGCACAAAGCGAGCTCTATGAAGAAATGGTGTACTGAATTTGGAGTGGGAGAACTTCAGTGGTCTGCACAGTACCATGATCTCAACCCTGCTGAATATGAAGTGGAACGAATTCAGGGACGAACTGGAATGCTGACTGTGCACCAGGCCTTCTCACGTGACATCACTGCCTGACCTTTTGAAGTCTTCTGGCTGAACGAGCATGAATCCCCACATCCGTTTTCCAAAATCTAGTGGAACGCTCCCAGAAGAGTGGCGGTTATTATAACTGTAAACTCCATAATAATGACCATGGTTTTGGAAGGGGGTGTTCAGTACTTGTGTGTCCACATGCTTTTGGCCGTGGAGTGTACACCCCTCCCCCCCACCCCACCTCCCATTTAAAACAATGGCTCTGATCCAAATTCAGCTTGGTCTGACACATCCCTAATTTGCATATAATTTGCATTTCAAATGAAGCTCTGTCATCACGTATTGGAGGGTGAGTCCATGACTGGGGTGCCCCTTGTGTCCCACTGATATTCCTTTCATAAATATGTATGTGAAGGTAAAAGACATTTTAAACACAGGTGAAAAGTATTGTCCTTTACACCAACCTGTGTGCATGTTTCAGATAAACACCAAAAAAAGGTCTCATCTCATTAGCTCTAGCCGCTTTATCCTGTTCTACAGGGTCGCAGGCAAGCTGGAGCTTATCCCAGCTGACTACGGGCGAAAGGCGG
>JAODOF010000018.1:8734655-8746465 GCA_027576175.1 Sciades proops | reverse complement strand
CAAAAAACTAATTTTCTCAAAACACAACCGATTGATGTGATTGTGATGATAACTCAACGTATGTACTCCCAATAATGTGTAAATAGACCTTAAAAGCATTTCACGACGGAGTATTCCTTTAAAGCTGAAAGTCTACACTTCAATCACATCTTGATTGCTTCAGTTCAAATCCATTGTGGTGGTTCTGAGGCAAAATGACAAAAATTGTCTCCTTGTCCAAATACTTATGGACCCAATTGTATTAGCTATGTTTGCGCTGTAGCTCAAGATATACAATACTTTATGTAATGGGACTTTTTTTTTTTTTCCTTTACCTTAGAGGCAGCTACGAGCTGGGCAGTACTGGCAGCAATCTCGTGAGAGCATACGATGAGTTCCTCATATTTGCCTTGGTCTGTCACTACTTTGTCAGCAGAATCACTAAGTAATGAGAAAAGTAGTTAAAAAGGTATAACTATTCGAATAATTTCTGATTTTTTTTTAGCTCCATTTCTAGCAAAAAGCATGGGAGTTAGCCTTAGCCATGAGTCGAGGATCATGAAGGCAGCTTGTCCATGTAGTGGGGCTTCAAAACACATCTTTTGCATGTTTATCTGACACACACAAACACACTCATCTACCCAACACTAGTGAGTAAACACCGAAAATCAGACTTCATAAATGCATAGATTTAATGTCAGGTAGTGGTGGGAAGATAATCACTAGGCTATAAAATAGAAACCGGAGAAAATAAGATTTCCTCACTTTATCGTGTCACATTTAAATGCATGCTACACTTTTCTGCTATTAAGTTTTGTTGAGGGCGCACACAACATTTTTGTTTACAAGAATATTCTAATTTTCACAAACAGGTTTGAGTGCACTTACACCATCTGTGTGGCTCCCCATCCTACAGCCTTGGAGGCAGAGATGAGCCCCTCAGTCCAGCAGGAATTCTTGGCATAGAAGTCTTTCACAGAGCCAGTTCCCTAAAAAGAACAGACTTCAGTGAGCAAAAATTTTGCCATATATTTATACTATATATTTTTTCGAAACCTACCCGACCACTTTCCACAATGTCCTTCTGTAAATCCGTGGCCGCTGTAACCAACATGTGTATGGCCTGTAGGAAACATGTATGATATGAGCTGAATTTTTCAGTTACTAATGCCTATAAAAAATGAAGGCCCGGGTACTAATTCCTCTAAAATCTGGTGCGCTGAATGAGGAAGAACGATAAACCGTGCAATACTGTGGTCCTGTTTTAAGACTTACTTTCATCAGATCAGAACAGGAACCGAGGATGCTGAGGAAAAAAATGTGGAAAATGACTGAATATTGGACATTCAAACCAGAACAGAATGAAAAAGGTTGATTTTTGCAGCATTAACTGATTGAATCCCAAACTAACCTTTGATTAACTTCTAATTTTAATCCCGATGTATCTTTTCTTGCTTGGCTCAATATTTCCTGTGAAACAAGAGCAAAACATAGCCATAGATATAACAGAATATAAATTATACTGCGGCCATGGAAAAATAATAATTTATGGCTGTCATTCATACATTACGTTCTTATACTTGGACACTTAACAAAGCCAGCCAAAACATCTGACCCTTACAGTCCCGGCTTATTATTATTTATTCATATTAAATCCTATTATCAAACAATAGGAGGATAAAAAATAGACTGAAAAGTGTGAGCTTTTGATTTTCATATCATTCAGTTAGGAGTAATCCTCTACTGATCTTACTTCCATCCTCAGAACAGCATCCTCAATAGCAGTAGAGGTGGCAGCCATCTCTTTATCCACCATATCTGCCAGCTCTGCTTTCTGAATATCTGCATCATTGCGTCGTAAATCCTGCAGAGATCAGTCAGATTTAATACTGTTATTTGAATCAAAATTGAGAGAGGTTCTTCACAAGACAGTCTCGGCAAGCCAACAGCAAGCAGTTACACCACATGGGATATTAATTACAGTCAGCCTCTACATCATATTACAGTCCTTATCTAGAAATATATATGTTTCATAAGTAAACAGACTCATGGATAAATATAGCATCATCTTCTCCTTTGCTATCCTCTTGGCACCAGTTATCCATTAATCCATACACACGCACACACTCACAGTGGCTTGGTTGAGGATACGCTGGACCGTGTAGCGGATGGCGCTCGGTTCAGCTCTCTGCAGTGTGGCCTTCAGCTTGAGCTCTTTAAGGAACTGCAGACAGTGAGTGGCACAGTCTCTGCAATTATCGGTCAGCCCTAAAAGTGGGTACAGGGAGAGAGAGATGAAAATGAAGGAACAGCCTTCTTCCCGAAATGCCACAAACTGTGATCCTGTATCCGAAATCTAATCTAAAATTCCTGCGTCTAATATTCAAAGGATTCTCAATCTAGACATGACCCATCATACGCATGCACACCTTTAATCGTGACAAAGGCCCATCAGAAAAGCATAGACTGACTTAAGTTACAAAGTTATGTCAGTATTTACAGTATGTAGGAAAGTTACTCATATTCAGAGTTGGGTTGATTGATTTTCTCGGTTTTGGGGTTTCACATTATTAAAATTATCTGCCACACATTTGAGGTTGCCAGATTTTCTTGAGTAGAGATATACGAGCTGGGGTTTCTCAGTAGTGTCCAAACCACCACCTTTAAACACAAGCACTTGCCTTTGAGTGTGAAATTAAGTATAGAACAATAATATTAGCCATGAACAGTATTCCATATTTTTTAGTGCATTTACAATGACCAAAATATCATTTTGTCATCTCGGAGAGGTTTTACTTGCCACTGGCTTGCTCATTAAGGATCTAAATACTGTATGGTTACCATCCAAGCTTTTCAATATCTCATGACTTTCATGTTTTGTGGGCGTCATTTATGATTGTGTGTTCTTACTGTCAGCCTGGTCAGTGGGTGCAGAGTGGGACGCAGCAGCTCCGTTAACAATAGTGTCTGCTGCAAGGTGGGAAAACTGAGTCACAGATCTCAACAGCCCACTGGCATCTGGAAAGAAGGAAGAAATAATAATGTTACTGAATAATTTATGGAATTTTCTGTAAATAGAGCCTTAAAAATATTCTAACAGCTGAACCCTTACCATCCAGATTTTGTAAATACCCAGCATGACTTTGCTGCATCTTGTCAATGGACGCCAGAGTGGTCTCAGCCCGGTTGATCAAATACTCTGGTAATGACCAGATGAATTCAGGTTAGAAAAGAGCATCTACTTTTGTATAGTTTAATATTAGAGATGCTTGCTCGAGAAGCATACCAGGAGTGCAAACACAGCGCACGTGCATGGGGTCATCCACTTTGGCCAGAGCGTCTAATATGATGCCCTCTGCCTCCACCACAGCGCACTGCAATAAGCAAAACTGCTCCTCCTGTAGCTTCTGCTGGAGCTCCGACTCCCGGCTCAACTGAACACAAACACGCAAATACGAGTCAAATCTCCTGATCAAGCAGAAAGGTCATGGACATTTATTCACATGCCTGACATGTGAATTGCACTGAAAACAAGCTATTCATTTTCACTACCTGATACCCACTACACATATCTTACAGATCCAGCTGGAAGAAATTAGCAAAACTATTAAGAATACTTTTTTTTTTTTTACATAAGATTGTTCAGTAGTGCACACAGATGCTTGACCTCGGCCTGTAGTCGGCTTTGCAGGGAGCTCATCTCTCTCTGTGCCTTCTCTCTCTCCTGCTGTAGTGTGGACTGGTGTAGCTCAGCAGCCTGGCGCAAGTTAGCCAGCTCAGCTTCCCGCTCTTTCAGAGAATGCATCAGCGTTTCCTTTTGAGCCTGCAGCCCCACCAACACACTGCTCATCTCATGTCCTGCCTATAATCCACAAAATTGTAAAAAAATGACAAATCTTTTTCAAAACAGGAGAATTATCAAATATATCATTCAGAAAAAATAAGGTCATCCCGTTCATACACACACACCTACAGTAAGATGAAGTAGCGTGAAGCCAACTTAATTATGTATAAAGGTTATACATTAAACCTAGAAGTCAAGATTTAAACTTAGGCTGTTCTAACAGTGTTTGTGAGTAAAGCTAATTAGGAGAAATCCAGCTACGGTTTCCTTGCTGTGAAGAGCACTTTGAACACTTGTTACTTCTCTAACTCTCGTTTCAGCTGAGCAATTTCCAGCTGCTGCGCCTGCTCCCATTTCAGCTGTCAGTACATGAGCAAATACACAAATACATCACATCCTGTGTAGCCAGTTAGAGCTCACACGCTTGTACCATACCAGAACAACAATGTTTGTCAGTACATTTAGAATGAGTGGAATAATGCACATGATCAAATACACTCATATCCTAGGGGGTTTTCATACAGAAGGGTAACCTGGGCTTTTTCTTATAATACGTTAAATGTTGGATTGATTACTGAGGAATCTGCTAATGATTAAAAATTATATTCCTGGGGGTGTCGTGGCTCAGTTGGATAAGGTGCCATACCATAAATCCGGGGACCCGGGTTCGATCCCGACCCGAGGTCATTTCCCGATCCTTCCCCGTCTCTCTCTCTCTCTCTCCCGCTCATTTCCTGTCTCTACACTGTCCTATCCAATAAAGGTGAAAAAAGCCCCCCAAAAATAAATAAATTATATTCCTAAAGACGTATTCAGAAATCCTTTAGTCTTTAATCTAGGGTAATCTAGAATGATTACAGTTTTAGTGCTTATGATCTAGATTTATTTGGTTTCTTAACGGGTATGTCTATGTAGAATAATATTGTTTTTGTGTTACGTGTAGGAGTTTGTACCTCCATGGTTTCTGGCTGGGGAAAAAGGCAACTGTACCCATCTTGTAAGAATTCCAAGATAAAAATGAAGCGTGATATGCAAAACATGAAACTTTCCCAATCACCCTCTCAGCCTCCAGGCCTGATCTGAAAAGCCCTGCTTCCTGATGACTAAATCAGCATGGACTTGATTTAATATTTGTACTTTGGCAGGCTCGATTAATACTTTTATAATCAGTCTATAATTTCAGTACCTGATTCACTTTTTCCTGTAGTTGGCTCTTCAGGGAGTCAATCTCTCTCTGGTATTTGTCTCTCTCCTGCTGCAGTGTGGTCTGATGCAGCTGAGCGGCTTGGCGCAATTTAACAAGCTCGGCCTCCTGGTCTTTCAGATTACGCATCAGTGTTTCCTTCTCAGCCTGAAGCCCCACCAACACACTGCTCAGCTGATCTCCTGTCTAGAACACGCATACATGACATCACAAAAAAAGTCAGACAAAATCCACGATGCTGCAATGAAGAATAAAGTGCATTTAATGTGTGATGTAAGGAAACACCCACCGCCTCTTTACTCTGTAGTGCAGCCTGCACACTTAGTGCCTCTGCTCTTTTTAACTCCAGCTCTCTCCTCAGTTTATCAAGCTCTATCTGCTGCTCCTGCTCTCGACTCACCTGTAGAGAGACACGCTCATTCACGTTTCCTTCTTAAGAAATCATACGGCTTATCCTTGGTGATCTGGCCTGAGTTTCCCAAAAGTATCGCAGCACAAAAGACCATCGTTAAATGGTAGCGTGAGCAGCAAAATGAACATACTCTCTCCTAGTTAAGAAGCTCTTAGCGTTAAGAGGCTTTTGGGAAACCCATCCCTGATCTTTAAGGGTATATTAGCCAGTTAGCGCCTTCCTTTCCTTCTCCGGCATTTATAAATAAAAGTTTAAAGCAAGCATCTTAAAATTGTATTACAATTTAAAGGGATGTGCATGTGGAACTTTTAGGTTGGGAGCATATATATAATTTTGATGGCACATGGAAGCAGCATTATCTCTCCTATCTACACTTTGGCAGACGGGGACATTCCAATACATATGGCATATTTCTTTTTTTATTTAGTTTTATACTTAATTATAATATAATACAAAATAATTTACTCAGAATTAATGAGTAAAAAAGGGGACAAACAAAGGAGGCAAAAATAAAAGGGAAAAGAAAAAATACATTAACAAATGAACAGAGCCTGTGTGTTGGGAGACGTCTACCTTGTTATTCATGGTTTTCTTTGTTTTATACGTTAACCATTTTCTCCAGCCTTTTATAAAAAATTCTTCCTTCATTTTCAACTTCTATGTAAAATTTTCCATCACAAGTATATAATCTATGATTGACAACCATTGTTTATGACTTAGTGTTTAAGTCTTGAGCCAGTTCTTAGTAATAGCCGCCTTTCCAGCCATCAGGAGTATCTTGACCAAATATTGGTAGCACAGTTCCTTCCAAATGTCCAAGGTATAAAACAAGACAAGATTTAGGAATTAAATAACCCAATACGGGTGGCATGCATTTCCAGAAAATGTGTGTTTGGTCTGGATCCATGTGGTTACATAGTCTCCAGCATGACTGTTGAGCATTCATCTGTTTACTTTTAATTTTAGGTGGGATGAAATAACAAATTAGATTCTTCTAGCTAAATTCTCTCTATCTTAATAATTGTGTAGTAGTTTGGTGTATTTTCCATATCTCTTCTGAAATCACTTCACCCAGCTCCCTTTCCCATTTGGCTTTAACACAATGTTGAATCTGTTCTAGCTTCCGTCAAACAGCGGTACAAATTTGACACAGCTTTTGGGATAGCTTTGCAATAAGCTTGTACAAGTAGCTTTCAGACAGGATGTATTTTCATATTTCAGTGCTTCACTCACTTTTTCCTGTAGTTGACTCTTCAAGGAGCTCATCTCGCTCTGGGTCTTGTCTCGCTCCTGCTGCAGCGTGGTCTGGTATAGCTGAGTGCTCTGGCGCAGGTTAGCAAGCTCAGCCTCCTGCTCTTTCAGAGAACGCATCAGTGCTTCCTTCTCAGCCTGGAGTCCCACCAACACACTGCTCAACTGGTCCCCTGCCTGTCAAACACGTGCCACACAGACAAGATTATGAGATTCTGAAGCAAAGAATAAGTGTAGTGTAAGAATGCACATCTACAGGCACATTGGGACCAACCTTTTCTTTGCTCTGGAGTGTACTCTGAACATTTAATATTTCAGCTTTTCCGGCCTGGAGTTCTTGCTTCAATTGGATGATTTCTGCCTTCTGTGCTTCAAGCTAAACATTATAGTGAACATGCTTAAATATTACACAATTAATAATAAATTAACTTTGATTTTATGAGGATGATCACAAATCATAATTTTTAACTTCCATTAGTAAATGGAAGTAATGGATCTGAACACGGATATTAGATAACAATATAAATGTGACGTGTCAAATGCCAGAAAAAATGCAATATACCTGGCAAACGTTGACGTAATATGCGCCAATGACTGCGTGTTATGGATTAAATTTCAAATATAATACTTTCAGTGTTCTTATAATAAAACACCTGTGTTTTATGGAAAAGCTAGCTGTTAGCTAGCTAGCAAGTTCAACCTTGGTATTGTTCTCCTGTTTGAGCTGCTCCAGGTCTTTTGTGATCTGCTGCTTGGCATTGACCAGCTCCTCTTGAGCTTGCTGAGTGCTGGCCAGCTGCTTCACCATGTCTGCATTCTGACACCCAAACCAAAGTGTGATACTCAGGGTGAGCACAGAGTGTAAACACAGGCTGCAATTCAGTTTCTAAAAAAAATGGTTATTGATGTGAAAGATCACCTTTCTCATGAGATCAGCATGCCTGGTGACCAGCTCGGCGTGCTTTTCTTTAAGCCGAGTGAAATGCATCTGGGCAGTTTGAACTCGGCCTACAACGCAGACAAGACAATGCAATATGTCATTTAGTGTTTCACTGGTTTATTATTGCATAACAGACTATTCTAGTGTGAACGCAGGATTAAATTCAGAAATTCAACAGCACAAAAGACCTCTGACTGGTCAGTTACTGTTATGAATAAAATAAATGATACTCCATGAGGTACTGAAAGGAATACGAGTGAGTAGAAAGTAAGACTCACTGTCGTCTACAGAGGCTTGCATGCTCGCAGCGACTGCCGTCTGCGTCCTTAATGCATCCACCTCCATGCGCAGCTGCTCGTTCTCCACCATGGCCATCTGCTTGTGAGTGCGTTGGTCTTCCAGCTCTGCTTCCAACTTATTCACCTGCTCTTTCAGGTGGACGACGGCACGCTGGGCCTGCACGCAGCAGCACATAAACTAATTCAATACACCAACTCATTATCAAGTTCCTATGCACTTTACTCTGTGTTTGGCTTAGTCTTGATTCTGTATTTCTGCTTTTTTTTTTTTCTACTTACCTCCGCTTTGTACATCTGCACGTCAGGTCTCATTGCTTCAAGCTCCTTCCTCAGAGAGTCGACCTCTTGCTCCCTGAGGGTGTACAGAGAATCATAATGGACTCCAAATCTGAAATCTCAGACTCAAAAGGAAGTAAAAGTAAAGTGTCTGCTGGATAATGACAATGTAATACGATACTAATGAAGGTCCGTTACCTTTGGATAGGTACATCATTTGTTGGGTCATACTGGTTTAAAGAAAAGAACTGTTCAGAGAAATGTGAAATCTGGAGTTATTCACTGTAATGGAAGATTACATACAAAAACTTAGCCATGATACAATTCGCATACCATTGGGTATCCTTCACCAACGTCCACCTGAGTCTCTGTATCATCATCTTCAGGAAGCTGATTACGAACCACCACTGGCTTGACATAATCAGCCATTGAAGCTGCACGCAGGAAGTTTGGAGGGGACTGTAGATATAAAGTTTTGTGCATTAGCTATTATTTATGTGTGGACATCTAGAAAATGTTGCATTCAGATGCAGGCTCCAAAGGTTCGAGTCTACTACTTATACCACATTCTCAAATCTGATTGTTCAGTAGATGCTGACTAATTTTCCACATAATCTAAGACTAATAATAAACAGATTATAAACTGTGCAGTCAATTAACTTTCAGTAATTAGATGTTTATTTAATATTTAAAGAAGGAGTCTTCAGTGTCAAATCTTTTGTAACAGTCAGTCAGTTTTCCATCATGAGAGAGTCTTTCGGGCAAAGAACTTTGTGTTTTCCAGTTTCTTAGTAACATGACAAGCTGTGTCTTTCTTTCTTATCATTTTCAAAAGAGAAATAAAGGAAGCTAGTGAGGATATGATTGTTTATAATTGCTATCAGGTACATCCTGGATGTTAATCAACATTAAGTGTCACTATAAACAGATTACAAAGTACACTGGCACATTACTACAGTGTCAGAGGAATGCAAATCTCTGATATAAATTTTTATGGAATCTCACCTCAGGAAAATCAGGGATCTGGATGATGGATTTGAAGAACTCCATGCTTCTGGCTTTCTCAAAAAACTGGGAAAGACTGAGAGAAGAATAATAATAATAGAAGCAAATGCCAACAAATTCATTTCAACAACCTTCAAATCATACAAGAAGAAAGCTAGACGAGAGTGAAAATAGTGCCTACCTGTTGAACTGATCACGGAATCGCTCACGATGGCCCAACAGAGCATCCACAGGTATTCCTTCAATAGCCAAAACACATATTCAATACAGATAAATGTCAATGAAAGTGTACTGGATTAGTGGTAAAATCTTGAGAGTAAAGCGGTGCATTACATAAAAGTATTCGCCCCCTTGAATTTTTCTACATCTTGTAAAAATCAATGGGTTGACCACTTATAGAAAAGAAAGTCAACTCACGGCTGTGCAGCTTGAACAGGAGCTTGACGAGGAAGTCATAGAGAGGGCTACAGTCTTGGATGAGCGTGACCAAGGGAGCTAGACGGCACTGACCCACTGCAGTCGTCGAGCTCGTATTGTTGGATTCAAGTTGTCTGAAAACTGTACAAAAAAATAAAAATAGCCTATTGTAAATATTTTAGGTACGTTATATAAAGTCTTATTAATGTGAATATTTTACTAGCAAATGGGTACTGTTACCCATTTAAAAAAATCCAGCTAATGACAACATATTGACAGCATAGAGAGGTTAGATTAGATGAGTTTACCTGTTTCTTGTAATACAAGTGTGGCATCCATATAGTCTAGCACCTCACTAGTGGTTTCAAACCTGAACACAAAAACACGCACTTTCCTTCAAAACTCTTTCGTTGGGAAAATTCTCATTTAAAGTACATCAGAACTGTAAAAAAAATAAAAATAAATTACTCACACTTCGTTTATATCAACTGCAATAGCCTTCTCAAGAACGTCCTCAGGAGCTTCCAGATTTGGTGGAATCATTTTGTGCTGTTAAGGAAACACAAACAATTTCTAAACTGAGTTTATCATTTGTTGCTTACTTTAGTGTGTGCTATGATTATATCCAGAAGTCCAAATTTCAGGACAGTTTCCACAATAAAAAGTAAAAACAGACACAACTTCACAACAATATCAAAATACACTAAAGGGCAAGCAATAATTATTCTATTTAAAACAATTTAGTTACGGGTGTGTTCATTTATTTTTTATACACTTGTATAGTACTTAACTCACCTTACAATGGAAGTCAATTTTGATGCAGAGGAACTTTGCATACAGAGCAACAATATGTCCATATCGATCATGGAGGCTTCCCTACACAGTGCAGGACAAAATCTCAGCTTTGAGTTTAATCTGCCTATGATGCACTTAAATATCAAATACCAATATTTAAAAAATATTTACATCTAGAAAAAAATCTAAAATCACCGTAAATGTTGTTCAGTTAGCTGGTATTAGTTTTTAATTCACCTACCCATAAAGTTCCCAGTTGCTTAATACTTGGGACGTGTCCTCGGCTATCTCGCAGGGTCTGAAAGTTGTGCCAAAAGAAATGTGGTTCTGACAAGGTCATGACAACACATCCAGCCACAGCAGATTGCACAGTTCAAACTGTTTATAGCCTGTTTATTATAGCCTACAAACTGTTCAATGTGCTACATGTTTTCTATAGTATCCTAGTATAATGTAAACTACAAAGATACTTCAGATTTTCTCATTTCAGTAGTCATACCTGTATACTGTCACACCCATCTCTAGTATATTTAAGACCTGGTGTCATGTGTTGGATAAGTTAGAGGGACTCACATTAGGATGGCCATCACGTAGGAGTTTATGTATCATATGGCAGAATTTCCAGCTGGTAATGGCATTGCTGGCCAGAGGCAAATTCACAGCATGGGACCAGAAAACAACAGCTCCATTTTCCCAATGCGTTCCTAACAGGATATCTGTTGTAATGTTAAGAAATGGGCACGCTGACAGAAAAACAGCCAAATTGTTCCAATATAATCTGTTTATACACAGTTTTCTCTAGATGTCCAATCCTGCCACACTCAGGACCTCCAACACCAAGCTTCTCGCCATCTTGTGTACCACTAATGCTAACCAAGCCACGCTATTAGGTTACCCAACACTGACCACTGTCCCCGAGACCCTAACCGCAAACCACTAACCATCCCCAGGGAATCTTAGCACTCAGGTCCACTCGCACTGGTTTGTACATCATCCCTTATACCTTAACCCCCAACCCACCTGCATTTCCAGGTTCTACCATTCAGCCACTTTAAAACTCAAGTAATCTGACAGTTGGTTCCACTCCATCCCTTATACCCTAACCTAACTGCAGTAATCAAGCCTGCTAACACTGGTCTGGCCAGTGGTCAAGATGTAAGACTACTAATCAGATATTTGTGAGTTCAAATCCCAGCAAACCCTTGAGTCTAAACTGCTCAGTTGTGCAAATGAGATGCAAGTTGCACTGGATAAGGGTGTCTGCCAAATGCCATAAATGCAAGTGGTAGATATTTAGCACAGTAACTCATTTCATCTCATTATCTCTAGCCGCTTTATCCTGTTCTACAGGGTCGCAGGCAAGCTGGAGCCTATCCTAGCTGACTACG
>JAODOF010000018.1:7114881-7126658 GCA_027576175.1 Sciades proops | reverse complement strand
GAGACGTAACTGGACAGATGATCTGAAAACATGGACAAACAGCAAAACATACGGAGAGATCAAAAGAAAGGCTGAAAGTAGAACGGAATGGAGAGTCATGGCAGTCAACCCTCGGATCGAGGACGACACTTGAAGAAGAAGAAAAATACTATCTGTAATCTGTTATTGCAGGTGCATTGTCTGGTTTAGGAAGTAAGCAACTCAATAAGTAGGTAAAAGTTAAAGCATTTCAGGAACCAGACCTTCATGAATTTATTTACATATTTGTGCAATCATTGAAACATCTGAGAAACTACACCATTCGCAGAATGAATTAAAACAATGAAATATCATGCAATAGACCTTTAGCTATATTACAAGTTTTATTAAGATGCACTGAAAAGGAAAAACGACTGGGGGGGAATTATGTAAACCATTGCAGATTCAATGAAAATGCACAGGAAGCAATTCTCACCAAACTGGTGTTTATTACATCGATTTGCCATTTGTAATTTGAAAATTCTGTCAAACATCAATCAGCCTACCTTATTGCATGAGGGGAAGGAAAGGGGGAGGAAAAAAAAAAAAAAAAACTATCAATGTGGCATTTTGGTCAAAGAGTATGTCTGATCATGTGCTTTAACAATAACTCTGAATAATAGGTCAAGTAAATTAGGTTTTTTTAATTAAAAAAAAAAAAAAACCCACCACCACCAAAACCTACATTAATTTAATTCCAACAACTTTAGTCTTTCAGAGACCAAAACGTCAACTGAAAGGTCACTTCAACTGAAAATGTTGCACACAAATAGCAGAGCAATGAATCTATTCATTTTTATAATCTGTCCATTGTAAATATCCCCCGAAGTGTTTTTCATAGTTAATTCCTTACTTTCAAAAGCACAGACAAAAAAGTGTAAAATGTTACACTACAGCTATCAGCACATTGTGTCCACATCAACGTTCACCTTTACTTCAGGAAATAGCAGAACATTGGATGAGACCATGCAAGGAGAAGAAGCCATAACATACATTATGTGGCAATAAAAAGGATTTTGACAATTGAATTAATACAGGTGTACAGTTCCTTAAAAATCAAATGCATTAGTCAGGAGTGTCAACCAAAAGGTCTCGACATCCTAAATATTCCACTGTAATTATCTACCTCAAGTCAGGCAAGATATCTTGTCACCAGTTTAAATTAAATATATACACAATTAAATCTGTACAAATTGACATACAATATCCTGCTCCGCCTCCTCAGATAGTCATGTGTGCCTGTCACAATTCTACCAGCAAAAAAGTACAACTGTATATTTGCTTTGACTACAATATATGTTTAAAACAGTTGTTCTTCCACAGAAATGAACAAAAACACGTTCCAAGTATTGTCCAGTCTATTCACACAATTTTTACACTGAGGTGACAATATAGGACCCACTTTCTGTAGCATCTCCTTTAGAGTCTCTCTTTTTTACATTGCTGTTAACAGGCGTGGGGATCTGAGATGGCCTCGGAGTTGTGCTGTCAGCACTGCTCTTCCTAGGGCTTGGTGTATAATTAAAAGGACTAACCCTAGCAGCAACAGCACCACTAGGGGAGCTGTGTTTGCTAGAATTGGTTGAGCTGAAAGGCGTACGCTCGGCAATCGCGATTTCATGAACTTCTGAAGCAATATTTGGAGTGCTTAAAACAGGCTTGATGTCAGTCACCTTTTTGTCAAGACTCTCACTACTTCGGATCAAGTTCAAATTAGTTTCTGAACCGAGACGTCGAGTGGCTGCATGCTCACTGGCTGTTGGCTGCTTATGATGCATTTCACTCAAGTCCCAATCACTAGGATGCAGTCTTCCAGACAAGCCATCAATTACTGGAGGTGTATTTGCTGTTGGTGATTTACTAGACCTAGGGCTGTTGATAGGACAGTCTTCGATCCTCACCCAGACATCTTCAGTTTTAGACGCTGTGGTACTCGGCTGGTGTGCTGCGCGTACATCAGTAGTCGGATCTGGCAAGTCTAGAGTCATTGTGGGACCTGCTTCACCATCTTTTATTTTCCTCCATGTTCCTTTCCTTTCTAGTCCCCCATCCTTGCTCTGTCCAGATCGCTGAGGTGGATTAGCTGGCTGACGTTCATCTTCACTTCTGCCCTTTTCACTGGACTCAGATGATGCAGATAGTATAGAGGAACTGCTGCCTGTTCTTTTCCAAGTACCTACTCTTGGCAGAGAGGACGAATGTTTGCTGTGCTCCCTTTTCCATGTCCCTCCTCTGTTAATTGGGAGTCTCGAGGGGCTCTCCGAATGGGATCGGGAGATGTCATTGCGTCTAAGTGACTTCCCATCTCCATTTTCAGAAGAGTTTTGGCTTTGAGGGGACTTTTTCCAGCCACTTCCTTGGTAGGGCAGAGTGAGAGACATGTCTGGTAAAGACGGACTTGAAATAGGTGTTTGAGACTGACTCGGAGAGGAAGGAGATAAAGACTCAAAGGAAGCAGACTCCTCCAATTTCCTTTTCAGGGTTGGACTAGGGGCTTCTTTAATAAATGTGGATTGGCGAACAAGTCCAGGTTTCTCTGATCTGTCAGACTCACTCCCACTTGACTTTGTGGAGGACATTCGAGACAGCTCTGCTTTTTTGGAAGGGCCTTGGGCTCCAGACTGATTTAGACTTTTTGAGGCAGATTCACTCCTGGGTATACCACTGGTGCTTCTTGGCAAGCCACTATGTTTCGGAGGTGTTTGCTGACCCAACTGCCTCCCTGGAGAGGGGTAAGACATTCGACCAGACCCAGGTTTGGAAGCTGCACTTGGAGAAACAGTACGAGGTATCTGAGAGAATTTGTTTGGTGGAGTTAGACCATTCCTACCCGGTGAAGCAGACGTACGACCAGGAGACTGCATGGGTCTAGCAAGGGATTGCTGGGGTGGTCTAGATGGTGTTGAATCTCTTGACCCTGATCGAGAGGAGGTTTTACTTGATCCTCCATGGGAGGCAGCTGGTTCTCTGGCTGGACTAGGGTCTGATTTTGATGGTGTCTTCATAGTCCTAGGAGAATTTCCAGAATTCGTTGCCTGAGGAGCTGGGGGTTTTGTGGCTTGTCCACGAGGAGGCGGCTTTTTTGGAATAGGGCTGGTACTAGGAGAACTACTTCTCACACCAGGGACATGAACCATTGTCCTTCCTCTCGAAACTACAGGAACTTGAGTTTGTCTCTGTTGAGAAGTCATGGTATCAAGACTAGGTCGTGGTTTTCCAGTGATAAGACTTTTATACACTTTCTTACCACCTTTTAAGCTTTTAGCAGCTTCCTCCTCTTTCTTTTTTGTTTCTAAAGTGCTTTTCTCACCCGGTTTCAATATTCTTGGTCCTTTATGAGCAGATGGCTTATTTTCATCTTGATTTGAAGGTAGGTGGAAAGGGGATCCAATGGAAATGCCAGATTTAAGAGAGAGGATAGAATCAGAATCAGACGATCCTTGTCTGGATAGACTGGCTGCAGCCTGGTGTAGACTGCTAACAATTGAATTAGCACCCTCTTGGATGGCTTTCCAGTCAAACGATTCAGAGTCTGGAGACAAAGCTTGCTCTGAAATAGGACTGTGTGTATCTGTGAGATCCAATATAAGATCTGGTTCCTCTGCTAAAATGCCATCAGCCAACATGCTTTTCTCCTCCTTAACACCTTGATCATCACTCTTACTTCTAGGTGGTTGCTTCTTTTTCTTTGGCATTGCAGAACTGATGCACTCTTGTAGGAGGTCATCCTCAGAATCAATACTGAGTGAGCTAAGAGAACTATTCCGAGAGAAGCATACAGGAGTATCCTCCACATGAAAGGCTTTTGGTGCATAGCCAGAGGCTTGAGGCCTGGGCATTTCTACTTGTGATGTGTCCTCTTTGTGTGAGCAATCTTTGTTGTTGTTCTCTTGGTCAATGTCACTAAGAGAACTGAGGGAGGAATTTCTTGAGAAACACACCGGGGTGTCCTCTATTGAAAAGTTTTGCTTTTCATCAGGCACTGTTCCGGTATTTTCTTTGGATGCAAGCGAAAAACCTGGTTTTTGAAGGGCCTTTGCTGGGGTGCTCTGAAATGTGGCCACTCTGTTGGGGTTTTCAGAATGCTCTCCATTACTCTTTGAAGGTGGAAGCTTTCTTTGTTCCTTATCTTTTCGGAGCTCAGCTTTCTCTTTGGAAAGGTCAAGATCATCATCCTCAAAGTCAAGTGAGCTTAGCGAATCATTACGAGAAAAGCAATAAGGAGTACCTTCAATTGGCGTGTAATGATGCGGAGAATCAAAGGCAAAACCTGGACGGGCACGTTCCTCGGTATTCAGAGACTTATCTGCCAATGCTCTGGGGCCTGCTTTAGACTCTAGTTTTTTTGTTTCTGTGTTTTTATCAGGATATGCTGCTTCTGATAAGTTGCTAGAAGCATCTGGTCGCTTAAGCATCCTTGCTCTATATTCACTGCTTTGTGGCATTGGTTTTACAGGAGAAGTTGGCTTTTTCTTTTCAAACTCTTGCTGAACTAGACTGCCAGTAGCAGTAGGTGGATGCTGAGGTTGATCTGACATTTTTTGTACTCTAAATGGCTTGTGTGTTTTACCTTTTGGCATTGCCGAGTTGATGCACTCAGCAAGAATATCATCACCTTCATTCTCACCAGGAGCACACTGCATGTCAAAAGCTGCAGCAATATCTGTTGTTTCTGCACTTTTACCCTCTGGGTCAGTGTCTCGTCTTTGATTTGATGCCTCCGCTTGAGGAGCTGGAATTTCAATAGTAGCCAACTCATTTGGAGGTGAATCAATTGTAAGGTCACTAAGAGATGTTGCCGTGGAGAAGTTAGTAGGCGTTCCTTCTACACAATATACCCGAGGCATGTCCTCTCCATGAGTCAATGCCATATGTTTTTGCAGTTGTCCTCTGTTTTGTGAGGGCAGTAGTTTATAAACAGGGAGCTGGCTTGGTTTTCGGACCACTGGTGGTGGTATTCTTGAAGTGGTTGGGGGTGTTTGCTTCTTAGGTTTTCTTGAGGACTTTGTAGGCATGGCTGAATTTATACATGCTTCTAGGATCTCTCGATCATCGTCGTCGTCATCAGAGTCATCCAATATATCTTTCTCAGATTCAGTAGTTCCTGGAGGCTTGTCTTGCCTCTTAGTTTCATTAGTATCTTCTTTCTCTGGTTCTGTTTTGTTTCCGTGGTCATCCTCATGAAGTGGAGGCATTATCTTTAACTCAACATCCTTCTGAATAAAGGGCTCATCCAAACTTAATGCACTGAGGCTAGAGGCACATGAAAATCCCTCTGGAGTACTCTCTGTAGCAAAATGCAGAAGTGTGTCATTATCTGGAAGCACTTGCACCTTTTGCACAGCAGCAGTGACAGCTGCATGTCTTGGTGCCAAGTTACGTTTTTCGGCATGGGGTGGCACGCTAGCTTTCTGCTTTATGGACGTTGTCCGTGGGGGTGGTGGTGGAGGGGTCTTGCTACGACTGGGTGGCATTGTTTGGCCAGGGCTATCGGGCAAATCACTAGGGCTGATTATGCCACTGACCATTCCACTGTATGGCTCACTCTGTACTGAACTTGCAATGGAGTGGCTCTCAAAGCTGTCAAGAGAGCTAACAGAAGTGCATCTGCTAAACACAAGAGGGGTCTCTTGGACGTAATGTTCAGGGGGACTTTTGGGGGTCTGAGCACCACTTTTTGATGGTGATTTGGCACCTGATGAAAATTCTACTACTTTCTGATGTCTAGAACCCTCACCATGCCCAACATGAGATCCTTGGTGTCGTGGTGGCTTCATTCGGACATAATGGTTGGATGATTGACCTTCTGTTGTACGCTGATCAGGAACATTACTGGATGACTTCTCAGTAACAGGCAAAGCTGTGTAGTTACTCGTTGCATTGACATTCTGCTTACAGCTCTCCATTTCATCTTCAGAAGATAAGGATGACAGGGAGCTCCCTCTTGAGAAACATATAGGTGTATCCTCCACACAATAGGTCTGTAATGTTTCTTGATTTATTGTAGGGGCCTTGCAAGTGGACTTTTGAATCGACCTGCCAGGCCCTGGTCGAGTCTGAGCTGAGGGCTGCTGGAGCTGTTTTTGCCTATTCTGAGTTTTTACTGAAGAAACAGAAGATGAACTGTCCTGACTTAACTGGTCTTTGACAGAGCTCTGTGAAGATGATGCTTTTGAATGACTGAACACTGGCTTTTTAGAGGATGCATCAGAATACTTCAGACTATAATCAATAGGTTGCTCGACGTGGTGATCCTCATTGTATTTTATGCTGTAATTGGTAGGCTGTTCATCAAGCTGTTCCTCTTCTGAATAGCGCTCACTATAGTTAGTAGGTTTGTCATCACCAAAATCATCCACAGGACAAATTGTTTGGTTAATTTTTTTGTTCATTCCATGACCAGACGTACTGCTACTTTGCTCATTAGGTCCTCTGGATCGGAATCCTCCAGACATGTCCTGCTGAACAAACAGGGGCTGGTATTTTTTGAGCTTATCTTCACTTTCACCATTTCCCTCTGTGTACATTGGGTACCCTGGGCTCTGGGACCTGGGTGGATTGTGTTCAGTGCGTTTCATTTCTTCCTCCAAAATCTTGGGCCTTGCCCACCTCTCACTCTGGCTTGGGCTTTGTCGGCCTGAGTTGAGCTGCTCATCTGAATATTTCAAACTATAGTTAATTGGTGTGTCTAGATCACCATCATCGTCCTCCATGTGATTTGCATTGTGTATCTTATGGGCAAGATCAGCTGGATATTTTCTGTAGACACACCATTTTCCTTCATCGTCTTCAGAGTAGGAGTCTACAGATGGTTTCATCTGACCCCTTTTTCCATAACCATCAGTGCTGCTGACACTATTAAGGCTGTCATTAGATGCTCTATACTCCAATTTTGGCATTGGGCAAGGTCTGCCTGATGCATCTGGTTTACTGTAATTGTACACATTTTGGTGACTGTGAACCCCAGTCTGACGTCTGATGAGGTCATCTTGAACTATAAGAGGGTCTGGAGTAGATCCAACATTTCGGTCATCTAGGCCCAAGTGCATGCTTTGTACTTCTTCCATTACCATTGCTATTTGTGCTGAAGTGGTAGGAATTTGCATTCCCATTCTTTTACCCGAGTCAGGCTCTGGGTGGACACCTCTTCGCTCCCGATCCAGACTCTTGTCTCTCTCAGCCCTAACGCTGTCCGTATTTCCCCTATTCTCCCGAGAAGATGGGCTGGAGAGCACTGGCGTGTTCATGTAAGGGGAGCGAACACCAACACCACTAGTGTTAAAACCATCCGACCTACAAACCCCGTCGTAATCACCGTAAACATTGT
Organism: Sciades proops; assembly: GCA_027576175.1. Classification (NCBI taxonomy): domain Eukaryota; kingdom Metazoa; phylum Chordata; class Actinopteri; order Siluriformes; family Ariidae; genus Sciades; species Sciades proops. Next base: position 7,119,313 of record JAODOF010000018.1, on the reverse strand, counting down.
GCTTGTGCCGAGGCTTGCCCCTGTGAGAAGCCTTAGGACTCAAATTATCTATATTATCAAAAGTTTCAGAAAGATGCTGTGCATCCAGTTCTTCAATTAGTGCTTTCTGTTTTCTTACATGTAGTGAAGGCAGGCTAGATCCAGGAGACATTATGTTTGCATCCTTGTACTTGGCAGGCCGATTGGCCATGAGGTTTCTCAGAGCTGCAGCACTACCCATAGCAATCATTTTGTGCTTGGAATGAATCAGGTTTTTTAGCATACTAACTGCGCCCATATCCCACAACGCCTCCTGGTCTTTTGCATTTCGAGCAGAGAGGTTCCACAGAGTTCCACAGGCGTTGCTCACTATTGTCAAGCTGTGAGATTTGAGATGCTGAAGAAGTGTCTGCAGGCAGCTGCTCTCCCGCAGTATTTGCCTACAAAAATATTGGAAAAAGAAAAAAAGTTAGAATTTGCAGCACTGGGAGAAGAGGAGCAACCAACTGCTTAAGACAGAAACGGCAATAGATTACAAATTAACCTGTGCTCCTCATTTGTGGCGATAAGACTTGAAACATTCCTCAAGATCCCACCACCACTTTCTATAATGGCAAGGGTGTTGGTTTGGCTTCTGTAGGTTAGAGTGCTCACTAAAAAGGCCAACGCACCAGCAACAGAACAGATATCAGCCTTGTTTTCAGTGCAATGGGCAGATAAGTTCCAAAGGGCACTAAGCACACTTTTTAGTGTTGATTCCTGCATATAAAAAAAAAAAAGATTTATATAACGATACAAAAGGAATTTTTTTTTATTTTTATTTTTTAAGATGCAACAAAAGTCCTTACCTTCTGAACCTCAAGGGCACACTCCATTAGAGCCCTAACACTGCCAACCTCACGCAATGTCTTTTTACTATTTACATCGGCACGCCAAGACAGGTTTCTCAACACACTGGCAATTACCTGAAGGAATAAAGATGATCAAATTAAACAAAATAGATTTGCTGCAAGATAAGTATACACACAGCAGCTATATGAGACTAAACGTACCTGTTGCAAATCCTCACTCTCAGATTTCAGTTGAGCTACCATGGCTCTCATACAGCCCTTCATGGAACAAAGTGTAGCCTGTTTATATTACAAAAAAAAAAAAAATCAAAATCACTGTTAACTCCACCACTACAATTATTAGTTTAAATCTGAAAATGAATGGAATTCCCTACTTTGTTGGCTACGTCTCCAAAAGTTAAGTTAGTTAGAGCCATGCCAGCATATCTTCTTAGTGTAACACTGTAGTGGTCACTCGTAAGGCCATAAATTTCACAGTCCACCTGCAACAGTTCACCTATAGCCTGCAGTCCACCTACAAACGGTAACACATTCAGTAATTCCTTTAAAATACATATTATTCTGAACAAAAAGCTGAGAAATGGCAGTACATGGGGAAACTTGCCAAGTTCATTCATTGCATGTCTATGCTCTTCATCAAAGGACAGCTTCATAAGAACACAAACAGCTGGGCAGATCTGGTGTTCCATAGGGGAAGGCACTAAAATTCAAAACAAAAGTACATTAGCAAAATTAAAATGGTCACTTCATAGCATAGCACTGTCCTTAAACCAATGGGCAAAAGGTAAAGGCGGGGGGCTTACTTGGGTTTTTGTCTTGGTCTACTCCACGCTCATGGCTCTCCTGCCATTCCCAGCAGGTCTCACAGTAAGCCCTGATCTGTTCCAGCAAGTGGAGCACGCGGATCTCTCTCCGGCCACGCTTGTCGTCCGGCTGCGAGTGGATGATGTTATGTAGCGCAGCACTGGCCCTGGCTCGGGCCTCCTTGCTGCCACGAGAGTTGCCCAGCAGAACAGAGTCCTTGTCATTGCCATGCAGGAGCTGGATAAGCAGCGGCAGGCAGCCGGATTGACGCATGGCTATACAACTGTCCTGAGAACTGGACATGGCCAGGAGGGTTCGAGACATGTCATCCTTATCGTGAGTGCCCAGCATGGACAGAAGAGAGTACACCATTTCCACCTGAAGAGATGGGACAAGAGTAAAAAGTTCTTCATGCTCACTGAACGTTTATGCACGCAAGCAAATGTACTGAATGGGATACCTGACGGGTAAAACATCTACTGATCTAAATAATCAAATTTTAGTCTGTAGCAATAAATCTGACACTTATCTGTCAAAGTGTGACAACTGATTATTTTTCTGGTTAAAATTTCCCCAAAAGAGAACAGACCCAGGTTTTTGTTTGTTTTTGTTTTTTTTTAACTGAATGTCACCTTAGTGCCCAAATGACTGGTAAGCCTGCGGGGTACCGAGTAGCTTCCTGCACTACTCATCTCACTGGCCGTGTCATGATCCATACGAGAGCTTGAGCCCTGGCAAAACAGACAGACTTGTCTTTAAAAAGAGAAAAAAAAAAAAAAAACATTTAACTGAGAGATATGCCTTAACAATAAAATAGGTCAATAGAGAACATGGACTAACAGTGTGAAGTTAACTAAGGTCAGTAAATCACACTTGATCCCCTGTGGCTAATCCGCGGACACATCTGTGGCGCCATCTGTCTGCAAAATGCTATTGTTCAGTGAGCCAGGAAAATGGCATGCACTTCACCAGTAATCCCACAATGGATATTTAAAAACATTCATTACATGACTATTTAAAAAACACTCCTTGAATGGACTGAAAACACTTAAAATTGGTTCCAAATGCAAAAATTACACTGCAAGAGACACGATTTCAGTGAGAAGTGCAGGAACATGCAAGTTTGTCGTTCCTCACCTGAGAGCAAGCACCATTCCCGATGACCGAGTCTCCTGATGCCTGTGCCCCCTCAGCCTGGGCCATGAGGTCATGTTTGGCCTAAGGATGGGCAAAATTAGAAGAAAGAGAAAAGAGTTTCTCTTCCTGACCTACATAATCCAGATATGGCACACAGAGATGCATGGTATTGAAACTTTCACTTGCACACAGAGCCTTGTGGCCCCGATCTGTACTGTCCATCTAAAAGCCAGGTCACGCTTACATCTGTTCATGCTCTGTCACGCAAAGTGTCTATATTTGGTGCACCAGCTTGCTCCATAGCAGAAATGTTCACACGTTTATAATGATAAGCATCAACAACAAAATCTATCCAAGTAAGAGAAATTATCTTCTCTTACATACAGGCCAATTTTTATGAGTAATATAGATTATTTTAATAGCAATATGAAACAGAATTAAATCAATTTCTACACATTTTCACTCGTTTCAAGCTTGAAATTGTCTTATCATTTTGCTAACTTAAGAAGAAGCTAAATCAACTTTGAATTTAAACATGTTAATCTTAGATTTGTTGTTTTCTACTAATCTCATGAAAATTTAGATACATTTGCCCATTTCTATATGCCAAGATTTAAACCTACACTAAAACAAAACAGAAAAAAGAGGCGGAAATTGAGACATCCTGTCATCTCCGATTACGATATCTGAAAGGGTGAAATATTTACACAAATGCGACCTAGATCATCAAAACCTCTGCCATCTCAGTTTTGAGATTAGAAAACCTCTGAAACAGGCCATAAGATGGTGTGGTGTTGATGCATCACTAAATTTGATCACAGTCTATGTTTATCCATACCACAATAAAAGTATATCAACGCAGCATTTTGATCTCTTGATTTTTCCATTTCAAAAATACATTTTCACTGCTAGTGTTAATGTAGATGAGGACGTATTAACCTGTGCGCTTCAGATTTATTGATATCGCCAGTTACAGTACGATACTGAAATACACCGGTTGCACATGGGATTCTTAGCCTATGATAACTCAATCACTGTGTACAACCTGCTGTTTATTTGTTTGAGAGGCCCCGACCTTCATGTAGGATGTTGTGAATTTTAGGTGGACGAACCTCAGTTTCGGAAGGCTGGGACTGTAAGTGCTGGCGCACCCTCAGCATGTCCTGCTCGATCTGTTGGATACGCGCCAGCCGCACCTGACAAGATAAAACACGATAGCTTTTATAGAATTTAGAGACAGCGGTCCAGGCAGCGTGTTCTCTACTGACTCACAAGACCAACACTTGTGAATCCACAGGTCAAAAAGTCATCCACTTCCCCTTTCAGTGAACTGGCTTTTCGGCAAGGTGAATTTTATTTGCGTTCAGTTTGACCTTTAGTTTATCTGATAATAAGCCAGAAAAATCCACCATATCACCAAACCATCAAAAGTCAAATATTAAATGCGGAACCATAAATATTGGCACCCCTGGAAATCCAGTACTGTACAAAAAAAAGAAGTCTTAGGCACATGTAAAGAAATGCTGTCGGCCAAAAATGGCTTAAAAATAATGAAATCTTTCAACATAAAAAAATAAATAAATAAAACTGGGTACTGTGGGGGTCCCCCACTAAATATACTCAGTCAATAAACTATACGGTTTTGAATGGTGATGTTGGTT
>JAODOF010000018.1:6911243-6922423 GCA_027576175.1 Sciades proops | reverse complement strand
GATGTTTTAGGTCATATTTATGCAGAAATATAAAAAATTCTAAAGGGTTCACAAACTTTCAAGCACCACTGTAGCTTTTTATGAGCTTTACATGTTCTGACAGAGATAACAAAAGACACACTTTCATGAAGGCATCATGTTGTTGTTGTCCCCCCCTCCCCCACTTTGCACGTCGAACATCCTGAGGTGGGAAATGACGTCGTTACAAATTGCAAATTACCATTTCCAAGGCACCATGAGCACAGCAGAAGATTTACAGAGGCAGCAGTGCTGAAGAAACACTGGCTAAGAAAAGGTCAACCAGGAGTAAAGTGAGAGAACCCTCAAGAGAGGGAGCACTGTGCTACACACACTACTGATGCTAACTGCTAGTGACAACACCTCTGACCCCAAGCAATACACAGTGCACGTGTATGTGTGCACTGTTGGATGGATGGACTTTTTGTCCGATACTATGCGAACTGTTTTGTTCTCTAAAGCTACATGTTTGCTAATCCTGCCCATGAGCCCAAGCACTGCATCATCCGACGTGTGTGCGTGTGTGTGTTATTTATCATCGAGAGATACTCAAAGTGTTAAACTGGGTGTCTCCGTATGTGGCTGTGTGCATATGGATGTATGGAAATTTAATGTCTGCATCACTCATTTTGATATTTTTAGCTTGTTTGCTCTGTTCACTTGTCATCAACTGAAGCTCTAAGACAAGTGAAAGAAAGAGATTTTCTTCTTTTAGTCAACACTCAGTAAATGGGAGTTGTGTCAATGTGCAAAATAAAGTCTGTATGCACATCATACTTCTATAATGCCAGAACAGCAGACTGGCTATTTATATCCTCAGGGTTGCAAATACTTCGACCATTTCCCAAAATGCATGTTACTACTGTACTAAAGTAGTGATACAGTACTGTGCATCTGGTAGACATTTGGTGTCCTTACTACAGTCAGTGCCAGAACCTAGCACCCTTAACAAGATGAGTAACAGAGTATTAAAAATGCCTTTGTTCCTCAACACAACAACAACAAAATATAAATGGAGGAGGCTTCAACGACATTTTGTTCAGAAGAATTATTAGGCCTACGAATACACATACACTCACCAGCCACTTTAATAGGAACTTGTTCTTGATTCTAAGCTTCCTGGTCTTGGCTGGCAGGAGTGGAACCCAATGTGGCCTTCTGCTGTTGCATGCTGAGATGCTTTTCTACTCACCACGGTTGTAAAGAGTTGCTATGAGTTGCTATATACTTCCTGGCAGCTCAGACCAATCTGGCCATTTTCCTCTGACCTTTCTTCTCAACAAGGCTTTTATTTCCACCCACAGAACTGTCATTCACTTGGTGTTTTTTGCACCGTTCTGTGTAAACTCTAGAAACTGTTGTGTGTGAAAACCCCAGGAGATCAGCAGTTTCTGAAATACTCAAACCAGTCCATCTGGCACAGTGAGAGATCACAATTTTTTCCATTCTGATGTTTGAACATTAACTGAAGCTCTTGATTTGTATCTGCATGATCTGATGCTTTGTCCTGATGTCAAGGGATCGGCTGATTAGAGAACTGCTTAAAACAAACAGCAGGTGGATGGGTGTTCCTAATAAAGTGGCTGGTGAGTGTTGGTTTGAGTCTTGAAAATTCAGTCTTTTTTTTTTTATCAATTACAATAAATCATCCCACACTTGTAAAAGCAAATAACTGACGCATGAGCGCTTTGATGACAGTCCACATTTATTCCATTTTACAATACAGCACCAAAACATTCTGACAATATACTATATTATAGTCACACAGATTACAATAAAAATATATAAGCATATAATATATTTTTAACATATTGTATTTTTCTGTTCTCTTAAATAAATTATCACTTTCTTGAGTTGAATACAGCACTTTTGCTTTTTTTGTTTTACAATTAACATAATTTCATTATTTTATATAGTATTTTTATACTGTGATTTATCATTTCGTAATTTCTAATGTACACAGAGCTTTTAAGAAATGGCAATACACGTCAATGGAATGGCATGTGGGTGAAGGTTAGTGTTAATAACACTGGCACTTGAAACAACTGGTCTGAATTACAAGGTCTTAGCTGAGTCCTACAACCACAATGAATCCATTGGCTAAAATTATGAAACAAAAGTTTGGTTGCTGGTAGTTCAGATTGTACACACACACACACACGTTCTCTTTCACACACGCACCCACACTCACTATGTAAATGCTATATATGCCAACCACTGGAGTGGAGTGAATAAGTTTTGATGTACAGACATAATAATCCGATCTTTTTTTTTCTGCACTCACTCACTGAGCATAAATGAATTTGCTGAACGCGTCCCTAAACAAAGGAACTTAAGGCAAAAAGACTGCTCAAAAATAAACATCTCCGAGATTATAGTATATTTATGATTGTTTTCGAGTAAGGTTGGTTCAGGTGAGGTACATAATTGTGTAGCAGCTCAACATGTCACCGAGCAACAAAGTCACCCAAGAAAGCTTAACTGGTCATTACAAATTAAAAAAAAAAAAAATCACTTTGTTCTCATCTAAAATACAAATTTGATAATACCTGAAAACAGAAGGGTGTGCTGACACAGACTGAGGGTTTTCCATGCAAAATGGAGTGGTCATGACAGACAAGCAATACTTAACTACTGTAATCTGGCAAGTGCTGTTAACAGCAAGCACCCCTCTTGATGGATGTGTTTCTTAATTGCAGACAAAAAACAAATATCTTGTGCTTTTCAAGGAATCTCTATTGGTAATGCCATCATTTAGGTTTCTCCCACCACTGCTCCATTAACATCTATTCATTTGGCAAATCATTTTATTAAAAAAGACAAGGTAGTCCAGGGTTGGAAACCATGCTCAAGGGCCACTAAATAACAACTCCAACAGATGTTGATGCTCAATTTTCTGATCACTAGCATCACCAGAATCATCATTTTTTGAGGTAACCATGGTTCCTGGCTATCTTCCTGAGGTGCCCCTGCCCTGAACATTGTGTTTTTCCCTGGTTGAACACACCATATCCATCTAATCAGTTAATTTAAAGGACCTTCCTGATGCAGTGTGGGTAAGCTGGAGAGGGGGAAAAACCCCATAAAAACTGCAGGGCTGGGGTACTCCATAATCAAGGCTGGAAAACACTGTCAGGGCTTTTTAGAATCATGCAACTAAGATTTCTCTGCAGAGGACTATAATCTGCCATGGATATTTTGTAGTTCTTTCCAAGTGTGTAATTTGTTGTTGGGTTTTATTGCTCTCGAGCAAGTTACATTACATTAGAAAAAAATTCAGCCATCTCCTGCTCTGTGGAACTCGGAGAAAGGTGTTTCTAACAGTTGGATCAAAATATATCATTTGAAAATAATCAAACACGAGTGGCCTTTTGATAAGACAATGGAGAACAAATGGTGAAAGGTTGTCACTTATTCTCGATGAGGATCTGGACCTTGTGAACCAAGTCTCGGGCCATCACCAGAAGCTGTGGAACATCATGCCGCTCAGCCATTTCTGAAATGAAACATAATTGAGTGTAGAATCATGTAATTCATTCATCTTTAGGTTACTGTTTTATCCTGGTCGGGGTCACAATGGAGCTGGTGAGTGTGTTCACACACTCATTTACACCTACGCACAATTTAACATTACCGATCCGCCTACCAGCATGGCAGAACCCAGAAGAAACTCATGTGGATAAGGAAGGAACATACACAGAAACTCCATTCATACAGTAACTTGCGCTCAGGATCTAACTGGGGACTTTGGAGCTCCAAGGCGCCAACACCAAACGTGAGAGTGTAGGTATAAAGGTATTGCCCTTTATAGGCAGCTTACCATTGAAGAACTTGATAATGTCTGTGAAGTCCATGTTGTTCTCCAAAATGATATCTCTGTATAACTCAACCAGTGCCAAGGCAATAAACAGCACAAAATGGCCAGAGGAGATGGTACGCGCCGCCCAGATGGTCTCCCATACGGAGAACACGTCATCATACACCATTTCTTGAGACACAAATAAGATTTACTCATGTTGTGATACAAAGTGGTATTATTTTCTGTTGGTAATATTAAGCCATAATTGTTTGACAGTACCTCTTTTAAAGTCTAAGAGGAACCATCGGTAACAGAAGTAGAAATGGGTGTAGTCTCCATTCTGTTGCATCAGCTCAAAAAGCTCAGAGTCAAGAATCTAAACATTCGGAAAGTAAACACTACTGTAGAAAAAAATAATTAACCACATTGCTAAATTTGTTTCATGTAGTCATACCTGAATAAGGGAACGCATGTTGGCAAAATGGGTGTCCATTGCGCCACCATGAGGAAAGTTCTGATTCATTCTTTTCATGAGCTCTGTAAAGCAGCTAAATGCCATGGCCTCTGAGGGGAAAAAAGAGAGGGATAGTAAAACTGTGAGTCAAATCAACTCAAATACTTGGTGAATGCGGCTAGACAATGATTCACTTGTTATTTATAAGCAGCAGGGCAGCTTGGTGTGAACCTACCATCATCAAGAATAACAAGCAGAGGCGCAAGCAAGTCGCACATTCCTTGCACGTAGCCAATATCTAGATGCTGCCAAACATAGCTATGAAAAAAAAGGAAAAAGAACACAAACAAACTTAGGAACATTTGTGTTGGATGTGTTAAATATTTCATATAACACTTTTTCAAAGGAGGGAAAACAAGGTCTGTCAGATTTACCTGCACATGATGTTGCGTAGCTTCTCCAGATTGGCAGTGGTAAAATACCAGTAGTTTCTGTCACATCTTTGGACGTCTTTGTCAATACGGTGAAGATTGAGGGTATACAAGTCTAGAAGTTCTTGCTATAGACCAAAACAGCAACGATTAATGAACATAAGATGCTTCTGGGATTTACACATGAGCATTCCAGCAGAAAGACACTGAAGGACATGAAAATACTTTTGAAGTAGATAGAAGATGTCAATTATCTTACAGAGTAAGTAGTTCCAATAGAGGACACTGGAGATGCAACATCATTTTTATGGTCTCCTACAGCTAGGGAGTCTGGTTTGGGGAACAGACTCTCCATCTCTGGCTCTTCTTCAGACAAGGCTGATTCGGTGGCCTCTGGGCTGGTGGTCTGACCTGCCTCCATGCACAGCTTCAGAGCAGGCATACCTACTGCAGCCTTCTCTGGTGGCATCGTCAGAGCCAAAGGTGGACCCAGTGTAACAGGAACATTGGCCAAGATATCCTCTGAAGGCATATAAACCAAAGCAGCTGGGATTTCCTCCATTTCCAGGGCAGATGGTGAGTCATCAGATGAATCTGGAGATTGTTTTGATAATGGCATCATGGAAATGCAGCTGTCAAGCACAGGTTCATTCATTTGTTTCATTAATGCCTTGGTTCTGTTGGAATCATAAGCCCAGTTCATTATAGATTTCATATCTGGCTTATCAGCATTAGACGGATTGTTCATTATTAATGCAATATCTTGTGATTCAGAGAGAGGTTGCGGAGGCTCTATGTCCAAAGACTCCTTGTGAGAGTTGCTCGTCATTTCTGATTCAGAAATGGGTTGAGATGCCATTGTTTCTTTTTTTCCCGAAGGCTGTATGTCAGGGGCACTGGTAATCTCTGATTCAGAATGAGATTGAGGAGGCATTGTTTCTTTTACCAAAGACTCCATGTCTGGAGCATTGGTCATCTCTGATTGAGAAAGAGGTTGAGGCAGCTTAATCTTTTTTTCCATAGGCTCCATGTCAGGGGCACTGGTCATCTCTAATTCAGAGAGAGTTTGAGGAGGCTTCGTTTCTTTTTCCAATGGCTCCATCTCAAGACAACTGGTCCTCTCTAAGTCAGATGAAGGTTGAAGAGGCCTTGTTTCTTCTTCCCAGGGTCCCATGTGAGAGCCGTGGGTCCTCTCTGAGTCAGACAGAGGTTGAGCAGGCTTTGTTTCTTCTTCCCAGGGCTCCATGTGAGAGCCACAGGTCCTCTCTGAGTCAGATAGAGGTTGAGGAGACTTTGTTTCTTTTTCCAAAGACTCCATGTCTGGGTCTCTGGTCATCTCTGACTGAGAAAAAGGTTGAGGCAGCTTAATCTCATTTTCCATAGACTCCATGCTAGGGGCACTGATCATCTCAAATTCAGAGAGAGATTGAGGAGGCTTCATTTCTTTTTCTGTAGGCTCCATGTCAGGGGGACTGTTCATCACTGATTCCGAAAGAGGTTGCGGCAGCTTAATTTCTTTTTCCAATGGCTCCATCTCAGGGGTACCGGTCATCTCTAATTCAGAGAGAGGTTGAGGAGGCTTTGTTTCTTCTTCCCAGGGCTCCATGTGAGAGCCACGGGTCCTCTCCGAGTCAGATAGAGGTTGAGGAGACTTTGTTTCTTTTTCCAAAGACTCCATGTCTGGGTCTCTGGTCATCTCTGATTGAGAAAGCGGTTGAGGCAGCTTAATCTCGTTTTCCATAAACTCCATGCTCAGAGCACTGGTCATCTCAAATTCAGAGAGAGATTGAGGAGGCTTCATTTCTTTTTCCATAGGCTCCATGTCAGGGTGATTGTTCATCACTGATTCCAAAAGAGGTTGAGGCAGCTTAATTTCTTTTTCCAATGGCTCCATCTCAGGGGTGCTGGTCATCTCTAATTCAGAGAGAGGTTGAGGAGGCTTTGTTTCTTCTTCCCAGGGCTCCATGTGAGACCCACGGGTCCTCTCTGAGTCAGATGGAGGTTGAAGAGACTTTGTTTCTTTTTCCAAAGGCTCCCTGTTAGGGTCATGGGTCACCTCTGTTTCAGAAAGAGGTTCAGGGGGCTGTGCTTCTTTTTGCGAAGTCTCCATGTGAGGGGGACTGGTCATCTCTGACTTTGTGAGTTCTTCAGTATTTGCAGGTGGACTTCTATCTATGGTCTTTACATCTTCCACAGAACCCTCTTTTATCAGTGTCCTGAGAGAATCGCACATGGTAGATGTTTCTTTGTTTGCTTGCATTTCTAAAGCAATATTCTTCTCAGTTTTGTCTTTATAATCGTTAAACTCCATGTTTTCTTGAGTTTCAACCACCATTTGTGAGTCCCTAATTCCCTCTAAGGATTTTGTGATCTCTTCAGAAGTAGCCTCTGATAACTGAAGTATTTGCTTGCTTTTCTCATTGCTATCTGAAGGTTTTGCATTCTCTTCAAAATGCTCAGAAATTGTGTTTTCTGCTGGTTCAGAAAGAGTCAACTCAGATTTTTCATTTAAATCCAATTGAGAGTCCATGGATTTGATTGTGTCAGTCCTGCTAACTTCTTTGGCTTCAGAATTTTTTAGCTTCTCATTTTCCTGATGTTTGTTCATCTCATCTTCTGGAGCAAGAGCTCCTGTAGGTGCTTTGATGAGATTCCCCTTCCCTGTGCCCAGAGCCAGTGAGCTCTCTTCTGTTGGTTCTTGTTTGAGCTTGTCTTCAAGGCTAGAGCTGGTTGGAAGGTCCACAGTCCTATCAGAAGTCACTGTGGATGTCTCTGGTAGTTTGATTTTGGTTCCATTCTCTTGTGTTGAAGCATCCTCTGTGCTTGGGGAGCAATCTGAGAGCCCAGATGTGACTGAGAAGTTGCGAGAGGATGGATGTCCAGAGTCTGGAGAACTAGTGCAGTTGGGAAGAGTACCATTTGGGATTTTAGGCTGGGGCTTCTCATCTTTAGGTTTAGGTTCAGATTCAATTGGGTCAACCTCATCGACAGACCCAAACACCTGCAGAAAGTCAGGACAGCTAGCAGTGAGACAAATGCTAATGGAACTTTGGTGTTAAAAAATCTTGATATGTATCTGTTGGGCCACACCTGAGTGCTACTGTTGGAGTCACACTGGGAGCAGGCATTGCTGTGTTTCTCTGAGCTACAGCTCTGGGATGACTGGACAGGAAAAATTTACAGCGATGCATCACAATATCATTCATTCATTCATTCATTCATTCGGCTATTCATTATTCTCTCAAGCCATATATTGAACCAGATTTGCAACAGAGCACCACGTTATGGTTAGTATTTATGCTTAAGAATAATTGATGTATTGGGTGAGTCCAGAACCCTGCACTGGATGTTTGAGGATATTTCTACTACCACTGACACCTGCATCTGTGAAGGAATTTACCACAATTAGCAGTTGTAGTCTTCTGGACTATAACATCATTTGGTCCTTCATTAATAGCTTAATCAACATTAGCCAGAGGTTTCTTGCCCATGTCTTACATCAGTGCTGATCGTGGAGTCCTGTCGAAGATCCACACTTGCGCCAGAAGCACACTTAGCAAGGGCAGCAGCATGTTGCTCCTTCTCGCGCTGCCTCACTATGGCCTCACAGCCCAGCCACTCACTCATGGTTTGCTCATAACAAGCTCGAACCTGCTCATCCACCTGTGGAACACGCCATACTCAGGATGTCTGATACCTCAAAGCATTTATTCATTACTATCGGTTAGGAGTGCCTTGCACCATACCTCCTTTCTCTCTTCAGGAGTCATAGTGAAGTGGTAGTGGCCTAGCAGGAAAGGCCACACCTCCTTACGTAGGGTGGGGTCTACACCACCATAGTACACAAGCCGGAGAAGTTCTGCCTCTTCATAAGCCTGCCAGGGAGAAACCAAATGTGAGGTTAATTGGAGCTTTCAGTAACTGATGCAACACCTGTATGCAAGGCTTGTGGGCTGCAAGCGTTGCATTATTATGTAAAAATTCAAAAGTTTGTCTAAGAAGCCTTACAGAACTATCTTGAAGAAATGTCTTCCACACTTCTGCAGAGAGGCCTCCTTTGGCATCATAGGGAATATCGGGCTCAATGATAGTTGGATTGACTAGAGCAGACAGATGTGTGCGGACTGTGGACAGGTGACGGCAGTAGGCCAACCCTAAATGGCAGAAAGGTATGAGGAGTTCACGTACCCTCTAAAGGTACTATGGGTAATAAAGACAATTTTGGAGATGTTACATACAGCCATAGAAGGCGCGAGAAATGATCTGGTACTTCATGGTCTCACAAAGCAATTTCAGTGGCGCCCTGCACAACGATGAAAAAATACAATATTAAGAAATTTGTATTTGTGTGTCTCTGTGTTTTTTAAAGCATGCACAGGTATGCTGCTAATTTCATACTAGCCTGTCATGATTGCACCCATTGGGAATTCCACCTTCAGATGAACCATTCTGAGAGCATGAGGAACAAGAAGACTTCCTTGGTGCTGGCTGCCACATGGTCATGCTCTGGTCCATCAGCTCTGGGCCAACTGCATCATTATAAGAGCATCCATATTGTAGTTACTTGCTGCATTTTCATCATCACCATCACCCTGTTTGCCATTATTCATTTAATTTTTTTACTGGAGAAATATGGCTTTAAAACAGGAGTCTTATCCACAAAGGGCTGGAGTGACTACAGGTTTTCATTGTAGGCAATCAGGAGCCACACATTATCCCACTTGTTAAATCAGTCAATCTTGGACTGTATTCATTAAATACACCTATTTTTCTGGAATGAAACCTGCAGCCACACCTGCTCTTTTGGGACAATACTGAAGACCTCTGCTCTAAAGTTCAAGACTAAGGAAATAAACAGTGACGGACCAAACATTTCTCTCTTTCTCCAAAAATATAGCGGACCATGAGGTTGACGGTGCACAATGGACAGACAGAGGTATGAGAGGATGCTAAGGAACATGTGATGTGTGGCAAGTCCACACAAGATGAAGGAAAAGCAAATACTTCACAATGACGGTCCATACAACAGTGACAACATAACATACAACCACAATATAACCACATCTCATTTTATTGAACCACATACCAAACTCCTGACTGCCTGGATATATTATCCGAAACACATAATCCGTTGCTTCATCCTCATCCTTGTCAGAAAATGACTCGCAGGAGCTGTGTGGGCTTCTTTTCCGTAATTTTGGGAAAACCTTTCCCTGTTAAATAACAAAAGTTGCATACATTTTACAGAAACAACTGTGGTACTGTCCTAGCTTCGAACTGATGAAAGATTTGTTGATTTCCATGCCAACCTTTCCCCGCTGGGACCAGAGAGGAGGATCAAGCTGTCCATGTGGAAGGAGCCCTGTCTCGAGACACGTGAGGAACTGCAGCAGATGGCCTCCTTTTGGAAAACGGAATGGTGGCCTCTGGATCCCATCCTGGCTCACTAACACCACAGTTCCACCACTGTCCACTGAAGACAGGGAAAATATTCAGTTTGCAATGCAGGATTGTTCAGACATGTACACAATGAATACTGAAAGATGCAGTTAATTTACTATGGATGATTTTACCTTGTTGATGGCAATGCAAATAGACAATTTCCTCGAGGCGAATGCTCATTGCATAATCCCAATAGACGCTGTTAATTGAAAGTGCTTGTCAAAGCAACATACAAACCAACCCAGACAACAATGCAATCATACATCTTCCTCTCTGGATTACAGTAGTATTAAGATACGTCTACCTTTTTTCATAATCAAACTCTCCCATGTTGCCATTCATCAACTGGTTTGGTGTCCACTTCAATGTCATTAACTCTGCAGTCTGATGGAGTGATAGGTATCCTGGGATCGCTTCCATGTCATCTGTCTACAGGAATAGATGTGAACTCTAGTAACGTAGTTCATTCAGGCCACTCAATACAGTCATAATAATTCTGGAGTAATTTCAGCAGGTTACATACTGGCTGGACGAGAACATTATTCTTGCCAAATAGCAGTGTGGCTCTGGAGTTCTGATGGAGAGATTCCACATAGTCCCGAGCCCACAAGGAGGGCCTGTCATCCATACTACCACTTGACTGCCTTTTCTGAATCTACTCAAACAAGTACACATAGATTGTAGCATTGTGATTATTTGTAAAGGACATATATTCTCCACTTAAAATTCACATTCTAAAGGCAGAAAAGCTACAGTACTAACAAGAGCAGGGCGCTTGGTGGGTGAGTCCTGGCGACAGTAGCCACTATGAATACGGTGTCTCTGCACCAGTTCGTCAGCTGAAGGATCTGTCCAAAAGTGGTTAGCTGTCTTCGCTTTAGTGTACTCCAGAGCACAGGGACCAACTAGAAGAGTTAAGGTGGGACAAAGACATTATTTAAAAAAATAATTTGTCCAGCTAGGGCGGCACGGTGGTGTAGTGGTTAGCGCTGTCGCCTCACAGCAAGAAGGTCCGGGTTCGAGCCCTGTGGCCGGC
>JAODOF010000018.1:6065455-6078548 GCA_027576175.1 Sciades proops | reverse complement strand
TGCATTTATTTAATTCCTGGGCTCCCATCTGTAACAGGGAGTGATGTCGCATCCCATTAATACACTTTACAATAGATGATTAGATTCTAATAGAATAGATGAGCCAGAATAATTGGTGATCTTTTTTAATGGGCCCCGACTTGTTACAAGTATGAATAGGTGGGCCTCAAAGCTGAAAAGATTGAGAAGCCTTGGTTTAGGCAACTAGGTTTGTTCTTTACAATGTTACCTAGGTGATTTTAAATGAAGTCCAGTTACCTCGGGGTGAGTTGGGTTCCACTGGAAAGGAGCCAGGTTTGTTTAGCTTTGTAAGTAACGCATGTTTTTGTTTTCACTGCGTCTGAATCCCTCGTTAACAATGACCGATAGTAGCTGATCGTCAAAAGCAACGTTCTGCCGGGTTTTTTTTTCTTCTCTAGCTGGCCGACAAGGAAACAAGAGCTGTATCGAACCCATACATGATACTGATTTCTAACCCGTCCGTATGTTTTCATTTGCCTTCCAGATCTCCGAAAATCCTTTGACCAAGAGCCTTTGGGGAAAGAGGTGTCTCTCGAACAGGAAGTGCTCCTCCAGTGCCGTCCACCTGAAGGAGTTCCTGCTGCAGAGGTGCGTCATGTTGACCTCATCCACTACCGTAGCACACAACAAAGCAACACCGCAGCACTCTGCTGATGGAGTTTATATCAAATTAGAGACTGCCTTTTGTTAGCAGAACAAAGGCAAGCCAAAGTCCATGCTAGCTGACGAGCAGATAACTAAATCACGAAGCCTAAATGTCAGACTTTGTTTAGAAACATTTGCCTCAGTGGCCACCTGTTAATCTGTATTTAGCTGCACGGGACATATTGATCCGGACATCGATTGTACCTACAGCGGACTGTCAAATGAACTTGGCCTTACTATACCAGAAAGTTCCAGCTAAATAGAATTAACACACGTCCTTTTTTTTTTTTTTTTGGCAAAGCTTTCTGGTTTCTTTGAAAAGAAAAGAAAAGCTCTTAAAAGGAAAGCATGCATTTTTACAATGACATGAAAAATACAATTTAAAACCCTCAAGCGCAATGACGAAAGGCTACGTTGCACCCCTCGAGTACAAATTTATGGAAAATCCATGAGCCGAGCATCCTGCAGGCAGGCTTAACCAACCAAATGGACAGATCTGAGAGGAAGTATTACTGTTACAACCTCACGCTCTGGTTTTTTTCTTCACCAGCCTAATAATCATCTGAACACGTGTCAACCTTTACCTTTATCATATCTACTGTAGAACTGTTCTTCAATCTGTAATACGGGAATGCTAAATAGGAGTGTGTATGCGTACAAAATAATGGCACAAAGAAGTTGAGGTTATGCATTACGTTAGGGTTATGTATAATTTCTTTTAAAAGGTCTCTAACAGAAAAGACTTTTTATAGAAAAAAAAATATTTTTTATATATATATATTTTTTTTTTCCCTTCCTGGCTCAAGGCACACTTTGTGCAGTGGTTTAAACGGATGGCTCGGTGCAGATAAGAAGCTCTTTGAAGCCCTGTTGCAGCTTTTGAAATGTAGCTCTGGATATTTCCTACAGACTGCAAATGCTTCTGCAGAATGATCACTTATGTCTCCAGAGTCTTTGTGAATATTAGCACAAATAATGCTAATAACGCTGAAGGAGTGAATTAAACCTGTGCTGTTCTCGGAAAATAGCCAACGATGACATGGCTGGATAGAAGGTGTTACTATTCTCACATCAAAGCTAATTATTTTCCAATATCAACACATCACATGGAGTACTTTTACTTCGAGAGCAATTTGCCAACGATTACAAATTTGTCAAAGAACGACTTGTAATTTTTATCCATTTGTAGTTACATTTAAATGTTTAGCGTAACTGTAAGCAGTTGTTCCGTCACGAGGCGCAAAATGCAGCTTGTCATGTTAAAAAGAAAATGGGAAAACACAAAGACTTTCTTGTAACAGACGGTTACAAACCACTGACACCGGAGACTCCTTCCGTAAACGTTAAATACAATAAAACCGATAATTTGCGCTAGCATTGGTAACGCAAATTGTTACTCTCACTCAGGATTTTCTCCTTTCTTCTTCTTCTTATTCTCCTAGCATTTTTTTAGTATGCTATTTCTTCCTCAGTTTTCAACCAATCACCAAATTTCACATACAGAATACCTCTGGGCTGAATTACGTTGCTGTGACTTTTGGTATTGATCCGGATCACTGAATCGGAATGATCCATGAAAAAAACGGCTTTTTTCTTCACTAAGCATCATTCTCTATCTCTTACCGTTCCGGACCTATAGGGTACGGTGACCAGACGTCCCGGTTTGTAACAGTTAACGCAAATCACTGTGACTTTAGTCACGGTCTCTATCTAGTTGTGGATGTTGTTGTTATACGTTTTATCCAGTTTGTTGATTATTAATCGCAAATTATACATCCAAGTACCTGTTGTTACTATAGAAACGATAGTGTATTAGAATAAGCGCACTAATCCGAGCCGACAGTCAAAACTCCTGTCAGAGCTCCTGTTATGGAAAACGAATCAATCAGTCATATTTGAGAATTCAGCATAGCTGCAGTTTCGCATGTGATGCAGCATCTCTAGCAGAGAAATCCTGTATCCCAATCAGCCTGGTGCCAAACATCAGCATAGTTAATACTCAACCACAAGCACTTTGCTGCATGTGCTGCCGAGCTTGAAAACAGCGCCCTCTCATTCCCGATTGGGTCATGGATCAGTGGCGCAAGGAATGGGAGGGGGTGTTAATTCCACCTTGCACAATTACATCCCTGAGCCCTCCACTAAACCTGCTGAACCATCTTCACACCGGTTGGGGAGAACCCAGGCCTTCCTCCACACCTTTGGCGCGGCAGCTTCTGAGAACTGCTCCTGTGGCGCGCCCCCCCAACTGTGAGCTACCTACTCGAACCCTTCGGTGCCCCCAACAGAATCCTGGGGCTAAAGACTCTTGATGGCCCCTCTGTCAACTGGCTCTCTCACCCCGACCTCCCACTGTGACTCCTGGTCGGTTCATGCGAACGATGACGAGCATCTCTAGTTTTAAAATCCATCCTTGCATTTTATATCCACCGCAGAATCACCTTCTTCACATAGTGCATCCTGGTGGCATTTCTTCCCCAAGCTGCGATGCACTGTGTGTAGCCAACATTCACCTTTTCATCAATTTGTACTCCAGAAGCTCTTCTATAGGATCGGACCAGACAGACTAGCATTACGCGTTTGCCCATTTTTCCAGCTTCCAACACATCAACTTTGAGAACCGTCTGTTCATTTGCTGCATAATAAATCCCACCCCTTAACAGGTGCCATTGTAACGAGACAATCAATAATATTCACGTCGCCTGTCAGCGGTTTTATGGCTGATCGGTGTATAATCAGTCTAAACAATACAATCTCTTCGGAGATCCTAGATTTACGTTTCATGTGTAAAAGTAGCTCAGAACTGTAACCACTGAACCCCTGCTCCTCCTTTTTCGGTCGTTCATTTCACATTTTATGACACCTTATTACTCTCAGCCGATAATGACCCTGAATATAATCTGTGCAATAGAAATAGCGTTTTAAAAATGATGATTCATGATCATTAGAGAAACGAAGCCAAGGCCATAAGGCTTTATGTGTTAAATAGTTAATAAATAAACCGTGCGCTTGGCTGAATGGCTCTACTGAGTATTTTAGGAATCATATTAATATTACAGAGATGATTTTCAGGTCATTTTGACCTGAGAGTAACGAGTAATGTCGTTGTATGCTTGAAACTAAAATGTGTTTTTTGGGTTTTTTTTTTGGGGGGGGGGGGAATTCAGTTTTTATTTAAACTCCCACTACACGTACACACACACACACACACACACACACCATCAGGAGGATTGCTGAACATGCCCATTTCCATTAGCATTGTTTAGATTGCTAATTGAAATCGGAGGAGGAAAGCACCTCAGTAATTATACGTCGTCACTCCACGTAAGATTTCTACTTTACCTGGAATAATTACAAGTAATTTCTTGTACTCCTACTGAATTACATTTGCATGCAAGTAAAAAGTTTGCACTTGTACATTTAGACAATCCAGAAACTCTTTACAAAGCTCATTATCATGACTCATATCCCGAGTCACGATTTTTTTTACTTCATTTATACCACAGTGCTATTACATTCCTGGTTCTGATTGGTCAGAAGCGCAAGTTTATACAAGCGCTCATTGAAATACGTTATCGTTTCTATAGTAACAACTTGCACAGGGACTTGCATGTTGGATATCCACTCTATGTAAATATTTAAAAAAAAAAAAACGTGTAACTGTTGAACTGTTGATATGGTGACCTATTGTGTGTTTACGGAAGGAGACGGCGGTTTCTCAGTAACACGGTGACCAACAGGAGAAGCTACCAGCTTGTCTTGTGGACATTCCACAACCTTTACATGTAACTCCAGTGTAAATGGATTAAAAAAGTATAACTTTTTGTCGGTCGGTAATAAATAATCTTTGGGTTGTGCCGTTATTCGAAAATCAACTTTGGGTGGGAAGAGTCATCAGACTACCTACATTGATTTATTTTCCTGGAACAGAACAACATGTTTCTGAAGTGTTGAATTAATATTAATTCATATTAATTACACTTTTTAAAAAAAATAAATAAATAATTTTGGGGGGGGTTTTTTAGTTGCAGCATGTGAATTCAGAAAAAAAAAAAAAACTTTTTACACAAATTAAGCCATGTGGATTGTTTTTTTTTTTTTGTAAAAATGATTAAAAATTTCTTTTTGTTGTTTTACTTTTAAACACTAAGTATGGACAGATTTTAGCTTCTGATTAAACGTGATTTTGACTTCGACTTTTTTCCTGAATAAGATTTTAAAATACAGTATATTTTACTTAAACATATATATTTTTTTTCCATTTTATTTTTTCTTTTTATCCTTGATTGAAATGCACAGAGTATCTGTTGAATATTTTGAAATAAAATGTAGCCTATATTTGAGGCGGCATGTGACGGATAAAACTGAGGAAAACTGTTTTCTGGGTAAAATCACAGGGATGTCAGATGCCGATTTGAAAGCAGAGAGTGCCGATTTGATGTTGCTCTGAAAAGGGGCTTTGGCTGACCTGGAAATGGGCAGTTAAATCACTGGAACTGTGGCGCCTCCACCGCTGATGGAAGTGCTGACAGTACTAAGCGGGCCATAATCAGCGGGGAGCTGCTCACTTCTGATTTTCGAAAATGGAGAGTGATTTCTTGTTTCAAAAAAAGAAGAACCGATGTTAATGCTGAAGCAACACCTAAGGCAAAACTGATTTAACATTTTAGACATGGAAAAAAAATGCTTAAGGAATTAAAAAAATACAAGTGTTTATAGACCTTTAGCTGCAAACAAGATGAATGGAATTGACGTCCAGTCAGCAGGTTACGGGTTTTTTTTTTCCTTTGCACTCGTATCTTTGTCAGCGCTAAAGCAACATTTTCTTCTATACATCTTTTTTGATTGAGGTCTCTCTCTCTCGGTCTCATTCGCTCTCTCTCTCCGTTCGTCATGGTGTTTCTTGCAGAAAGGGCACATCGAGCCAGAATGGCCATAATGAGAAGTCTAGCAAGCCAGGAATGAAATTACACAGATCATGCAATGCAATAAGGACTCGTTGTGTCTTCAGCGGTGTAAACAGCTCGCCTCGGGGCTGTGAGCGAGAACACAAGTCCTTCCTCCTTCATTCATTTTCTCTCTCTCTCTCTCTCTCTCTCCACACATACAACAGCATTTCTCTCTGCAATGACATCTAGCACATTTTGCTTTTCTCTCTCTCTCTCTCTCTCTCTCTCTCTCTCTCTCTCTCATATCCTGCTAAGCAATTACCTCTGGCGTAAGTGACAACAAGCTCAGAGTGAGCGTTAAAAAACGATACAATTTGATTTATTTCCCTCACCGTTCTTTAATGAGATTGGCAGAAACATTAGCGTAGATGCTGAGAGATCGTCAGCAGCTCAGAAAGCTGATCTAGAAGTTTTCTTAGAGAGAGAACAGAATGGGATTGGTTCATAGGCTGGTGAGAGCATTGACACTGTGCATCTGCTGCCCTGTCGGCATGACTGAGTGCCAGGATCTGGCAGCGAGAAGCAGAAACCGCACAGAATCGGACAGAGCCGGGGTTAGCGCCGCCTGCCAGGCCTGTCGGCTCACATCAGCTCCTCAGGACACTGAAGGATTTTCGGCATGACTAAACCGAAGGTGTGTTTTTGGCGGCACGCGGTGGCCTTTGTCATCCTGCCAGATTAGTTCCCGGCTCACCTCATCTCTAGTTGAAGAAGTAAATCCAGACCTGTGGTTGCCTTTTTCTTTTCAGGAGTTAGGTTTTCTTGATCAGTCTTGCAGAGGAAAGCAGCTAATGCATGCTCAAAAATCACCAGAAGGCACTGGATGACATCATGGACTAATTTGTTGGCTCTTCATTATCATAACAAAACATGTTACATGAAGGAGGTTTTCTAAACGGAATAGAGTTTTATTAGAATAGAAAATAAGTCTGGAATAAACCACCCAAGACAGCGCTGTTCTAGGAAAATAATCAGTGACAGGGTGGGGTGAGGTGCTGACTTTCCCATAGAGGAAAACCTGTGATCTGACTTACAGCCTCCTGTCAGAGCTGCTATTATAGGAAATTAATCGACAATCTTTGACCAATCAAATTTGAAATTTAACAGCGCTGTGAAATAATACTGTACATTCTAACTTGTTTCTTATACAGTGAAGTCTGTGCTGATGGCACTACAAACTGCGTATGTATAGTATTCAGGGATTGGTCATTGGATACAGTAGTGATCAGTGACTAGTGTTTGGTTGATGGAAACAGTAATGGCTACTGATCAACAACGACCATCAATAATTCATTGTCGGGAAAAATGGTGATTAGTGATTGGTCATTGGAGACGGTGGTCATTAGTCTTTGGAAATGGTGATTGGTTATTGGGAATAATGGTAGTTAGTGATTGTTGGGGAAAATAGACGATCAGTGATTGGTGGTTGGGGAATAATGGTGATTAGTGATTGGTCACTGGAAACAGTGGTTATTGACTGGTCTTTGGAAATAATGGTGATTAGTGATTGTTGGGAACAGTGGTAGTGAATGAATGTTGGAAACAATGATTACCAATGATTAGTCATTGGAGACAGTGGTCACTGGTCTTTGGAAATGGTGATTAGTGATTGGTTATTGGGAACAATGGTGGTTAGTGACCGCTGGGAACAGAGACGAGCAGTGGCGGTTGAAGAAAATGGTGATCAGTGATTGGTCACTGGAAAGAGTGGTTATTGATTGGTCTTTGTAAATAATGGTGATTAGTGATTGTTGGTTATGGGAAATGACCATTGGTCATTGGAAAGAATGGTGATTAGTGATTGGTCATTGGAAACAGTAGTGATCACTAATGGTGGTCAGTGTTGACTGAACCTGAGCGGTGCTGGGGAGCCATATCAGGTGCAGGATATTCACCAACCTGTGCTCAGGAAGACTTCAGGTTTGTCACTAGGCTCTTTTTTTTAATAAATTATCCAAAGATGTCTAAAAAGTCACCAAATCCAAATTGGCGAAAGTGTTCCCGATTCTTGTCTTCTCCTCGTGTCTTCTTCTGCTTTCTTGTTCTTTTTCCTCCTATGTACTTCTACAGTCTCAGGCATCTTAAGTTTCACAAATCTCCCGGAGAGAAAACAGATGGCTTGTGGCTATGGCTGTGTATGCATTTACAAAAAATGTGCAATGATTACTCTTCCAAAAAGGAAAAGCAAAGATATCTCCCAACAGCAGACAGGAACCTGAAAGAGAGAGACGAGACGAGCTGAAACGCCAAAGCTACGGCTCGCGTTTGATCCACGGCATAACTCTTGATGTGCGCGGGGAAGGAAAAACAATCTGATTAAGCAGGGATTATAGTCTAATGCAATCGTCCATCCTACTTGTGTTGCTCATACATTACGTCCTTTTGTGTGATTTAACTATCAGGCGTTTGGATCAGGTGTACAAATCCCCAATCAAATCAGACTACAGCGGAGTAGAGCACATACCTTTCTTTTCTGGATGTTTCTTGTGTAGTGTATTGCACAAAAAAAGAGGTTTATCAAGATTTTATCAGTTCAGTCAATTTGTGAAAGTGGACCATGATTGCAGGGACGTGTCCTGCTTTCTCTGTTATGACACAGGATTGTACTGTCCACGCACAAGTGATTAGGATTATGTAATGACGGAGGTAACATCAGTCAAACGCAATCGAAAAACCTGTAGAGCGATGCATTATGCTAATGGATTTCTGAAGCCAGCCAGCCATTGTTTGGGCTTGAGAATGTCACCTGTAAATGTAGCATACCACCGCTTGCTATGCAAATGCTCACTCACCATGTTGTTTGCCTCGAAAATGAGGCTTAGGGAACGCGCCGTTTTGTAACCGAAACGTACGAACAATCAGATAATTCATTTCCCCATCACTCAGGAGGCACATAAACATCCAGGCCAATTGGACTCGCAGACTCCATTCACTCGGAAACTTATAAACTCCCTTCCAGGAAGTGCTTTGTCTGTCTGCACTTCGGTCTTGACAGACGAATCCCTAGGCAAAGAGATGTATTTCAGCCTGCCCTTTGCCGGCTCAAGCTGGTGAAACTGTCTTCATCTGATAGTGCCAGCACTTCCAAAGCCATACAAGGAAAACAAGCTGCAGACATTTATCTTGGCACCTTCTCCTGCCCATTAAGAATGTGCATGACACTGTGACTATGGCTTTTTTTTTCCACTGCAAAATAGCACAGCAGTTGGGTCATTCGTATGAATCATGTGCTGTGAATATATTAGAGCCATTCATTCAGATTCACTGCGTCTCTGGAGTTTGCTTTACATATGTTTCCATTCCCTTTGCATTTGAATGGGTTTAATGAAATGAAAGTTTTATTATTATTATTATTATTAGTTGTTTTTTGCTCCCAATTTATAGTTTTGCTTTCACAAGCATTCATCAGATGATTTTAAGAAATGAATTTTAGCTGGAGGGGGTCAAGGATATGAAGATGAGGCAACCCTTTGAAAAGCCTCACTATTTATTTCCTCCCATGAACTCTTTTATGCTTTTATGTGCCGCGAAAGAGCTCGATCACAAGCAAGCAAAAGCTTCTTCTTTTCTTTTTTTGCCTTTCTTTCCCGTCCTTTCATGACCCCCTTTTGCAAGAGCACCGTTTTGGCAAGGCCATAAAATGGTCTTAAGTCTGCGCTCTGAAAGGAGGCTGTATTTCTGTTTCTCTCTTCTTTTCTCATGGATCCTAGAAACACTTGTCAGAGTGCTTAGATAAAGACAGGGTTCAAAGGTGATGGCATGCCGACGCGCTTGGTGAGCCCGTCACCATGGCAGCGGAGTTTTTCATTCAGGCAGTTGCTGGGCAGCCTGGGGTCCTGCCGCGCACTGGTGGGGAGAAAGTTATTGGCTCACCCTGGGGTAGAGGCCTACGCTGCCTCCGAAAAACACTGACCCATTTTACACAGCCTAGGAGACGGCTGGAGGAACGTCCCAGTGCCTCGCTGGTCGCCGCAGGAGTGCGGTACTATTCGCCAACTTCGAAGCATCTACGTGCGCTCAGAAATCCAGATTTTCTCTCTGCACTGAATACGATGAACATAATTTAATTTAACATTTATAACTTTGTTTATTATTGGGTATTGAATTTTAGCACTTGCTAAGGTTTTACTGAAATAATAGCTAGTCTAAGGTTAGTTAGCTAGCTGTGCAACTTCTCAGTATAAATGTTTAACTTAAGGTTTCCTAGCTTGCTATGGAACCTGTACGCAATATAATAGTTGATCTAAAAGTTAGCTAGGTAACCTGTACGCAATATAAGTTACCCTAACTTTAGCTAGCTTACTAGGAAACCTATCTACTATTTCATACGATATAAAACTTACCCTAAGGTTAGCTAGCTTTCCAGGGAGGTAGTACACAATCGAATAGTTAGCCTAATGTTAGCTATCTTGCTAGGGAACCTGTATTAGTTTACACGATTTTAGAGTAACCTAATGTTAGCTAGCTAGCTTATTAGGGAACACGTGTCCAAAATAATAGTCAGCCTTTTGTTAGATAGCTTGCTAGGAAGGCTTTCGTACACCTTAAGTTTTTCCTAGTGGCACGATATTAAAGCTAGCTTAATGTTAGCCAGTTAGCTGAAGCTTAATTTCAATTAAATTACGTAATGATTAGCTGATGTGCTAGCAAACTTGGGGAGCTAATAAAGTCACTAGTTTTGTCCTGTACTATTTACTTAGATATATGGATTCCTTTGGCCAAACATTGAACACACAACCTACTGAATAGCATGTAATACATTAGCTGTCCACTTTAATAGGAATGCCTATACACATTCACATTCGTGCAGTTTTCCAGTCAGCAGCACGATGTTTAAAATAATGCCGATCGAGGTTAAGAGCTTGTTGATGTACACATCAAACACCAGAATGGGGGGGAAAAAATGTGAGCAATGTGACCTCAGTGCCTCTGACTGACAAATATCCAGTGAGTGTAAAGTTTTGTGGGGTGATAGAGGTCGGTGGAGAAGACGGACTGGTTTGAGCTGACAGGAAGCCTACGGTATAATCGCACTAATAACCACTCTGTACAACCGTGGTGAGCTGAAAAGCATCGCAGGATGGACAACATATCAAACCTTGGGCTACGATAGCAAAAGTCCATATCAGGGTCCAAGAGTAGGAATTTGAGTGGGCACGGAGTCCTGAATAAGACTGTCTGTTTTAATTACAAAACTTTTAATGGAATGATAGTAAACGAGGACCGTGTTTGACGATACATCAGCAGCAGCTCGAGTGATGAGAGTATATAGAGGACGACACAGTAGATAGTTTTTGCTAGCTAGCATCCAGAGTGAGTGAGCCAGGAAGGGCTCGAGGGATTGAGCTCCAACACACTTCATCCTTATTATAATGAAATAGACAACGGTGTGCTTAATGTTATTTAATGCCGTTGTTCAATTAGAACTCTTTAGCTCTCGTTTATCTTGTTATCTGCAATTTTGTTTGGTTGAGGTTCGCTGCGGTGCAGGTCCGCAGGGAATTCTTTTTTTCTTTTTTTTTTTTGCTGAATTAGTGCGTTCACTGTAAAAAGATTTGCAATATTAATGAGGCTGCAGCTACCCACCCTCCACTCCCCCCGCCTCCATGAAACTTGCACACTGCTGAATCAGTTGAGGGTTCATCATTTGTAAATGACTCGCGTTGTGACAGAGAATTCCCCACGCTCGCTCGCTCACTCGCTGCAGTTCACCAAGCTTTTCGATCCTGTGTCGTGTGTACTGTACTGTGAGTGGGAGTTGTCCTTGGCCCGGGTTAGACTTAAGTAAGGGAGGAAGGTGTAAAGTGCAAAGGGGTGCACTTTAGAGGTGTAAAGAGTGTGAGCAGGAAGTGTGAGTTCACTATGTGGGACCTGAGGGCATTACACCGGAATACAGCTCAACGAACAGATGACCCAGGTGCTATTATTGGGGAGTATAAGGAAGCTGGTGTTTGTTCTATTTGAGTTCATCATGTCAGTTTACATTGGAAGATCGGAATGGTGAAACGATGTGGTCTCGGTGACGTGGTTGTTGATGCCAGACAGGGTGGTTTGAGTATTTTAGAAACCGCTGATCTCTGCGCACAAACAGACTCTAGGATTCTCGTAGAATAGTGCGAAAAACAAACAAAAAACATTCAGTGAGTGGTGGTTCTGCGGGGGTTAAATGAAAGAAGGTCAGATGAGAATGGTTTGAACCATGCTGACTCAAATAGCCACTCTTTACAACCGTGGTGAGCAGAAAAGCATCTCATGAACATCGAACATTGAAATGGATGGCCTACAAGAGCAGAAGACCACATCGGATTCCAGTCCTGTCGGTTATTAACAGTTTAATCTGAGGCGACAGTGAGCACAGGATCACTGAATGGTTTTTTTGAATATTTACCATGAACGAGCGTAGACTTCCTGTCAGCTCAGACCAGCTTGGCTTTTCATCTCTGACCTCTCTCATTAACATTAACGAGGCTCACTGATATGACGCAACTCTTATTCGAATACTTTTGTCGTCTTCTAAGCTCTATAGTGAACTGTTAATCAAAACACGAGCTGTTTCTTTAAAATGGATCATTTGTGTGAGGTTAAAAAAAAAAAAACAGAAGGCAAAGGTGTGTTAAGGAGATACAGACGTAAGTCATGAATAAGGCAAATATGGACAAGCAAGGAAGCAGAGTACAGGGCTCCTGTAAACGCTGCGGTTTGGGGAAATTATCATTAAAAGCCTTCTTTAAACCCACCTCGGTCTTTCTGTCTTTCCTCTGTGTAAAACCGCAGCAGTTTGATCAGTTTCTCTCAGCTTGGCAAGGTCACCGCTAACTCATTCTGTGTCACGGCATAGATATCCATCGCACAAATAATACCGTGCGCTCTGGAACATTCCGTGGTATTAATATTTATGCACATTGATTTGCTGCACATTTCCATATTTTTGCTCGTAACAGATATGCCAGGCCTGCGCTACTCCACTTTGATTGAATCAAAACTCAAACTTTTGTGTATCACTTTCTGACAAATTTTGTACACCTTCATCGACGCAGTTTAATGGGAAAGGATAAGAATAATAGACTGGAAAGGGGAAAAAAAAAACAGACGTGTGTAGAAAGAAGGAAAGTTTAGGAGAGCAGGACTGTTGATTCAGCAGAGATCGCAGCGCTGTGAGAACGCATCTCAGGCTGCAAGTTCTGGGAAAGACGCCCCAGTTCTGTGTCTCGTTTAATTTTCTGTAGAACGTTTAACATACGTGGGAACAAGTCCGTAGCAGCCTTTCATGCTAGCTAGCAGCCAGTTCAAATTAGCTAGCAAAAAATGTGATCAATAATAACGATTGATACGTTAACAGTGTTTAACTGATTAAAGAACTACACATCATACTTTTAACAGGCTTCTCCAGAAAATCTGAAGTAGCCTGCTTTAAAAAATAAATAAATAAATAAAATAAAGGTAGGAAGCCGCTCTGGAATTTGCGACGGCAAAGGTGT